>JAUCMX010000007.1:17460348-17525348 GCA_033459395.1 Hemibagrus guttatus
ATGTTGATTTTGACGTTGCTGTTACAATCTCTGCAATCAATCTCCAAACACGAGGCACTTACACAGCTTTCGTTGGTTTGAAGACGCCGTACAATTTTACTGGATACCTGTAAGGCCACACGGAGACAGACTGATGGACAAGTGTATAAACAGCACGGCCATTTACCGCGGGGAGCATAACAGCCAGTTTATTCCGCGCTGGATCCTCAACTTTTCCCAAATGTCCCATGACGTCCTGATAGTGGAATTTGTTTAATGCACAGGCTTTGCATATAGCCTTCATATCGAACTGACTGACTGTCTTAACCGACATGTGCGTATAATTTACTGTATATAACTGATTTGATCTAATAGAAAATAAAGTGTGTGTGTGTGTGTGTGTGTGTGTGTGTGTGTGTGTGTGTGTGTGTGTGTGTGTGTGTGAGAGAGAGAGAGAGAGAGGCCTATTATATAAATCACACACACACACACACACACACACACACACACACACACACACACACACACACACACACACACACACACACACACATTAAACAATATTATATCTGAGACTTAATTGATTTGCGACACTTTATAACCGAAATATGGTCTTGGTTTGCAATATTTTCAATATTTTTATAGGCTTCCTGATGTCCTAGCACAGGCCCAAACACATAACATATAATAAATTAACTCGGTTAGGCCATTTAAACAAATAAATCAAAGAATATGCATTAATGAACGCGCGAATTAACAAATTGTGAATGATGACCAAGAAGGATTTGTTGAAGGTCAGACCAATAGCCCAAAATGAGGTATGGAAAGTGATTGCAAATTAAAGTGATAAATGATTCATAGGAAGTCGGTAAACAAATTGTCACTAGTGACCCAGGAACAAACTCATTAAAAGTGATTATAATGGAAATGACGTGACCGCGCAGAGAGGATGCTAGAGAGCGCGCTTTTCTTACCCAGCGGGCACACCGACTATAATACCAATAAAAACACCAGCCTATACCTATATTCATAGCAACTGACAATTTGTCAGGGTTTTGAAGACACTTTAAACACATTTTTTTGGCAGACAGCAAATAGAAAACTGACAATGTCAACTTGGATAAAATATTTACTAAGATTTACGCAAAGTAAAATTGCGTGAGGCCACTTCAGGGATATTTTGAATGTGTGTGTGTGTGTGTGTGTGTGTGTGTGTGTGTGTGTGTGTGTGTGTGTGTGTATGTTTCATCCTGATGAAAAGTAGCACAAAACTACTTTTATTTTAAACTTCTACATTTAAAATGCCATGCCATCTTAAATCATAAACTTCAAACTGTTTTATTTTTGCTTTATTTATTTCTTTTTCGTTATCCTAACCGCAATGTTAATTGGAAATATTAGGAATATTTTGTGAATATATCTGTTTTTCACTCATACCGGCGGATACCCGCATAACACGGTGTTCTTGCTGTCCCCATTCACATGCACTTCTCTGGAGTAAAGAGTAAAGCACCACGGTTTCATTACCTGCCTTAATGTTTAGAATTCTCTCTTTATGTAAGTGACGCATATTTACGCATGTACTAAGGTTTTATACGGGCTTAGATCTATTATCTACCAGCCCATATATCTATAGGGGAAGTAAACCATGAACAACTACATTAATGGCTTCTAAATCTAGTAAAAGTATTTAGATTTTTTCGTTGTCGTAGCTTTCCGTCCTAATTAAGTCAATTAAGATTCAACAGTGCTGGACAAAATATGTGTCTTCTTCTTTAACTTCCAATATTTTACATTGTTGAAGAAATGTACTTTTGGGAGGTTATTTTAGGGATTTAGTTGCATTGACCGATTGTATTATTTTACTGAGTGATTAAGAGAAAAAAAGTTAACACAGTACGTTACAATAAATACAATACACAATATACCTGGTTTAAAGGCTAACTTGGGTCTGACCAGTGAACTGGTTAAAAGCTTGAGTGATGCAAATGGCGCAAAAAATATTCTGAAAACAACGATAAAATGTCTGTTTGCTCCATGCATCAATGATTTTGACTCAGTGTACATAAGTGACTCAGGTTACATAAAAGTGCATTTCCATTGGGACTTGGGGTAATGGATTGTGTTCAAAATCAAAATCCAAGTGGAGAAAATGCATTCCTGAAAACAGAACATATAGACAGGGCACTAAACTTCTTGGCCTGCCATGTTCACAATGACAAGATTGGCTCTCAAACAGCCATGTGAAATGCCAGGTTAGCTGAAGTGAAAAAGAACAGCTTCATCACCATTAACCTGGATACTGGCAACGCAGAGAGAAATGAGGCCGTTCTTTCCGAAGAAGGACGTGTTTGGCATTTCCAGGCCTGACTGACTTTTAGTTTAAAGTTTAAATAAAGTATTCGAAAATAGTTTCAAAACACACTACACATGATGTCCTAAAATATGCATACTAAAAATCTGGTAAATGATTTTTTAAATAATTTAAAAAAAAAAAAAAAATTTTTTTAATTATCCAAGAGAAAAAAAAATGCATTCACAGTATCCCCTAAAATAGTACTATTGAAATTTGTTTTTATGTTTTAATGTTGATCAAAGACACAATTTATATTATAAATGTCTAACATGAATCATATTCATGGCAAGTCATAACACAGGATAGGAATTAAAAGAGAGATTTTTTTCTTGAGCAATAAAACTCCCAGCAGCTTTGGATTTACCAGAAGTCTGACCCTCTCCCTTCTGGTCAACCTGACTTCTCAGCTGCTCTTGTTTCCTGAACCTGAGGCTGCTGAACCTGTCCCTGGCATGACCCTGTGCAGGAAATCAGTCCAGTCTGTGGTCCACAGTCCCAGACTCTGCCTCCCTCATTGTGCTGTGCAGTGAGACTGCAATTCCTGCTCAGCTCCAGGTCCAGAAATCAGAGTTAAAGGTGAGCCCTCTAAGCTCTTTAACTCTCAAGTTGCTATCCTTGGGTTAACCCTCCTTACATCCTTTCACTCTTCTTTCCCTTCTCTGTATCCGGGCAGTCTGTTTTTCCTTATCTTCCTGAAAAGCCTATTTAAGGCAAGAGACACCTGAGGCTTAATGTAGCAGTGTGATATTTTTACCTTATACCTACAGTACTGCATGCTTTTAGAAATTGATTAATCACAGATTACAAGCTAAGATACAGTTGTCTTCATCTTGGACTTAATTTGATACTCATGTCTAATGTATAGTGATCATAGTCCTCTATGGGCTTGTATTAAGTAAAGCTAGATATTAAGAGTCCCAAAAAGCTATTAAAACTAACCCTGCAATATATAATAATGTTTAATATTCTACTTATTTGTTCAACATGCAGTTTTAACCAATTGTCTTTCACCATTTCTCCGAACAATGAAACCACTGTGTGCTTTCAGCAAACTGATTTATGCACGCTCTGAACATATGTAGAGGGCTTTGTTCTATCAGTACTTCCAAATGGCTAGCTAACCTGAGGTTTGCATTAAAATGTGAAGGAGGAAAGGGAAGGGCAGTAATTCAATTACATGCCCTGAATGTAGAGAGTTGATCCCATGCAAAAAAAAAGGGGATGGTTCTTTCTCTGAAGGCTTTTCCCCTTCTCTCTCTTGCTGTCCAGCATGCTGACCAGCTGAGGGTTTGAGTGACAGATGATCACCCCTGGGTCATAAGACAGGACAGAAGCAGTCTGGGAAGCGGTTTTATTCTGAGTTTGTTTCTGAGAACCTTAGGAGGTGGAATGTGTATGTGTGCTTGTTTGTGTGGGAGGGGGGTGTTGGGTGAAAGTTGGGTGACTGTCCTCTCTCTGACCCTACACTTGGCCACAAAAGGCTCAATGGATTTCAGTCACATAATATAATATTATCAATATGTCTAACTTTTGTGAACATCCTTCTAGTAGTTAGACTTTTATGTCTAAATTACTTGAATAGCACAACAGTGATATACTATACTGGAACTCATATACAGTAACTAAAATAAAACAACAACATTTACTGGTGTATTGTTCCTTACATTCCTCTTAAACTTCCAGAATGGGGAAAAAGACTCCATTTGACTCCAATAATTAGAGACAGGGCTCATCCAGGCATCCTTGGTTCATCCATCCATCCATCCATCAACCCATCCACCCACCCATCAACCCATCCACCCACCCATCCACCCATCCACCCATCCACCCACCCATCCATCCACCCATCCATCCACCCACCCATCCACCCATCCATCCACCCACCCATCCACCCATCCATCCACCCACCCATCCATCCATCCACCCACCCATCCATCCATCCATCCACCCATCCATCCAATCTGTTTCATCCATCCATGCAATGCTGTGTATATGTACATTCACATACGCAAATCTGACTCACTAATCACTGACAGACCAAAGGACCTTCACTTACCTCCTTCTACTCTGCAGGAATCCATAAACAGGCACCTCAGCAAAACCATCTGGGTATCAGTTGACCTGCTGTGGACACACGCCATTGCTAAAAATAAATAATCCCTAAATGTGTTTATAGTGGTTGGAGAATGAGTGGTGAAGCATCCCTGTGACCTGTGGCCCTGATTAAATTAAAGGGTGCTTGCACAATGACCATGAAGTTTCTAGTCTGGAGCACGGATGCTAAGGCCATGGGATTTTCATTAGCTGCAGCCTCAGGCTGGGAACCTCTCCTTAGATACTACTAACCACTGAAGAGTTGGCTCAGCTTCCCAGTTTACATCTTTCCCCATTCTGGCCTTCCGTAATAAAAAGCCAACCACTTCCCCAACACCTTTACTAAACAGCATTCTATTGCTAGATGAAATACACACACCATAGCTCTACAGCTCCTGTATGACCAATATAGCCAATATCTTAGGTATCCTGAATGTTTTCATAAAACATTATTCTGTTTTATTATTATTAACATTATCTGTTTTATATATATATATATATATATATATATATATATATATATATATGCACTTATACCATCTAATGTTATCATATATCATAGAACTTTCAATTCCTTATATTTACATTTAGATGCATTAAACTTACAACATTGCGGCTTTGGCAACAGACCACAAACCTTTTAGTTGAGCAAAAGTATTGGACATTAAGTCACATTAAGTTTGTAAGATTAAATTCAAATATAAGTTGTGGTTGAAGAGAATATCACATAGCATATTTAAGAAAAAAAAGCATGTTGTAAAAGCATAGATGTAATTATAAATAATTTTAATATGCTTCACTGAATTACATTCAGGTATTAATGCACACATTCTCTATAATAAATAATACACAAGATTACATAGAGTCCTCAATATATTTTAATGCTAAACAACTACAAATTAATTATAATGAAAGTAACTAACATATAAAATATATAAATATATATAAAAAAAAATATAAAAGAAAGATCATCTCATTTCTTATCTCTGCAACAGTTTGCCAGTTTCCTTCACTTAATTTGGCATGTTTAAGGAACCTGGGTGGAAATTCGTAATCTGCATTTCGCAGAAGTGTAAACTTTCCCTTATGACAAGTGATTAATTTCACACACAAATGCCTCTAATTTTCAGACACCCCCAGTGAAATTACCTCAGAATATTTCTGTCATAAGAATAACCAAGAGAATCCAAAAATGCTGGAAAACCATGTCTAAATAAAAGAAATGTCTAAATAACCATAATATCTAGTAAGGCAAATGAACTACCTCACCACTCTTTTGGATAGCCCTAGCCCCTAGGCCACAGCTTATTATTCAGTTACTCAAGTTAAAAATATGATTTAGTACTACAATGAATATATTCTGGAACTACAAATGATATGTGGTTAAAAGATTGAGGACGTGAATATACCAGAATAGTCAGTGACCCTGGCACTTTATCATCCGAGAAACCACTTTCATTCAGGATATATATACAGTATATGTATATATTTAATTCTTTGATCAATGTCTGTGCAGAGTTTTTTATGTTCTCTGATTTCCCTCAGCCTCTCAAAATCACACTGCTATATGTATTGGCTACACTAAATTAGCTCTAGTATAAATGTTTGAATGTGTGTATGCATTGTGATTTGTAATGGACTAGAATCCCATCTAGGGTGATTCCCAACTCACACTCAGTGTTCTTGGAATTGGCTCTAGATCCACTGCAAGTCTGAGCAGGTGAGGTGATTTGCTGTCTCTGGGTTTGATCCTGAGCTCAATCCAGATATTGCTGTCTGTGTAGAGTTTTGCATGTGTTCACATGGGTTCCCTTTGAATGTTCTGCTCTCCTCCCACTATCCAATTTTCCCACTTTGTGTCCAGTGTTCCCAGGATAGGGTACAGATCAAAAAATAATTTTAAAAAGTGAATGAATTACAATGAGAGGACCTCAGTAACATGATTAGTCACAAAGATTTTGCACTGATATGTCTAAGCAAAGACACATAGGAAATATTGCAACATTAAAGTTCTTCCTGCAAAAATATAGAAAGCTGGATGCCTGTCATATGAGAATATATCTGTTTTTTGGTGATCCTCTGCTGTCAAATCAGCTTCTGAACCATCAACCTTTCCAAACAAAATAAAGAATTTTTTAAAGAATTTCAAGAATGTTTTTGTAATAGATCTGCTTTCACGGTGTGTGCTTGTCTTATCATCTTTAATGACAATTTCATTCATTCATTCATTGTCTACCGCTTATCCGAACTATTCTCGGGTCACGGGGAGCCTGTGCCTATCTCAGGCGTCATTGGGCATCAAGGCAGGATACACCCTGGACGGAGTGCCAACCCATTGCAGGGCACACACACACTCTCATTCACTCACACAATCACACACTACGGACAATTTAGAGATGCCAATCACCCTACCATGCATGTCTTTGGCCTGGGGGAGGAAACCGGAGCACCCGGAGGAAACCCCCGAGGCACAGGGAGAACATGCAAACTCCACACACACACACGGCGGAGGCAGGAATCGAACCCCCAACCCTGGAGGTGTGAGGCAAACGTGCTAACCACTAAGCCACCGTGCCCCCCATGACAATTTCATTACAGTAATAATTCAGAATACTTTTTAAAATGTACCCTTGTTGTATGGATCTTTTAACTGGACATGGTTTCCTGCTAGGGTACAAATTAAGTTGGTGGGAACCAGTTTCATGATCTAGGGCCCTACAGCCCCATGGGCCATGTCTTGGTGCATGGCAGATGGAAGTACAGTTTCTGGTTGAGGTGCTAATGATGAGCACATGGCGCTTGATGATAATTGTTGCTTTGTGGTTGTGCTTCGTAAATGAAATCTGCATATGGTGCTTGGTAATCTTCCAGATGTGTAGGAGGTTGACATCTGCTTGATCTTGGGTTGGATTGGGGCTGATAAATGCACTTTGTAGGACATGATCTACAGAATTATGTGCAGTCAGACATGATCTGCAGACATGATTTGGTATTATAGCAGTTGATTTTACTTAATATTGTACAGTGAAAGATATTAAAATAAAGAAAAGTTTAAGAAGTGACAGTATGGTACTGAGTATGTGAAAAAGATATTTATCTGCTACTGTACTGTATTGTCAATATTATCTGAGTATACAAAGTTAATGAAAATAAAACTTTTTTTGTCCATATCAACATTACCAGCACAGTTTACTAGCTGAAAGATTTATCACAATTACAGTAGCAAGTCAATCCAACATCTGGAGGTGTATTTGGCTTAAGCAATTAGGAAAAGAGCCTGTATCATATAACAAAATATATAATAGAATAGGAGAAATAAAACAGCACAGGAAAGAGTTAGAGAATAACTGGGTTTGCAGATGGTTACAAAAATGCTGAAGACCAAAAAAGCAAAAGTACAAAACACTCACAAATCCAAATAGCCAGTAGTCTCCAAAATACCACAATTCTTATGATTGCTAATTAAACCCAGCTAACAGGGAAGGACCAGCTGAAAATATTCTCAGTTTCACCACAAACAATGTTACTATACATGTAATTATAGACACAGTTTTTGATTAAACAGACAAAAGCATATATTTCTGTCATTGCCTGTCTAGCTAAACATTGGGACAATTAAAACCAACAATTTTGATTGATGAACCATTATAACCTAAATGCCATTGCGGGTCTTATTCTGGAAACACTTGGCATGAGGTGGGAGGATGGCATGCCAGTGAATTGCAGAGCACCATATACACACATTTTGCACTCCTTTTGACACTTTAAGGGCAATTCTAGAGAATTCATTCCACCTATAGCCATTTGCCACAAATTGGTACGAAATGTGCAAAATGATAAATCTGTATATAATATCACTTTATGGAAGGACATTTCATAGAATGGATATGGATAAACTGGTGCTTGGGCAGATATTGTTGATTCAGAGTGTGCTCAGTGCTGAAGCGCCTTATACCTTAATGGTGGTAGATGATTTGATGTCTGGAGCAGTGCCTGAGAGGTTGTTTTCACACAGTAGTGTCTGATCAGCATCTGATCATCAACGAGTCTGGATCAGTATTTTGGAGCTGCTGCTGATTGGACTCAAAACTAGCTAAGAGTGATTTGATAGTAACGTGCAACCCACAGCTCCAAAAGCTCGGTTACACAGCTTTGGTCACAATGGAATTCACTTTACCACATTGCAAGTATTTTATTTAGCTTTAGGGGTCAACAAAAATAACTGCTAGAGGAAAAGAAATAAAGCAGCATTGTTGACTGAAGACTTGGCAATTCGATGTGCTATTTTAGGCTAAAAGTACATTTTGTCTGTTTTCTTTACTGTCTATTTATTTACCATATCCCTCTCTGTAGCTAACAACCCCAAATTATGGTATTGCTGCATTAGAGAGTGATAAAACTCTGGACCATTAACCAATAATACCGTCAACTAAAAAAATAGAACTGCTAAATAATGTAATGCATTGATACTATAATGTTTAAGAGAGAGGACCAAACTGGAGTGCAGCAGGATGCATGGCAGCTGTGTAAGCCAAGCTGCCTAGGAACAGTGTGGGTCATCCTCAGTGGCCCTGCAGCCCATCCTCATCCTGAAAGCCTGAGGGCATAGCTGCTCAGTATGACCCCTCACAGAGCCACCCAGACTCTCACCATAATACAACCTTTCATATGTATCTAGTGGCCAAGTACCAGATTCATAGATCTGTGAAGCATGGATTATTAATTCTTTTACTAAAGACACACACACACACACACACACACACACACACACACACACACACACACACACAGCATGAGATAGACACACATGAGTATTGAGTATATACACACTATTTAAGTATATATTACTATATTACAAAGGTAGATGCTTTGCACATGAACCCCATCCACTGTCCAGTATTAACTGGATAAAATGGATAAAGAGTATAAACTGGAGTAACAGAGAAAACCAGCTCAGTGAACTCAACTGAGGAACATTACTACCATAATGTCTGAATCTACCCATCTCTTTTTTCCTCTAAAAGCCAGTGGCTGACCTTAAGTTTCATACTGATCGTACCAAAACGTAAACTGTTTGGAAATACTCAGCACTTAGAGATATTGGAAGCAGATGCCTTTCAAAACGCTGCATCTCTCTTATGCTTTGATGGTGGAACATTCTCGACACAGATTGAAAATAAATGCACAGCCATAACTCTATAAAATTCCCTCAATTCTCTTAGCGTCAACTAATCTGTAAATACTCTCAGTCCAATCCAGGATATTCATGCAACACATCAAGCAAAGTATCATCAACCCAGTCTGAGGGGGTTCTCAGATATGGTCGTAATGATAAGGTCTCAGACTGCCAGCTAAGAGCATTCGGGAGACCTGCAGGCCTGGAGCATGGCAGAAAATCTAATTTAAGGAAGCTCTGCAGCAGCAGGATTTGCACTTCCGAAGCAAGGATACTGTTACACCAAGCGGAACCTGGACCGTGGTTCCAGTGTTTTGGAGTTCTGCAAGCAACCAGAACCAGTCTTCTGAGAGGTTTTTCACATTGTTATGAATGCTTAAGGCTCAGGAATTCTTCAGTGAATGCTTGAAAGACAACAATGCACCAAAGTGTGTTGTGTTTTATTTTCTGCATCAGGAACAGGAGTGGACAAAGAACTGAGATATTATACTTTACTGAAATGATAAATAATGTGCCAAAATCAATCTATCAAGATGTGCATAAGTGAAAGTATTTTCTGATTGAAATAACAGAATATTTATATGTAAAAAAAACAACAACAACTTTTATTATTGTTTAATACTTGCCACATTTGCTTATAATTAATGCAATACTGATAGAAGACCATTTTTGCTTTAAAGCAACTATGCCGTTTTGTCTGAAATTTGCCATTAGTTAGATTTACTTGCTGCATTGGCAATTATTTTATACAATTCACTGTTAGTCTAACCTGGCAATAAAACATAAAACAGGTTAATTCAGTTAAATATAACAGGCTAAAGTAGCAAAGCATTCCACAACATGTTTTCTTTTTCAAATGAGATGGAATTTATGCTTTCTAGGGAGTCAAAGAAGAAATATTTTATTCATGCCTTTGCTTACACCAGAATCCTGAAACATTTTACAAAGGAATGGCCAGTGAGCCCATTGTCATGTTCCACACTGCAGTCTGGTGCCTATCCATAGTCAGATACATGTGGATAGCTATTATGCTAAGCACATTGTTTAGCATGAGCAGATGATGAATTTGATGATTCTTTTTCTGCATTAACGGAAATAACTAGACATAAAACTGAAATTTAAATAAAATGCATAGGAAGTATGTGACGCATACAGTCCTTGACTGGGTTGATATTTGTAATAAGTAGTTGGATGGTCTAAATAAAAAGATTTTTTTTTAAATTTATTTCTTGGAAATGTAATTAAGTAAGAGTACTCAAAGTATTGAATTTCAATAATACTCCAGTGCTGTAAAACATGCCAAAATAATATTTAAGTATAGTGTCAAAATACAGTTGATTAAAGCTATGAGGCATAGTAAGTAATGACCATCTGAAACTGTCAATCCATTGAACTCCTCATTGTAGGAAAAGAAAGAAAACAGTGCAATCAGATCCACCGGAAAAAGTCACCCAACAGAGATCTTCAACCTCATGTTTCATCTGATTGGAATGTCCTGGCGCTGATACAAAATCTGATAAATATAACATTAATGAAAATAGTTTTATAGATCGCATTACTTGCCTTGGTAGTGATTATATCTTTGTTAAATATCTTTATCTAGCACTAAATGTAGTCATGTAGGCACACAGTCAGTGGTTGTCCTACATGGAGGATCACTAGCTGTGACCTCTCGATGGCCAGCCACCCCCCAGACAGCAGGCCTCAGGTTCCATCCTCCAAAAGCTGTATCAGACCTGCAGGGCGGACACCCCCTACCTTTCCCTCCTCTCTCTCTCCCTCAAAACACTCTCTCCCCAGTGCTTTCAAAAGCTCCCTGTGTCACCAGACTGATTAAAACAAACACAGGCCATATTTTGGTATCTAATCCAATTGTACTCTTTTTCTTCAAGCTGGCCCTGGAGCGCAGAGTATTGGTGTTTGGGACCCTGTATATGCCCCCCTCCTTGGATGGGCTTCAATTTCAAACACTTAAGGACATCACATATGGAGGGCAAAGCGTAAATAATGGTTTACTGCAAATCTTTGAAAACATGCAGGTAGAAGTAGGGCATTTGTAAATATGTCTGTGTGACCAAAGTAGCATGACTAGTTTATGACCAGTGACTTGTTTTGGTCATATGCCTTGTCATATGCCTTCATTCAACTTATACCTAGTGCACATTTGTATACATGAATGTGTCTGTGTGTGTTGGTGTGTGGCAGTGAACTGACATAAGGATGAAAGGCAGGGGTTTCTGAGGGGTGACCCCTGGTTTTCTGGAATGGTAGTCTTGGGTGGGGGTAAATCCTTGGTTTTAGCCCATGTTTATTGTTTTATTAGTAAGGGCATGTTGAGCTTGTGGAGTGAAGACTCGCACTAACCTTCACAAAGCAATACTTTAAATTACAGCCTTATGTATTAAGTGTGTGTAAGTGTGAGTATTAAATATATTAATTTACCCTTCAGTAAAAGATGACACAACTGCTACAACTGAAAGATCTTCAATTGGCACTGCACAACTGTATAATTATACAATATTTTTATTTTCAGTCTTGATCTCTGTACAAGGTTCAGGCCATTAAAGATTAAAAAAAAAAAATTTAATAGAAAATTACCAGTCCAGATATTTTTTTAGATAAAATTCTATTTGTTTATTTTAAACAATCTAGCCACATTTAAGTCTTAAGCTGACCTGACTTTTTTTTTCAGAACTTTGAAATTTCAGCTATCAATGATTACAACAACAAATTGTAGTTGCCACTGTACAAGAAGTTGAAGGAAAGTCACTCATGTTCATCATTTATTATACACCCTGCATCATTAATTATACACCCACAAAATCTATCACTGATCTGATGCTTTATTTCACCAAAGTTGTGTTCAGACAATTGCTTTCTTCTTATCCTTTCTGACTGATTTGTCTCTAGTTTTGTGCTTTGTTAGGGTCCTTGTCACTACTTGTAGCATGAGGCAGTACCTGAAACCCAGTCCAGCTCCTCAAGGATGGCACATCCATACATGGTATCACAAGGAAGTGTCGGGTGTGTCTCGCAGCCCAGTTCCAAGAGCATAGAGGAGATACCACAAAATGAGCCGATACATAAGGAGAGCTGTACAGGTATCATGTGTCCAGAGTGTGTATGCAGTTTCTGGATGGCAAAGGAATTAAAACCTTTGACTGGCCCTCACTTTACCTAGACCTGAATTCAATTGAGAATGGATGTTATACATTTGAGCATCTGAAGCCACCATGTAGCACCACAGATCGTCCAGAAGCTTACTACAGCCCTGATTCAGGTCTGGGAGGAGATCCCTCAGGACACTATCCATCATCCCATCAGGAGCATGCCCAGAAGTTGTTGAGAATGTATATGGGCACATAGGGGCCATACACACTACTGACTTTATGAGTTACTTTATTTTATGTACGTCATTTTTGGTGTGCTTTTGAATCCAGCTCTCAATGGGTTGATGAATGTCCAGTGACCATTTTCACATCAGTGACATTACACAATGTATATAAGTAAAAAATTTTGAATTTGAATATTTTGTCCGTCGAGATCCAGTTCCCTTAAGTTTCTGAGCAGCGACCATACTAACAAACTTGGTGCTTTAATATATTCTTGACAAATCAGTGAATGTTAATGGTTGATGGTGTTAAGCTTCAGACTTGTCTGTGAAACTTGCAGCTAAACTACACAGAGCATCTTATCAGACAGCCAAAATCCCAACACTGTATTTATTTGCTCAGCTCATTTTCTAACATATGTTATTCTTAGGAAATTGGCAGACAGGCCACAGGCTTGCCTCAGTTAACACCCCAGAACTACACAACCTTGTGATACAAAATGCATTGTGGATACAAAATACAAGCTCTAGTGGAACTTGTATCAGCATATCATAGTTTTCTTACATCCAGTTCTGGGATCCCATAGTTTGTACATTTTTGTGGCTCCCCTGCTTTAATAAGCGTGCATTGAAGGAATAAATTTTTGCACATAA
This sequence comes from Hemibagrus guttatus, assembly GCA_033459395.1. Taxonomy (NCBI): domain Eukaryota; kingdom Metazoa; phylum Chordata; class Actinopteri; order Siluriformes; family Bagridae; genus Hemibagrus; species Hemibagrus guttatus. Next base: position 17,473,939 of record JAUCMX010000007.1, read on the forward strand.
ATAAAATAATTAAAATAATTCAATGTATGATTCTTTTAGTTTGTCCAATTACTTTAGGTCCTTTAAAAAGGGAAGCATGGGCACATACATAAAATGGAGTAAATCTTATAGCATTTTCCTTATGGACTCAAAGTAGTTTAAGTTTAACTCCAGTATACTGTGTTAGACAAATAACCATTACTTGGTATTTATGTACCTGACTGTTCTATGTAGACTTCTAATCCTATAATCCTTTTTTAATGTCATGTAGCTATATTCTGTATCTAAGGGTTGAGGTCAAAGGCAAAAAGCTGTCATTCATTTAGCAGACTGTGTCACAATCATACATATTCACTCACTAGGGCCTATACATATGTCAACAGCCAGTGACAAATTTTTAAACACACCTCATCTTCTCTACACATATACTCTCTACACATTCTATGCTGTGGCTTGTTGAAAACTGACTGACACACAAAAAGGTTATCTTGCAGGTTTTAACTTGGATTTGAGGCCTAAAAACTCTCTACATGCAGTGGCATTGCCTTTGAGTAATAATGAATCTTCTCCATTGAAAAGGCCAAAACCCAGGAGCTGCTACTTCAAAAAGCGAGACGAGCACCAGGCAGGAGATATATGTCTATAATCATTCTCTATAATGACCAGCCTGCTTGAGGTAAAGAAGTTGACTGGGTGTTTAAGAAACATAAAACTGTATATCAGTTAAAAGACCATGGAGTTTTTTATGGTGCTTTTCACTATGTGTAGCACTGAGACAAAGGTCGCTTATAACCATAATGGTGCAATACTGCCTGTTTTCATGAATACATCAACAGAGAAGCATTAATGTAAAAAAGATGCTGTTTTCACTTTTTTCCTTCTCTCTTTTTTTCCCTGTTCCCCCACCTTTAAAGCCAAGTCTATATAAGTTTTCATTTTTTTGTCCAAAGTATATCATATCCTGAATACAAACATCATCTCACAGAAGTTGTGCCAAGAGATCTACATCCGTTTGCTCAGTATGAATCATAAAACAACTTGGGGTTTAAATTGATGTATGAGTTTTAGTTTAAAATGCTAAATAAAAATGTCAATGTATCTGATGAAAGCCTTTGAACGCGGGCCAGGGAGTTACTCTGAAATGCAGAGCCTAAAGATGACACTAGGGGATGTCTTCATTTGCTGGAGCAGAGAGTGAAATCAATAGCACAATAAGGCATGAAGAGAAAGAGGGTGGGGAGGGACGATAAGTCACACCGCAATGCTGTGACACAATTATTTGTCATGGCTGAGAGGGAAGAGAGATGTGGATAACAGAAATAAAAAAGATATGGATTTGTGTGTGTGTGTGTGTGTGTGTGGTGTGTGTGTGTGTGTGTGTGTGTGTGTGTGTGTGCATCTGGTGCTGTCATTTTTTCAGGAATTAATCAAGGTCCCAAAAATGCACATAAACTATGGAAGTCTCTTATGTAATCAAGACTGACATTTATTTGTGGGGATAAACATAACAATGCAAAAAATGCACTGAAATAAAGCCAGGCCGAATAAAATTTTTCTGTTTTATTATCTTTAAACCCAACATAATACAACAAGAAAATGCAATTCAACCCAGCATGTATGTAGTATAAGTGAGGAATGATAGTCAGGAGTTTAAAAGGTTAAACTAAAAATTAAATGAATAGCCTGTTAATCACTATGCTAAATTATTTCTTAGAAGTCCAAGTCAAGTCACAAACTAGAGTGAGTGATGTAAATGCCTGTTCCCTGGTATGGATGTTCTCAATCACTGAGGTGACCTTTAAGGCTGAGACAAACAAACAACAGCAGGATTTGGAGGAAAATTTCACATACATGCTCCATTCAGAGGAGACCCTGATAGAGCTTGAAAACGTTAGGTTTGGTTGTCAAGATACCTTGACCTGAAACCTTCAATTAAATACATTTAATAGCTTCAATTGAATATAGATACAGGTGTTTATGTAAATTGATGTTTAGTTTATGTATTGATTCCCCACTCAGGGCTCTATTCATTTCATTTGAGAACAACTAGGATGTGAAAACTGTGTATGAAAACGGTCACAAGAGGGCACTAAAACATCTAATACCAAGTTTGCGTCTATTGTGATTTTGACATTTTAGCTCCTTGTCTAATCCAACCAACTTGCAGTATTAATGTGCAGTGTTTCCTAATGCAACCATATTTCAAAATAAGAACTAAATAAATAAATGACAGCAGATAGATCCTCTACATTTTGTATTATGTATTAGTGTAAGGACCAAATGTCAACACCAGAATAGGATTATTTGGATGCCTTTACCTTGTGTGTAAATTTACCGTGTGTGTTTTGGGCCCATAAGGAAAACTGCTTTCTTACAAAAACTGCTGATTTTATTTGAAAGAACCAAAATGTTCCTTTTTGATTTGAGGGTAATGTTAGAGTTATGTATATATTCCAATTATGTATAAGAAGATGTCTCAAGCATAGTAAGACACAGAGAGAGAGAGAGAGCGAGAGAGAGAGAGAGAGAGAGAGAGAGAGAGAGAGAGAGAGATAGAGAGAGAGTTAGCAGGGAGGGGAAGTGCGTGTGTGTGTGTGTGTGTGTGTGTGTGTGTGTGTTTGTGTGTGTGTGTGTGTGTGTGTGTGTGTGTGTGTGTGTGTGTGTGTGTGTGTGTGTGTCTGTGTTTAAGAATTATGCTGGGTGCAAGGCAGGGCACATCACATTGGATGGGATGCCAGCCCATTGCAGGGCACCATGTAAACACATTCATACACTTCTTCACACCTAGAGACAATTATCTTAGCCAGTATTTCAGCCTGTATGTTCATGGACAGTGGGAGGAAACCAGAGAACCCAGAGAAAACCCACATACACACAGGCCCATACAAATGTCTGCACAGACAATAATACGATCTCAAGAGTGAACCCAGGACCCTGGGTTTGTACAAATTTGTAAAATAAAATAACTAAAAAATCATAATAAATAAATTTAAAAACAATTACAAAATCAGTATTGTGGAAATACTTTAGGTTTTGCTAAAAGCCCTTTGCACAGTCCTTGCAATAGCTATTGCATACAGTATATGAGTAGTACTCCACCCATCCATCCTCTCTCATAGCTAATGTATATTTCCACACTGCCTTATTTGAAAGAGGCAGAGAAGCCAGTATGTTTGCCCTGACACCCATACATCTCATTACAGACCAGGCTCTTTTCAGTGAATGCAAACGATCTGCTGTGAAACTAGTAACCTTAGACAGCTGTTGTGTGAGGTTCGATTGAGGGGATGGACAGGCCCAAAAATAGATCATTGATCTCTGGCCTTTTTTGAGACAGCGCTCATAACAGTCAGACAACAAAGACCTTAGTTCTAATGCTTGTTTTAAGCATTGCTATAATGAGTTTTAACTTATAGCCTACAGGGAGATAAGATTTGTGGAGCAGAAAGCCAATTAGTAGTCTGTCTACTGCCAGCATTTATCACTGTAGTCTTTGTTGAGCAAGCAATAAAAAGGGAAATGCAAAGGTTTTGCTGTAAGGAGTTAAACTAACTGTCAGTCTAAAAGATTGAAAGACTGTCAGTAAAGCTCAGCTGGTCACAGACTACATTTGAATGAATTGAATGGTCCAATAACAAAATGTAATATTTGCATATTATTTCTAATCATTTTACTCAAGTTATAATTCAAACAACACACTTTTCACAAAATACAATGAAAATGCTATAAACACTTCTTAGCTACATCTTCTTCTTCTTCTTCTTTCGGCTTTTCCCTTCAGGGGTCGCCACAGCGAATCATCTCTCTCCACCTATCCCTATCTTCTGCATCCTCAACCCTTGCACCCACTAGCTTCATATCCTCATTTATTACATCCATATACCTCCTCTTTGGCCTTCCTCTTTGCCTCCTGCCTGGCAGCCCCATGTCCAACATTCTCCTACCAATATACTCACTGTCCCTCCTCTGAACATGTCCAAACCATCTTAATCTGGCCTCCCTAACTTTGTCCCCCAAATGTCCAACATGAGCTGTCCCTCTGATGTACTCATTCCTAATCCTGTCCAATCTTGTCACTCCCAAAGAGAACCTCAACATCTTCAGCTCTGCTACCTCTAGCTCTGACTCCTGTCTCTTCCTCAGTGACACTGTCTCTAAACCATACAGCATGGCCGGTCTCACCACTGTCCTGTACACCTTCCCCTTGATTCTCGCTGATATTTTCCTATCACACAGAACTCCCGACACCTTTCTCCACCCATTCCAACCTGCCTGCACTCACTTCTTTACCTCTTTCCCACACTCTCCATTACTCTGGACTGTTGACCCCAAGTACTTAAACTCCTGTACCTTCTTCACCTCTTCACCCTGTAACCTTACTGTTCCACTTCCCTCCCTTTCATTCACACACATGTACTCAGTCTTACTACGACTGACCTTCATTCCTCTTCTCTCCAGTGCAAACCTCCACCTCTCCAGGTTTTCCTCCACCTGCTCCCTGCTCTCACTACAGATCACAATGTCAGCTGCAAACATCATTGTCCAAGGAGACTCCTGTCTGACCTCCTCTGACAACTGGTCCATCACTATAGCAAACAGGAAGGGGCTCAGAGCCGATCCCTGATGCAGTCCCACCTCCACATTGAACTCCTCTGTCTGACCTACAGCACACCTCACCACTGTCCTGCTCCTCTCATACATGTCCTGCACCACTCTGACATACTTCTCCGCTACTCCTGACTTCCTCATACAGTACCACAGCTCTTCTCTTGGCACCCTGTCATATGCTTTCTCCAAGTCTACAAACACACAGTGCAACTCCTTCTGACCATCCCTATACTTCTCCATCAAAATCCTCAGAGCAAAAATTGCATCCGTTGTGCTCTTTCTGGGCATGAAGCCATACTGCTGCTCACAAATTTCCACTACCTTCCTTAACCTAGCTTCCACTACTCTTTCCCATACCTTCATTGTATGGCTCATCAACTTTATCCCCCTATAGTTACTGCAACTCTGCACGTCACCCTTATTCTTAAAGATCGGGACTAACACACTTCTTCTCCATTCCTCAGGCATCCTCTCACTCTCTAAAACCCTGTTGAACAAATTAGCTAAAAATTCCACTGCTGCCTCTCCCAGACACTTCCAGACCTCCACCGGAATGTCATCAGGACCAACTGCCTTCCCACTTTTCATCCTCTTCAAAGCCTTCCTGACTTCATCCTTTCTAATCTTATCTACTTTCTGTTCCACAGAGTTCACCCCTTCTACTCTTTTTTCCCTCTCATTTTCCTCATCCATCAGCTCCTCAAAGTATTCCTTCCATCTCCTCTGTACACTCTCCTCACTTGTGAGCACCCTTCCATCTCTATCCTTAATAACTCTAACTTGCACATCCTTCCCATCTCGATCCCTCTGCCTAGCTAACCTGTACAAGTCCTTCTCTCCTTCTCTAGTGTCTAACCTAGTGTACAACTCTTCATATGCCTTCTGCTTGGCCTTAGACACCTCCCTCTTCACTCTGTGCTGTAACTCCTTGTATTCCTGTCTATTCTCTTCAGTCCTGTCCATGTCCCACTTCTTCTTGGCTAACCTCTTCCTCTGGATACTATCCTGAACTTCCTCATTCCACCACCAAGTCTCCTTATCTTCTTTCCTCCTTCCAGATGACACACCCAGCACCTTTCTCCCTGTCTCCCTGATTACTTCTGCTGTAGTTTCCCAGTCATCTGGCAGCACTACGTGACCACCCAGAGCCTGCCTCAACTTCTGTCTAAATTCCTCACAACATTCCTCCTTTTTCAGCTTCCACCACTTGGTTTTCTTCTCTATCTTTGACCTCTTCGTCTTACAGACCATCAAAGTCATCCTACACACCACCATCCTATGCTGTCTGGCTACACTCTCTCCCACTACCACTTTACAGTCACTAATCTCTTTCAGATTGCCTCTTCTACATAGAATGTAGTCTACCTGTGTTCTCCTACCTCCACTCTTGTAAGTCACTCTATGCTCCTCCCTCTTCTGAAAATAAGTGTTAACCACACCCATGTCCATCCTCTTAGCAAAGTCCACTACCATCTGTCCTTCAAGGTTCCTTTCCTTAACTCCAAACTTGCCCATCACCTCCTCATCACCTGTGTTCCCCTCGCCAACATGTCCATTAAAATACGCTCCTATCACCACTCTCTCACCCGTGGGAATACTCTCCATCACCTCATCTAATTCACTCCAGAATCTCTCTTTCTCCTCTAACTCACAACCTACCTGTGGGGCATAAACACTAACAACATTCAACATCACCCCTTCAAACTCTAACTTCAGACTCATCACCCTGTCTGACACTCTCTTCACCTCCAGGACATTCCTCACAAACTCCTCCTTCAGGACCACACCTACCCCATTTCTCTTACTATCCACACCATAATAAAACAGCTTGAATCCTGCTCCTATACTACGAGCCTTACTACCCTTCCACCTGGTCTCCTGTACACACAGTATATCCACCTTCCTTCTCTCCATCATATCAGCCAGCTCTCTACCTTTCCCTGTCATAGTACCAACATTCAGAGTTCCTATTCTCAGTCCTACACTCTTACCTTTCCTCTTCTCTCTCTGTCTGTGCACTCTCCTCCCTCCTCTACTTCTTCGACCAACAGTAGCCCAATTTCCACCGGCGCCCTGTAGGTCAACGGCGCCGATAGCGGTCGTTGTTAACCCGGGCCTCGACCGATCCGGTATGAAATTCGTACTGACGGTTCGCATGGTTAAATTTGGCAATGTTTTACGCCGGATGCCCTTCCTGACGCAACCCTCTCTATTTATCCGGGCTTGGGACCGGCACAGAAGTCACTGGACCCCCATGGCTAGATTACTTCTTAGCTACATAGTGCCCTAAATAAAAACAGCAGTTTTAATATTGCAGATTTTTATTTATACATATACATTCCCTTATCTTACGTGATCTTTTCAAAGAGACAATATCTGAAACGTATTTAATATTAAAAATGAATGCAAGTGACAACCAACACCACTGATACAGATGCAGTCAGATACAGATAAAAATAACATGCTCAAGAGACAGTGCTAAGGTGGGAAGGCAAAAAACAAACAAACAAATAAATACATACATACATAAATAAATACATACATAAATACATACATAAACTGTGATTATTTATGGCAGCTGCCTCAGCTCCTTACAGCACAAGCTATGTTGTTAATATCTTCATTTCTAGTTTAACAAATTAAATGGAGATATAAATGCCTATTTATAAGAAAGGGCAGAGAATGGAGAATGTGTGTGCGTGTGTGTGTGTGTGTGTGTGTGAGAGAGAGAGAGAGAGAGAGAGAGAGAGAGAGAGAGAGAGAGAGAGAGAGAGAGAGAGAGAGAGAGAGAGAGAGAGAGAGAGAGAGAGAGAGGAGAGAGAGAGAGAGGACTGGTTTGAGCTATAGTAACCCAAATAACCACTCTTTACCTCCAATGAAGAGAAAAGTATGTCCCATTGCACTGTGGGGCTGATGGACTACAAACACAGTCCATCTTCAGTGTTCTTCATAAATTGGCCAGTAAGCACGTGAGCTTGCGTGCTCTCTCTCTCTCTCTCTCTCTCTCTCTTCTCTCTCTCTCTCTCTCTCTCTCGCTCTCTCTCACACATACACAGTACACTGTCTCTGCAAATCATGCCTTGCACTATATTATCTCACTAATGTAGGATTTAGTTCTGATTTAATCCTCTCAATCAGGGAATGTGTTACATAAGAGAGACAACCGCACTGAAGATGACTAACACAAAGATGGCAGCTTTTTACTTTCTGCATGCACAGCTGTCCAGTGGATGGACTCTACAGCATAGGAAAACACAGACTATATTAAATTACATAATCAGAAATCTCAAGGATATTAATGCAAAAAGATCAACAAACATAAAGGTAATATTCATATATGCAAAATAAGGTAACTAAGAAAGTCGTTCTGGAAGCAGCAACCTCTCCTATTCATCATTAATTGAAACGTCTAATTTGGGTACATTTTGTTCAGAATACAGTTAAGTCTCAAAAAGGAAGAACAAGAAATCATAACCCACTAAAGGCCACAATGGAGTCTTTCAATCTTGTGGTGAGGTTTTAAAATCCTCCTGACTGTTAAATGTAAAGTATGAGTATCAATAAAAACACATTTACTAACAACATAACAGTTATGGCAACATCCACCAGATCTTCGTCAGTGTCAGTATTAATGACCAAACAGATTCTGTTGAAGCTATTTTAATCACCCTTGCTAAATATAATAAGTGAAAAGCAAAATTGTCACTGTACATTTGTGTCATTTATATTAGATTTTCTTTCACACTGTCCACACAAACAAGCCTTATTTACACCGTTACACTGTTGACCTGTGTAAATTCTTTGGGTGGACATCTGGTACTAAAGTGGTTTTTTTTCTTCTTCTTCTTCTTCTTCTTCTTCTTCTTCTTCTTCTTCTTCTTCTTTCGGCTTTTCCCTTCAGGGGTCGCCACAGCGAATCATCTCTCTCCACCTATCCCTATCTTCTGCATCCTCAACACTCAGCACCCTCAACACTCAGCACCCACTAGCTTCATATCCTCATTTATTCCATCCATATACCTCCTCTTTGGCCTTCCTCTTTGCCTCCTGCCTGGCAGCCCCATGTCCAACATTCTCCTACCAATATACTCACTCTCCCTCCTCTGAACATGTCCAAACCATCTTAATCTGGTCTCCCTAACTTTGTCCCCATATGTCCAACATGAGCTGTCCCTCTGATGTACTCGTTCCTAATCCTGTCCAATCTTGTCACTCCCAAAGAGAACCTCAACATCTTTAGCTCTGCTACCTCTAGCTCTGACTCCTGTCTCTTCCTCAGTGACACTGTCTCTAAACCATACAGCATGACCGGTCTCACCACTGTCCTGTACACCTTCCCCTTGATTCTCGCTGATATTTTCCTATCACACAGAACTCCTGACACCTTTCTCCACCCATTCCAACCTGCCTGCACTCGCTTCTTTACCTCTTTCCCACACTCTCCATTACTCTGGATTGTTGACCCCAAGTACTTAAACTCCTGTATCTTCTTCACCTCTTCACCCTGTAACCTTACTGTTCCATTTCCCTCCCTTTCATTCACACACATGTACTCAGTCTTACTACGACTGACTTTCATTCCTCTTCTCTCCAGCGCAAACCTCCACCTCTCCAGGTTTTCCTCCACCTGCTCCCTGCTCTCACTACAGATCACAATGTCATCTGCAAACATCATTGTCCAAGGAAACTCCTGTCTGACCTCCTCTGACAACTGGTCCATCACTATAGCAAACAGGAAGGGGCTCAGAGCCGATGCCTGATGCAGTCCCACCTCCACTTTGAACTCCTCTGTCTGACCTACAGCACACCTCACCACTGTCCTGCTCCTCTCATACATGTCCTGCACCACTCTGACATACTTCTCTGCTACTCCTGACTTCCTCATACAGTACCACAGCTCTTCTCTTGGCACCCTGTCATACGCTTTCTCCAAGTCTACAAACAGACAGTGCGACTCCCTCTGACCATCCCAATACTTCTCCATCAAAATTCTCAGAGCAAAAATTGCATCTGTTGTGCTCTTTCTGGGCATGAAGCCATACTGCTGCTCACAAATTTCCACTACTTTTCTTAACTTAGCTTCCACTACTCTTTCCAATAGCTTCATTGTATGGCTCATCAACTTTATCCCCCTATAGTTGCTGCAACTCTGCACGTCACCCTTATTCTTAAAGATCGGCACTAACACACTTCTTCTCCATTCCTCAGGCACCTTCTCACTCTCTAAAACCTTGTTGAACAAACTAGTTAAAAATTCCACTGCTGACTCTCCCAGACACTTCCAGACCTCCACCAGGATGTCGTCAGGACCAACTGCCTTTCCACTTTTCATCCTCTTCAAATCCTTCCTGACTTCATCCTTTCTAATCTTATCTACTTTCTGTTCCACAGAGTTCACCCCTTCTACTCTTTTCTCCCTCTCATTTTCCTCATGCATCAGCTCCTCAAAGTACTCCTTCCATCTCCTCTGTACACTCTCCTCTCTTGTGAGCACCCTTCCATCTCTATCCTTAATAACTCTAACTTGCTGCACATCCTTCCCATCTTGATCCCTCTGCCTAGCTAACCTGTACAAGTCCTTCTCTACTTCTCTAGTGTCTAACCTAGTGTACAACTCGTCATATGCCTTCTGCTTGGCCTTAGACACCTCCCTCTTCACTCTGTGCTGTAACTCCTTGTATTCCTGTCTATTCTCTTCAGTCCTGTCCATGTCCCACTTCTTCTTGGCTAACCTCTTTCTCTGGATACTATCCTGAACTTCCTCATTCCACCACCAAGTCTCCTTATCTTCTTTCCTCCTTCCAGATGACACACCCAGCACCTTTCTCCCTGTCTCCCTGATTACTTCTGCTGTAGTTTCCCAGTCATCTGGCAGCACTACCTGACCACCCAGAGCCTGCCTCAACTTCTGTCTAAATTCCTCACAACATTCCTCCTTTTTCAGCTTCCACCACTTGGTTTTCTTCTCTATCTCTGACCTCTTCTTCTTCTTACAGACCATCAAAGTCATCCTACACACCACCATCCTATGCTGTCTGGCTACACTCTCTCCCACTACCACTTTACAGTCACTAATCTCTTTCAGATTGCCTCTTCTACATAGGATGTAGTCTACCTGTGTTCTCCTACCTCCACTCTTGTAAGTCACTCTATGCTCCTCCCTCTTCTGAAAATAAGTGTTAACCACAGCCATTTCCATCCTCTTAGCAAAGTCCACTACCATCTGTCCTTCAAAGTTCCTTTCCTTAACTCCAAACTTGCCCATCACCTCCTCATCACCTCTGTTCCCCTCACCAACATGTCCATTAAAATCCTCTCCTATCACCACTCTCTCACCCGTGGGAATACTCTCTATCACCTCATCTAATTCACTCCAGAATCTCCCTTTCTCCTCTAACTCATAACCTACCTGTGTGGCATAACCACTAACAACATTCAACATCACCCCTTCAATCTCTAACTTCAGACTCATCACCCTGTCTGACACTCGCTTCACCTCCAGAACATTCCTCACAAACTCCTCCTTCAGGACCACACCTACCCTATTTCTCTTACTATCCACACCATAATAAAACAGCTTGAATCCTGCTCCTATACTACGAGCCTTGCTACCCTTCCACCTGGTCTCCTGTACACACAGTATATCCACCTTCCTTCTCTCCATCATATCAGCCAGCTCTCTACCTTTCCCTGTCATAGTACCAACATTCAGAGTTCCTATTCTCAATCCTACACTCTTACCTTTACTCTTCTCTCTCTGTCTACGCACTCTCCTCCCTCCTCTACTTCTTCGACCAACAGTAACCCAATTTCCACCGGCGCCCTGTAGGTCAACGGCGCCGATAGCGGTCATTGTTGACCCGGGCCTCGACCAATCTGGTATGAAATTCAGAGTACTGACGATTCACATGGTTAAATTTGGCAATGTTTTACGCCGGATGCCCTTCCTGACGCAACCCTCTCTATTTATCCGGACTTAGGACCGGCACTGAAGTCACTGGACTGTGACCCCCATGGCTAGATTGGTTTCTTTTCTTCTAATATTGTAAAAATGTTTTACTGCAAAATGGTGACTTTGCAGAGAAAAAGTGCCATGTGCACTAAATCTTCCAGTAATGCAACCTATATAAGCTATAATAGCCCACATTAACTATTCTGTTTATTAGGTGCTATTACTTTTGCTGTCCTAATTGAACAGCTAGTGTTATTTATTTTTATGTATGGATTTGTTTTAGATTGCTTTCTTTCAAGTCATTAATATAAACATTTGAGAATGAGTTATACAAAATTGTAATTAAAATGGTCTGTGCAATTAAAATGAATAAGCTATTTCAATTACAGTGTTGCAGTATCTCATTGTTATTGCAACACATTACTGAGGCTCCTTATGTGAATATCTCAGGAGCTCTCGCAGGATACAAACATTTTTGTGTAAATTTATGAGTAAAGTATTTTATATTCAGTTTGATGAATGAGGGACAAAGTGTGTAGCCTTGAACATTCTATCAAGATGATAGAATTTCTGCTTGACGTAGTAAATTAGGTAACAGTTTGAACGTCATCTAAACCACTAAATAAAAGGGGTGGGTCAAATGAAAACCAATTTTATATGTTGTTATATTCCAAATAGTTATCACTAGTACACACTTTTTTCTATATACTCTCTATTTCATTCAGTGCAAGTGTTCCAGTGCTAAAGAAATATCTGGATCCCAATTTATTTGAACACTCTCTCCAGTTACTGTCCAGCAGCTCTGTTCCTGTCAAAGACTATATAACAAGCATGTTTTCTTCAGTATGATTTCCAGAAAAGAACAGATTCAGCACTGGCCAATGTGACCTACTATTTTCCTTTGGTTGTGGCTATGTTTCCATTTTAGTACTGCTGGAGTTGAATGCAATATTTAATGTTATTGATCATGATAGTTTAATGGACTAGCTTAGACACTCTGTTTTAGGTATTACTTTGACAGACTATTACCAAATGTTTTGTACCATGTGCCGAAGTTCCGTTCTTGGTGACGTATTGTTCTCCCTATATACAGCAACTTGAACTGTATGTTTACAAAAATTATATTGGCTTTCATTACACTAATTACGTACAATCAGTTTGGCCATTCAGTAGCACAGCTATGTAAAGTGGAGCAATGTGTTAAAAGCTTATTTGGAAAGAAACTTCATTTCATACACGTCCTTCATTTCATACACATCCTATTCATACACGTACTATTGCTCAGTAACATAATAACTACAGTGACCAAAAAGTGATTGAGTAAATGCAATTGTGCAGTTGATAAAGTCATTTATTCATCTTTATTCGTCACATTATCCTTGTCAGAATCATGATGAATCCAAAGCTGGGATATCCTGGGATAGCTTGACAGAGGGAGGGAAAATTCAGTTCATCTTAGGTCACCACATGTACACATTCACAAACTTATTCACTCCTGGGTCAATGTAGCGCAGCTAATACCTCATGTTTTTGGAGAGTGGGAGGAGACTTTCAAAGACTATTTTCACTAAACAGTGATTTTTATATATTTGAAAGCACTGGAATTATTAACACAGTTTCTAGATCGGATGTTACCCAATTGTTTGTTTAGTTGTAGCAATAGAGTGACATTGCAAGCTTGATATAGCTCCTGTACAAAATCTAGGCTATGATTTATCAAAATTCACTATGAAGATTTTGACTGCACCCTTATGAATAAACATCTAGGTATTCCACAGAGTTGCATTTGAGATAGATGAACAGTAATTGTTCAGTACATTAAACACAAGATTCTGTTTTTACAGAAGAAGCTGGTTTTGGATGTTTAATGATGCAGCCTAGGTCTGACATTTTACTGGATGAGAAGGATGCACAGTGAATACCAAAAAGGGAGACATCTTTTTCTCTGTGTGGCACTAAAAATGTGATAGCTTTGTGGCAGCAGGCTCTCATGGCTTCTCTGATGCATACAGCAGAGAAAAACACTGTGTGCCAAGGACATTTCAGCAGCACAGACTCAAGGTTTACACTGCATGGACTCTTCTATTTTAATATTCTATTAATAAAGCTATTTTCTGAAACAATTGTCTACTCATTAAGATGTGATATACATGTATCTGATTTTTAATAATACAATAATAATCATATAAATAATAATCATATTTTATCACTAACCATGAATTGAAATTCATCTCTTCTGTTATAAGTTGTGTCAAACTCTCATGATTGGTAAAGCAATCTTGGAAATCCTTTTGTTATTATTTTCCGTCTACCTCTCCAGAGGTCTGGTATTATAATAGCTGAAGCATCCTCTTCTCCTCCCTTGAGTACATTCTCCTCCCTCTTCTCATGTTTCTCTCTGCTTCCCCACCCCACATTTACCTCTTTTTCTCAGCACCTGTGTGTTAGCAACACCAGAAGACATGGAAGGAGAGCCAGAATCCACAAAGCCAATTTGGCATCAAGATGCAGTCTTACTGTGAACTACACATTGGCTTTTCTGATGGCCATTTGGCCTCGGTTTGATGCCAAGACACAGCCTACATGCATGAGTCTGTTGTAAATGTTCATCGTTCAAATGGATGTCAGTATTACAGCTGTATATTATAGTTGCAGGGCATTTTTGCATTTACATGTTACAAAACAATATGATTCACCACAACATCAGAACAATGAATTTGCTTAAAGCAATTACTTGTGGATTGCATTTCAATAGTGTTTTAAATTTAATTAATTGTGACTCATTAAAACAAGCCTGCAGTCAGTAGAGAACTGAATCATCATGGATGATTCAGAGAGTGACTTGTTTAGGTCTTGCATTCCCAATCATTTCAGAAATGCCAGACGCTTTGCTTGGCCAGTACGATGTGCGTGTCAGTATGGTCAACAGAAAGTGAATGCTCAACACTGCTAAAGACTTGTAGTCTAAAGCAATTAAGTACTCCATAAAGAGTCATAACTAATCCCAGCCCATTTTGCCAAATAGCATTGTCAGTATGGAAGCAGTGAATGATGAAATGTTTCTCTTTAATATAGCTTAACTCTATAGACAAAAGCTATAAATGCCTGGCCCAGACGTGCTATAAATTCAGTCCTTTCCCCATGTTCCATTAGTTCAGTAATAAACATCCAATCTGTCAGGTTCCTGAATCCAGTTTTCACATGGCATATGATGTCTCTATCAGGAAAAACAATGATGAACACTTTTTAGGGAACCTGGACACACATGAGATATGGGCATTATTAGTAGTGATATTTGAAAACCTGTATCCCAACAAGCCAGTGTAGTGCTGCACTACTGACATGCCAAACAAACTGCAGTTTGTGTAGTGATGACAGTGTGTGTTGCCAATCTACAGAGATACAGCATGCTCAAGGTCATCAGTGTGGTCATGGAGATTTTTCAATAATTAATAGCATAGTTAATAAATCCTCATTGCTGCATTTCTCTGTGCAGGAAAAAATCAGATACAACAATTTATGTGTGATATCATGTGATATAGTGCTGCAGAAATACAGCTGTGAGATATAATCGTGCCTGAAACAAATTTTACTTTTTGAAGAGAAAATGACATTGTTAATTATAAGATATGAAAGAACAAAGAGTTATTTTACAAAAGATGCTTGGAGCAGGCCTGAGTCGCTGTCAGTGTTTTAATATCCGTTTTTCTTCCTCCATGGCCCATTCATGTTGTCCTTACAAAAGCTGGAGTGCAATGAGTAAGAATCATATGATCTGCTGTTGCCATAGAAACTGATCCCAGCAGTGGGCTCTGATGAGGTAAGTCACATGAGAGGAGCTTTCTGTGTACCTCATAAGAGAGTGCCACACATACATACATACATACATGCGCACACACACACACACACACACACACACACACACACACACACACACACACACACACACACACACACACACGCACACACACAATTCAGGCTTGGGAAGCTCCACTATAAACAAGGATGCATGTCTTAGCAGAAGGGATTACTGAGCTCTCTAGAAGCATTTCATTTGTTTTCTGTTACCATGCATGTGATGCTACATCAAAATGATGCCATTTGTAGACCCTAGCAGTCCTAGTTTAAATGATTTAATGCAATTACTTGATCATTTGCAAACATATACAACTCACTTTCTCTTGTACACACCTGGTGTGACAACAGCTACCTGTTTAATGTCCCAGAGTCTATACAGAGCTGAACAGCTGTGTTCATGCACTAATTTCCCACATTAGGATATTTGATATCCATAGCTTTTACCAGCCGTTCTGTAAACACCCAACACCCACACATACAGACCACATGACACAATGCCTTCCACTCACTGTCTCCAATGAAGTCACATCAGTTGTTTATTCTCTTGACTGATATATTTGATCTGTGAATATTTGAAGATCCTCAGTCCAATCCTTATACAGTATACCTGTAAAAATTCTGAACATTAATTAACTCAGCTGTTAGGGCAAAATGCATTTTCTGGCATCACTTTTAATTGCAACCCATGTAAAATAAAAACATAAAAATGTTCAATTATATGCATAACCTAACCTGGTAGAAGAGTAACCTAATGTTGTAAAACTGACAAATCTTCAACAAGCCATCACTGCATGCATAATTAATTAGGAAGCATAAACAGGTTGTGTTTGTATTATATCTCAGTAGTGGCTCCCATGTTGAACACAAATAGGCAAGAACAGACTTAATTTTCTGGTGTGAGGAAAAAGAATGAGTCAAACAGAGTCCAACACCTCTCCTGAAAGTGACTGTAGACCTCCAACTGTGTGTCTACCCATAAAGAAAAGTCTCCATGTCTGATCTAATGTTTATGTCTAATGTCTAATCCATGCCTAATTTCCATTACTGTTTTGCAGCAAGTTTTTTTCACATGTACTCCTTGTCCTTTTATTTTACATGTGATTTTTAAAAATATGATTAAGAAATTTTCACATATAGATCATTTCAGATATTGTCATTCAGATATTCTCACAGGGTTGGATGGTGGTGCAGTAGGCAGTGGTGCAACTGCACAGCTCCAGGGTTCCTGGTTTGATCCTGATCTTGAGTTACTATATGTTTGGAGTTTCTGTGTGTGTTTCCTCCTAGTTGTCTGGTTTCCTCCCACTCCCAAAAACAGGCCAGTAGGAGGACTGGCTATTATAAATTAAACACAAAATCCTGAGTGTGAATGGATCTGTGAATCTGTGTGCACTTGTGATAAACTGCTTGCCCATCATTACCAAATTAAAGCAGTCAATTTACTGACTGACTGACTGAATTAATCAAGTAATTGAATAATTAATTAATTAATTATCTTGTCATTTTGAGACTGGACTGCTGCAACTCTCTAATGGCAGGCCTACCTCTGAATACAATTTGTCCACTGCAAATGATCCAAAATGCAGCTGCATGACTTATTTTCAACCTGCCTAAGTTCTCCCACACCACCACACTGCTGCGTTCCCTTCACTGGCTTCAAAACACTGATGCTTGCCTACAAATCCAAGAATGGTCCAGTACCATCTTACCTCAAAGGTATTATCACTCCTCGCACTGCACCTCGCTCCCTCAGATCCACTAGCACTGCTCGAATAACCCAATCGTCTCTCAGGGTACAAGGTAGGTATACATCTAGACTCTTCTCTGTTCTGGCACCGAGGTGGTGGAATGAACTTCCCCTAGATGTCCGTACAGCCGAGTCACTGACTGTCTTCAAATGACCTAGTTCTTATTTTTCCCTGTTTGTTTTATGTATTGTTGTATGTTGTATGTACATTAAAAAAAACAACACCTTAGTTTTAAGGCTAATGATATCCTAAGTGTGTGACCTACTGAACCAGTGTTAATGTATTCATTGATAGAAACTTCAAAGCACTTTTGTACCTTGCTCTGGATAAGAGCTTCTGCCAAATGCCAGAAATGTAAATGTAAATGAATGAATGAATGAATGAATGAATGAATTAATTAATTCTTTGCACATATTAATTTTTCACATGTAGGACAAGTAGTTGTTATTTTTTTTAGATGAAAATGATTTTATATATATATATATATATATAGTTTCTGGTGTATTCGATCATTTGATACTGTTCATGTGCAATTTCAGGTCATAAAATTATGAAATGTACTTGTTTCACATGTTTTGCAAATATTATCCACATAATCACATGTGACAAAAATCTAGAAGGGATAGAGAATGACACTTTATAACACATTATTATATTTTATGTTTTTTTGTGTGTCTGTGAAGTTTGGTAAACGACTAAATCATGCACTTTTCGTTTAGTTAAAATGACCACACAAAAAAAAAAAATGCTAAACTGTTAATTAGATCTCTGTATAGATATAAAGACAGAAACAATAAGCTTGGCATCATCTAGCCTTAGTATTTCATCAGCCGGTTCCCGCGCTGCCTGGTTTACGCGGCGCTGACGCAGGAGCGCGCTGGTGACTCACGCACACTTATAGTAGGCTAATTTGCTCTCCTCCAATCGCGATAAAAAAGAGCTGACGGCGCTGCGTTTTATATATATTTTTATTTTTTCAGAACACAAATCAGCGAGTTGGTTGGATGACACGCCCGCCTCCAGTGACCGTCGGGGCTGGACCGTGTGTGATGCTGAAGTTACTATTTTGGGTTGATAGCGAAGCTGTATCAGCTTCAGTGGAGCTTTGCGCAAGGCTCGGCTGCGCACTGGTTCTTGCTGAAACGTCGAGCGTCTGAGAGAGAAAACGTGACAACTATACATGCACGCTGTGATTTATATGCTGGCGCTTCGTTTTCGTGCATTTTGACGTCCGAAAAGGTAAGCAAGTCGATCTCCAGTATTTTAGCTAACGCAACTTAGACACTGACTGCAAGAAAGAGTGAAATGATGGCATCTACCTGGCAAGGTATTCTGATATGATGATTTGTTTTTGGAGGAAAATGACTCGAAGAAGAGATTTCAGCTCATCACTTATTCTGTGCATGGGATTGTATCCTGTGTCGTGCCCATGTGTTGGCATGTCAATAAAAATGATTAATGGGGAGATTGCCCTGAACGGTCCTGCGTATGTGATGCGTCGATGTTTGAGAGGAAACGTGACACGCTTGTTTGACCTTGAGGATGCTCTGCGCCCGCTGTCTCCCATTGACGTGACTGTTTATGCGCAGCACGTGTTCATGTTTCCACGCCTGTGTGCTCGCCTATTTTCTTGTCTTAATGGGTCACAAGACACAAGCTTGTTGAGCAGGGGATGTTTGACATTTTTGTCCATCACCACAAAAGAGCTCAATGTCCCAGTTTTAGTTTTAATAAGAGCATTATACATGATCAAATGCAAAGTAGTATTGCCCATGTGCTGTTGGGTTGAACGGATGCTAGAATATATTCATACATTTATTCATCTTCAGTATAATGGTCAAGGTTGTAGTAGATTCAGAGCCTTTATAGAGAACACTAGGTGCAAGGGCATTATGCACACACACTTACACTTAAGGGCAATTTTTTTTAGTCTAACAGCATGTTTTGGGGAAATTGGTGAAAACCAGAGAACCTAGAGTAAACCCACATGTACATGGGTAAGAACCTATGAGATTCCACACAGATAGTCAGATGAACTTCAGATTCACCTGCGAGGAGGTCATGATACCTGCTGCAATATTGTGTTACTATTGTGATATTGTGTTATTTTAGAAAAATAGCTAAGTGTGCCTAAAGGCAAATAAATCCTTTTAATCAGATTAGGGTACAAGTATTTAATCAAACTCTCATTGTCTGGTAAGTGTACCAGTAGGCATTGTTGTCATCGATTTTCTCTAATGCTGCAAGGTTCTTCATAACATCTATCTTAACATTGCACCTGTTAAAGTGTATATGCAGTGCGTTCTTATGGCTCAGTTAGAAGAATTACCTCATAACATGCAACTGATGTAGACATGAACATTTCCCGAAATCATCACCAAGTCATCTTGATCCAGGATATTGTTATCTGGTTTGTGTTAAGTCTGTCAGAATGCAGACAGATGGATGGTTGAGAAAGAAAACAGAGGATCACATGAAGCATGGAAGTGAGAAGCCTTACTGCCTAGCAACGCACTGAGACAGACTGGAGCATTTCCTATTATAGCTGGCAACTGGGATGTAATGTGTAACAGCATTTGGATCTTTGGCTAATGGCTATGCAAGCTAAGCCAGAGTTATGCTATTTTTACAGTTTAAATGTCAATAAAAAAAATCAGTAAACACAACACCTGTCAGCCTATCCTATATATTTTATTTCATTTTTATTTATTTTTTTATCTCTGTTATAAAACAATGTTGGATACACACATGAAACAATTTAACATATGTTTTAAACTAATGGTCATGTCTTGCCACAGTGTGCTCAGATATGGAAAACAAAACAGTTGATTATGAAAGTTTTTTAGCTGACATTTAGCTCAGTACTAAAAAGGCCACCTATATGATCACCTCTGAGACCATGAGTCTGAATCCCAGCAGCAGAGCCGACGTCTACAGTGATGCAAAGTGCTGCGTGTGTCTTCTGAAGCAGAAGAAAGTTTTGGCTGGCAGCTTAGTGGACGTAATCAATGTAATGTTTTAGTAGTCTGGGCAGGTCAGACAGGTCTGCTTAACCTGCTCTATTTCTCGGCACCTCCATCTCTAATGCATGCCAGTTATGAAGTAAAGATGACTGTGCATTTGGAGTGCACTGTCAGTATAATAAACATAAACAATCATATCCTCCACTAAACAAATGCAATGAGAATGACTTATGAATGACTGTCTGCAATACAGAATGCTGTTATTCTTTATTCAGTTGCCAAGTTGTGTTCCTAAATTGTACTTCACTAGAGATCTTAGTAAATCCTGGCAGCAAAGTCACACGTTGAAGAGAATATCAAAATCCACTGAGTGATCTGCAGTAAGTTCATTTAATCTCATCATGACACATTTCCTCTTGGTTTAGAAAGAAACAGCCTAAATAAAGCAAAAGGGCTGCCAAAGCTGTCTGATCCCTGAGGACTGTAGAGCAGATCATTAACTCATATTGTATAATATGTTGATATGGTGTGCAAGTATACATATCTGCACTTACATTTAAATAATGCGGCATGTACATTGGTACTTCAGATTCTGTGCTTGAGACAGAATTGAGTCCTGCTGGAATGGTATTTGCATGGTGAGGATGTGAAGCACACTCAGCGGGCATTGCCTAGCAACACAGACATTCCTCGCAATTTTTGCCCTCTATTGATCAAACATGGCCATTTGTCTATTAAATATAAAGCCTGCTTGTGTAAGACTAGCCATATTCTCCTTTTCGTTGTCATTTGATATAGTTAAAATGGCTTTATGTTTTGAATGATCTTTTATAAATATAGGTTTGTATTTGAGTGGAGAATGACTGGCTGTGCAGAGAATGGCCTGCATAGACTTAATCTAGAGCTATTAATTGTAACTCACTGGAATTAAAGGATTTGTTAAAAAAAAAAAAACCTCCACAAAGTTTAACACAAGCAGATTGTTGCCACAATGACCTTATTTCTAAACACTTCAGATGAACCTTCTCCTCTTTTAGGACAAAATTTTGTAGGAAAGTAGTGAGAAATGTGTGGTGCACACAAATGCCATTTTAGTAGTGTAACAGTGGCAAAAACTATGCTTTTTAACAAAGGAAATGCCATTTTTATTAGATACTGGGCCAAGCACATGATGTTTCATGATTGTCATATTGTTTTCACATCATTTTAAATATTTGTTCCACTTTTTTCAGAATGTTAGGAAAATTGTACTGGCTTATCCTTGTCCCAATCATGTCTAATTCTATTCTCTGATCCCCCACAGCACAGAACTCCTATCGCTTAAGAGTGGTGACTAGCATACCAACCATCTTGTCACACTCATCTTTCTGACTTAATCCAGTTCAGCCATGCCTAAGAGCAGTAAAGTGACACAGCGTGAGCACAGCAATGAGCATGTCACAGAGTCTGTGGCTGACCTGCTGGCCCTGGAGGCCCCTATGGACTATAAGAGTAGCCAGATGAGCATGAACATGGCTGGAGGAGGCGCAGCACCAAAGCCTGACATCTCTCCAGATCTGGAGGATGGCCGGCCAGCGTGGAACAGCAAGTTGCAGTACATTCTAGCCCAGGTGGGCTTCTCAGTGGGGCTGGGCAATGTCTGGCGCTTTCCGTACTTGTGCCAGAAGAACGGAGGAGGTAAGGAGTTGGTGGAATTATTTGGTTTGCTTGACTTCGGTGTGGATGTCTTTCTAGCTCTTTTAGCAATAACTATGGTCACGAAACAACTTTACAGGTGTAGATTTAAATGCCAGAGGCAACAATGGCAAGGATAAGTTCATATTATAACATGATGAAGAAACTCTGAAAGAAATCAGACTCAGAAGCGATTCTATCATTTTCTGGGTGAAACTAGATTGAGAGTTTATACTTCATTACTCTATACTCTATACTCTATAACTATATTGTTCAAATTCAAATGTTATTGAGTGCATATTGTTAGTCTTGAAATTTTGTACAGTGAAGTCTTCATGGTTTTACTTAATGTCATGTCAGAAATTCTCCAACATTGATACTTAAATTGGACACAAGACTGAACAGATTGTTGCAGATTGTTGAACAGTGCTGTATGGTCATTCTTCAAGCTCACTATAGACAATCTTCTGTGCTGTTATTGGTTATTGTTATTGCTGTCTTTGGCAGTTTTATTTATGTTATTCTTTTGGATGGTGAATATATTCATTAATCTTTACATCAAAGTCTCAGTGATTAAATGATTGCTAATTATATTTTATAGTTTTTATAACTGATAGACAATTGTAAAAGATAATGTTTGTATTTCCACTAAACAGAAGAGCCTGTCTGTCCTGGGTATGTGTTTGAACCTTTGCCACTTACCACTGCTCTCTAGTGCAAAAGTAAATGAGAAAATGTGGATGTGAATATAGAAATGTTATTATAATGGCATTGGTGGTGTTTCCTTTAAAAAGTTTTTTTTTTAATTAGTAGAGAATAATTCTAAAAATTTTAGATATAATTCTATATATAATTTTATATTGCGAACCTAACACTGCTAATTATATTCCATTACAGTCCAACTTGCTGCTAGATTAATCTTTACATAACGCTTTATAGAATACTTCTTCAGTTATGTAGGCTTGAAGTGTGCAGTCATTGTGTTCCAAATGTATTGAACTTGCAATTTAGCTTAGTTATTTATGGCAACAAAAAGGCAGAGGTACTTTATAAACAGTCTAGTCAATGCCACAGAGGACACGATATATAGTCTTACCTTACCAAGTATGTTTCTAGCAGCTATCCCTCTCTCTGCTGAGGCTGTATATTCTAAGCTCTATGTAGAACAATGGCATTAGCACAGAAAAGTATTTGTCATGTTATTGTGGTATTGTTGAGCAGACGATGAAAATCCATGACCTGAGAGAAATGTTGCAAAAAAACAGATTCCTAGTTTATCTTTGTGCACAGAAGTTATCATTATTCTTATAAAGGAATGGAGGTTTTGTTTTCAACTGCATATACATGTGTACAGATTGTGGTTGAATGTTGAGACATTTGTGTTTTCGGTATTGCCACTGGTTTTGTTGCTTTTATAAAAAATTTCAAAAATAATTTAATTTTAGTCAAATAATTTTTTTAGATTTTATACTTGAATCTTGAATTCTTATGTTGATCAAGGTGATATATTTTAAGGCATAGAAATAGCTCTATATTTTAGTGTTGGTGTGCCTATAGGTAAAACAATGAAATCTGGCATGTCCTGGCTTGTCTGGTTGTCAAGGAGTTGCCTCTTCCTTCCTAATGTCCCACCAGGCCTTATTTCCTTTATCCTATCTCTCTCTCACGCCCTATCCTTCTGTACACTGTACCCTTTTGTCTGTCTCCTACAGTTATATGCAAGACCTGCAATTTTCCTTTCATTATCAAGCAGAATAAATAACCCATGGACAAAAAGGCTAAAAAGAGCATTGGTGTGCCACCCAAGAGCAAACATGCTTCACAAGCAAACTGATAGCGAGCAGAATGTTTTTTAGTTGCTCATCAAAGAGTCTGATCACTGTTATAACCTTGCATTAGTCCCTGTCTACCATGCAGTTATTTTGAGAGTGCTCTCTCTCAGACTTCAGAGGCTCAAGGTGTTGTTGGTCATCTTCGGCTGAAATCTCCGTCACCATGGAGCTACTTGACGTCAAGCCTCTGAATGATTTGCTGTTTCATTGTGTCGCATCAGCCTCTATCTGCTCACTCGTGCTTACTGGGCTTTCAGCTATTCTTATGTGATTTTAATTATTTTTAGCAAGCTACAATGCAGGGAAAAAGTACTTGACAGATATAGTCATGTTTTTTTAGATTTATTAAGTGAGTAATGCTGCAGTGGACCAATCTTAACTCCTTAAACTCACTGATATACATGGCTTACTATACATTACACACATTCTTTATTATTAGTCTCACTGTAATTACTGAATAATATGCTAGAAGGTGAAGAACTGAATGTTAAACAGGGGCCTTAAAATTCTAGATCAAACACAAGCACAGGGTCAGCCATGATGCAGCACCCCTGGAGCAGTGAGGGTTAAGGGCCCAACAGTGGCAGCTAGGCAGTGGTGGGGCTTAAACCCAGAGCCGCCAATTAACAACCCAGAGCCTTAACCACTTGAGCAACCATTGCCCTGTAATAATGCTTATTATCTATGTGATTAATGACATAAATTGCCAAGTGTGACCACAGCACAAACTCCATAAAATGACAACTACATAGTGAAAAATTTCCTCCTAAATCGTTCAGTAATGCAGCATGTTGGCTACTATAGGTACATATTAACTCATTCCTCCTTTTATAGGGTTTAAACTTGACAGTACAGTCATGAATGTAAAATAATATAGAAAAAATAGTAAGTCATCGCCAGTTAAATTATTTGAATCCTATCGAAGTTGACATTTGTGAGTCTGCTTATATATCAATTTTTCACAAACTCATGAGCTCTACAAACTTTTTAAACTGATTTTTATGAAAACAATATTTCTGTCAATGCTCCTGCGCATAATTTTTTGAATCATTTTATTTGTATTAAAACAAAACAGCTTAATAGATGACACACAGTGTGATTAAACTGTTGGTAATACTGACCCATGTTGTGTAGAATACAATATCACTATTCATTCTTTAAATGCAGTTCTTGTAAGGTAATCTCTACATGGTGTTATGTTGTTGTCAGGTGCCTACCTTGTCCCCTACTTCATCCTCCTCATCCTCATCGGCATCCCGCTTTTCTTCCTGGAATTGGCAGTGGGTCAGAGGATCCGCAGGGGAAGCATTGGAGTTTGGAACTACGTTTGTCCTCGACTGGGTGGCATTGGTGTGTCCAGCCTAATGGTGAGAAATAGAGATTAACACAGGCTGATGGCTGATTGGTTTGCTAAAAAATCCTCAACTTTCATTTGCTAGTCTAAATAGATTTAAGTAATGGTTTTTATGAGGTTGTTCAGGACCAGAAGAATAGCTGTGACTGGGCATACTCGCAACTCGAGTATTAATTACATTATCACATATTATATAATCCATCAGTTCACACAGAGTGACTAATGTACAGCAACTGTTCTAGCTGGATGGTAAAATACCTTCAATACACTGACTTTTTTTTTTTAATCTTAGCGTTTGTCCCGCACAGTGGCAGGGTCCGCTTCTTTTTTTAGCGGATCATTTCTGGTCCGCTTGATTTGGCACAGGTTTTACGCCGGATGCCCTTCCTGTCACAACCCTCCCATTTTATCCGGGCTTGGGACCGGCACTGAGAGTTAACTCTTCAGTGGCTGGGTGGGCGCCCTGCCCGGGAATCGGACCCAGGCTGTGGCAATGAGAGCTCGGGATCCTGCCGCTGGACCACCAGGAGGCCCCTTCAATACACTGACTGACATCTGCTTTATTATAAACCAGGATTTGACATAGTTAGCTAAATAAACCATACATACAATAAACCATACAATGATGGAACCATACATTTTTGATGAGTCACAGAGCCCTGATCCACCATCTGCTTCGCTGAAGTTGAAGACGAAACAGAATCAGCTGGACAAAATCTTCCCTGTGTCATTGCATATTCCAAATAGTGACAAAAACCAGTCTCAGTGCCCCACTGAAATTAGTCTTTATTGTTTTCAAAAGCAGTCGTAGCTGCTTCATCTGCTGTGATCTGTTCATGAACTGATCTTGTATCACAGCCATCTTGTTTACAATGACCTGCCAGGTTGAGGGACACCTCAGTATTTAAGACTAGTAAAGCTGGCCTGAAAATCATAGAAGTGGGTCTGCTGTGAGGAGAACATCTATTAATAGCCCCAAAGCAAGAGAGTTTCCTTTGCCAGAGAGAAAATGTGCTTTAATAATTCACCAGCTCCCCTGGCTCTAGACCTGTTCTGTAGCCAGAAGCCATTTTGTACACCGGGCCTAAAGACTCCTACAATAAAAATGTACAAATCTTCAATTTTATTTAAAAATTCTATTTTAAAATATGGCTATAGATCTAGAAAATGGTCATTTTCCTTTTGTTTTTTATTCTCTATCTGAAGGTGTGTGGCTTCGTGGGTCTGTACTACAATGTGATCATTGGCTGGAGCATATTCTACTTCTTCCAGTCTTTCCAGTTCCCTCTGCCCTGGGCTGAATGTCCCATCCGAAGAAATGGAAGCCAAGCCAGTGAGTGTCCTGCAATATTGAAAGAAAAGTTCTTTAATGGTTTACTGGTTCCAGAGACAGCACTAAACTGTTGTATATAGTTCTGCTCTTCAGCTTGTATTGTGCTTGGAAGCTGACAAAAGTAATATAATATTGATTTTTTTTATATTTGACTTACTAAGGTCGAGTCAAATGAAAACCTTATATATATATATAGTATATATATAGATATTAAAAAACGTCTACACACCTCTGTTAAAATAGTAGGTTTTTATGAAAATGAAATCAAAATCAAAGCTCTTTTCAAATCATGCACAAAAAATCTTGCACAGCTCTTTTCAAATCATTCCACAGATTTTTGATTGGATTTAGTTCTGGGCTCTGACTAGGTCTTTCATAAAGTTGATCATCAGCTAAAGCCTTTCCTTTCTTGAACCCTAAATACAATAATATCAGAAAAACATCATACAGTATTACGGAAATTAGGACAAAGATGAAGCATTTGGGACTCCCAGGGAAAAGTAGATGTTTTCAGTGAGAACAAACTCAGCATTTTGCTAATCACAGTCACCTCTTACGCCCATGTCTGTGAAGTCAAGTGAAGACACGTGGAGTAGAGTTAAGTGGAGGCAAAATGGATGATATGATCTGTAATGACTTAAGTGCTTCTAAAGGTTTTATTGTTCTACTAAAGCAGCTACATTCAATTAAGCAGCCAACTTTGCCAGTAAGCTAAATTTAACATAGCCTAAAAAGCTAAAATGTTAGCACTGTGTGTTAAACGTCGCTATATCCCTGATGAAACTAGTTGCTTTTCCTCTGATTCCCAGACGCTTCAACTTTGTTCTAAATTTACCGAAAATCTGTATTTTGCAAATTTTTACTTGTATTTGGGGTTCTTGGAAGTCTTAAAACCTGTAGTATTTAATTACATGATTTAAAAGACAAATCTTACTCCTAAGAAGTTCATAAGAAAGAAAAAGAATATAACGCATGTTATTAAAAAATATAAGAATATGACATTGAAATGCTGTGGCCAGTTTGAAAATTTACATAAGCGTATAGATTCATTGGAGAGAAGAAATAAATGTTTGATATATAATACTGTACAGAAACATCATTATGGCTTTAAAAGCTATTGTAGCAGAGCCATCTGTTGCTTTTAATATCTCTCAGCATGCAGCGTAGTGCTAGTTTATTGGTTGGGCAGATTGGTGAGTGGATTACACTAGAGAACACAGAAAAACCTGCAGTGACTGTCAGTTTCCAATCATACATGAAATGTAGATTTACCAGCATCTTAATGTTCTGTACTTAATAACCTTAAAACATTTATTTGGAAATCTCCAGGATATTTGTGTAAACAGGAATACTACACGCAATATTTATAGACACTGAGCATAGTACGTTTTTATTTAAATTTCTTTTCTTCGATGGTATTTTAATCAAAAATATATTCCTGGTTTATATGATCATGCATGTCATATGTATGATAAAATATTTTCAGCAATATGAAATCTGAAATGACAGAAATGTTAAAAAGATATTTATTACTCTGAATAAAGATGAGATAGCAATGCAATGTGTAGTTACCACCAAAAGTGAAAAGGCAGAAGATTTAAAATTTAGTATCTGATTCTCTAAAGCATGCCAGTATCCAAAAACTTGACCAAATTGTCTGTGTGAAGAAATAATAATTATCTACCAAAGTTTGCAGGAAGATAGCCTTATTAAAAATAAATTAAAAAGAAAAATCTAATAAAATAAATAATTGTGATTTTGTGAAATATTTTACCATTTTTTGGTAATTATATTACATGTTTTGGTTTTTTCTTTGTTGTAGTTTCCAAATATGTTATATGTTGGGTGAAAATATTATGGCCACAGTGCCATCCTAGACACAAACGTTAGCTGTGTTGAATGAGATAACTGCTTACTAACACTGTGTACATTGATGCATCACAGATTGTATCTTGCCTTCCTGCTTTTCTGCCTGAGCAGTTGTAGAGCCAGAGTGCGAGAAAAGCTCCGCCACCACATACTTTTGGTATCGTGAGACACTAAACATAACCAGCACTATTGCAGACAGTGGAGGGCTGAACTGGAAGATGACTCTGTCTCTACTATGTGCATGGATCATTGTCTGCTTGGCCGTCATCAAGGGTATCCAGTCCTCCGGAAAGGTGAATACACTGTCAATACAAAAGTTCAATGCTATACATTGTTATATTTGTATGTACTTTTCGACCATTAAAGATGTGATCTTGATATATGATCACATGTTGGATGTGGTAGCTTAGTGCTTAAGGTGTTGGACTACTGATTGGAAGGTTGTGAGTTTGAATCCTGGGTCCACCAAGCTACCACTGCTGGGCCCCTGAGCAAGGCCCTTAACCCTAATTGCTGAGATGTATGAAAAATGAGATAAATGTAATTCGCTCTGGATTAGGGCATCTGTCAAATGCCAGAAATGAAACATAAATAATCCTTTCTGTCTGTAAACTGGTAGAGTTTTTACTGATTTATCAGATTATGTAATTGGTCTTCATGTACTTGAAAGCTCTTTTTTTTCTGTTCCCTGTGCATTATGGGAATTCCTTAGGTGATGTACTTTAGCTCATTGTTCCCATATGTGGTGCTCTTCTGCTTCCTGGTACGTGGATTGTTTCTTAAGGGGGCTGTGGATGGCATTGCCCACATGTTCACACCAAAGGTAAGAAGACACACACACATGCACATACACACATAGTTATTTAAAAGACAGTTATTTTTTCCACATGTATAAGCAGCACATGCACTACAACTGATTTAAGTGTCAGCACCTATGAACAGAAGCCAATTTCAAGGGTCAATCTTCTATCGTCATCTTAGCACGCCACTCTGACCTCTGTCTCCCCCTGGTGGTGAATTCAGGATAAACTCATACATATTTAAAGAGCTAAAATTTATTACTCATTACTCATGCATGACCGAAAGGAACCATGGGACTAAAGTAGGTGCATATAAATAGATACAGGAAACTAATTTTCAAATAATAAATCATTGCATGTCTAAGAAAAGAGAATTGTCAAGTGTTCTTTATCATGCACAAGCTCTGTTTCAATAATTGAGCAGAAATGGATTAACTTTCCACTGAATACATATTCCTGCAGCTGGAGATCATGTTGGAGCCACAGGTATGGCGTGAGGCTGCAACACAGGTCTTCTTCGCTTTGGGTCTGGGTTTCGGTGGAGTCATTGCTTTCTCCAGCTACAACAAGAGGGACAACAACTGCCATTTTGATGCTGTCCTGGTATCTTTCATCAACTTCCTCACCTCCATCCTGGCCACGCTTGTGGTGTTTGCTGTGCTTGGTTTCAAGGCCAACATCTTAAACGAAAAATGTGTGGTGGAGTGAGTGTGCACTTTTACTGAATTTGCTATTAATAGTATAAAATCTGAATGTAATGAATAAATTTATGAGACATGATTCAATGATGAGTAGTTCATAAGTTATGCCAAAGCTTGATGAAGTGATTAGTGTGCAAGATTGCTCTCAGATATCATCTAATGTGTTCTCGTTTTAGGAATGCTGAGAAGATTTTGGGCTACTTGAACTCCAATGTGCTGAGTCATGATTTGATCCCTCCTCATGTTAACTTCTCCCACCTCACCTCATCGGACTACGCTGAGATGTATGAAGTGATTAAAATTGTGAAGGAGGACACCTTTGCTGAGCTGGGCCTAGAGCAGTGTCTACTGGAGAATGAACTCAATAAAGTCAGTCTAAAATCTACTAAGCTAATGCTGTTTGGTTTTGTTTATAATGTCCAATTAACTTTGCACTTTTACTTTTACCACTGGCTCAGTTCAGGTTTTAATCCAGTGATTAAACTTTTAAATGATTTAATATTCTTTTTAACACAACACTGCTGACTGGTCAGAGAGTGTTAATTAATTTTCCGCAACAGCTGACCGTTTATATTGGGGTATCACAGGGTTTATATTGATGCATAATAACAACTTGTATGGCAAGCACAATGCATAAACTGATTTGAAAACGTGTAATTATTAAACTTGATGTTTTTTGTGAGGCGATGGTTATATAGCATTTTTGGAAGGACTCTTCAGCTATTTTTTCAGGGTTTCCAGCACAGAAAAGTGTTTTATATATATATACATATATATATATATATATATATATATATATATATATATATATATATATATATATATATATATATATATATATATAGAGAAGAGAGAGAGAGAGAGAGAGAGAGAGAGAGAGAGAGAGAGATCAGCCATGTCATAACATTAAAACCACCTACCTAATACTGTGTAGGCTCCCAAAACTGCTCTGAGCCATCAAGGCATGGACTCCACAAGACCTCTGAAGGTGCTGTGGTATCTGGCTCTAAGAAATTTGCAGCAGACCCTTAAAATCCTGTAGGTTGCAAGAATCATACTTGATTGTCCTAGACAATTAAAGCTCCATGATTTGATTGAGATCTGTGGAATTTGGAGGCCAATTCAACACCTTAAACTTTTTGTTATGTTTCTCAAACCACTGAACAATTTCTGCAGTGTGGCAGGGAGCAGAAGCCACTTCCAGGATGTACTTGGTCTGCAACAAAGTTTAGGTACCAGAACAATGTTTCCGAGCAGAACATTGCACAGAGCATCCCTCTGCCACTGTTATCTTGCTTTCTTCCCTTAGTGTGTCTTGGTGCCATCCACATGATTTACAAGACAATGTGATTCATCAGACCCCACCATCTACTTCTATTGCTTCAATGTCCTGGAAACACCCCACAAGACCTGACATTTTGGAGATGCTCTGATCCAGTCGCCTAGCCATCACAAAGTCACTCAAATGCTCTTGTCAAAGTCACTCAGATTCTCACACTTGGCATTTTTCTTGCTTCCAGCACATCAACTTTGAGAACTGACTGTTCACTTGCTGCCTAATATATCCCTCCTTGACAAGTGCTATAGTCAATGTTATTCACTTTACCTGTCAGTGGTTTTGGGGGTGGTTTTGGGGGTTTAATGTTATGGCAATCAACTTTTTGGTGGAAATGACTTCCCACCACTATATTTTCCTATAAGAGCATACCCCATTGCATTTTATTCCTTACTTATTTTGGACTATTTTGGTCTCTGCCTAATTTATCTCTGTCTCATTTCACCTGCAGGCTGTTCAAGGCACTGGTTTGGCCTTCATTGCTTTTACAGAGGCCATGACGCACTTCCCAGCATCTCCATTTTGGTCAGTGATGTTCTTTTTCATGCTGATCAACCTGGGTCTGGGAAGTATGATTGGCACCATGACTGGCATCACTACTCCCATCCTTGACACCTTCAAAATACGCAAAGAGATCCTGACTGGTGAGAACTGCCCCACACACACACACACACACACACACACACACACACACACACACACACACACACACACACACACACGCACACACATGCATGAGTGCCAGTGATATTAATGAGCTTTTTGCAAGTGAATGACTTATGTAGTTCCTGGAGGTAATAGCCCTAACAATTTTGGGTCAAAAACCATAGAACAAAATAGTTCTGGCCTTCACATCCATGATGCAGACTTGTGCAATGTTTAGGCCAAGCAGCTGTTAGAGGCTTTGAACTCTTTGTCAGTCAGCACATTCAGAATGCACTGAGACTCATCTATAAAATTTGAGAAAGCTGGTTACTATAATTATTTTGGCAAATTGAATCATTTTTCATCATTCATAAATGATATATTTTTGTTCAGTATGTTATTTTCATATTTGCTGATATGTTTATATGCAGGGCACAGTGCCCCACTCTCTGACCCATACTATCATGTCCATTTATGATGTATCCGGTTTACTCCTACTGCAGCTGAAGGTGTAGCTGCATATCAGAAATATGCCACAAAAGGGGTATTTGTAAGGGATCTGAGAGTGTAGCTATAGCACTATGACTATGCATCTGTCATTGAGTGTATGTCTGTTATTTAACCTGTATGTGTTCAAACATTATGGTGGCTGAACACAAAAACCCAGTTGCTTTCCAAGCCACCAATAAAGACACCAAGAAACATGATCAGAATGTTTGGTCATAAAGAGCTTTACTGTTTCCAAGCTTATACACATCACTACCAAGCTGCGAAGTGTTCAGCTAAGAACCACAGCAGTGAACAGTGCAAGTGGTCTACGCTTAAATACTGCACTACAAGCATAATTCCACATTATAAGTTTTTATTTGAAACATGTGGTTTTATGGTTGCCAGTTGAAAAATTATATATAATATTCATGAAATATTCATCATTTTGTTTAATGAGCTATAATTCTTTTACAAAAACATTCAGCTCTGCATCAACCAGAAGACACTATTCTAAATCTGTAGATCTGTAAAACTTATCAGTTCCACTATTGGACCTTGAGCCGGCT
Organism: Hemibagrus guttatus; assembly: GCA_033459395.1. Lineage (NCBI taxonomy): Eukaryota > Metazoa > Chordata > Actinopteri > Siluriformes > Bagridae > Hemibagrus > Hemibagrus guttatus. The sequence goes on from JAUCMX010000007.1 coordinate 17,506,646, forward strand.
ATGCTATGTGGATCTGGAGCAGATGCATTTCTAGATTCGACTATAATCTGGTGCAATGTGCATTTGTTGTTTGGGATAAGACTGTGAGACAGGGTCTCATTTCTTTTAGGAAACACTGAATAACCTTTGCCCCTTATTTCCTCAGTGGTTTGCTGTATCATTGCATTTTTCTGTGGCCTGTTATTCGTCCAACGGTCTGGAAATTATTTTGTCACCATGTTTGATGACTACTCTGCTGGCCTTCCTCTCACAATCGTTGTCATCTTGGAAAATATATCTGTGGCCTGGATTTATGGCACCAAAAGGTACACTGTTTATTTTTAGCAGTACAATCTGTCTGGTTAGCTTGTGCTTGTGTTTCTGTGCTTAAGTATGCTGACCTTTTAAAGTTATTTTAAAACTAGATGAAATTCTCATGAATTTGCCCAGAAACAACACAGAAAAATGTAACACAAAATGTGTGCTATAACATCATCTCAACATTTATGCAATATTTATATGGTCTATTGTTAGGTTTGTGCAGGATCTAGAAGATATGCTGGGTTTCAAACCATACAGATTCTACTTTTATCTGTGGAAGTATGTGTCTCCATCCTGCCTCATTGTTCTCATTACTGCTAGCATTATTGAGATGGCCATCAGCCCACCAGGATACAATGCATGGGTTCAGGATCAGGTGAGTAAAACTCAGCTTTAAAATGTTTATTTATGTCACTCAAGTATGACTAGAGGTGGAACCAGATGAAAAATTCACATTATGATGATTATTCACATTGGCTTAGTTGTTAATGTGTTTGCTTCGCACCTCCAAGGTTGGAGGTTTGATTCCCATCTCTACCCTATGTGTTCAGAGTTTGCATGTTCTCCCTGTGCTTTGAGGAGTTCCTTCAGATACTTAGGTTTCTCCCTCAGTACAAAGACATGTGTTGTAGGCTGAATGACATCCCTAAATTGTGTGCGATTGTGCTCTGCAATCTGTAAGGGGGTGGCATCTTGTCCAGAGTGCCCCAAGACCCAGATTCCCTGTAACCCTTGTGTAAGATAAGTGACACAGAAGATACATGGATAACCATGAAATACAAAGTCATGCTTTTGGTAGTTTTTACTGAATTCAAATTTCAAATTGAAGACATTAAATCACATTTAAGACTGCAGCAGAGATACAAGTATTTTATTATATTAATTATTACTGCAATTATTTATTAATTTATTTTATTGAACTCTATATCAAAGGGTTATACTGCATTTAAAAACATTTGTGTGACATCATTATCACATGGCATCACCTAGGTACCAGCCAGTCCCTCCAGGGTTTCACAATTTTTAGATATCTCTGCGATATCTCTGCCAAGACACATTGTGTGATGTCATCCCAAAGCGTATTCAGCCAAAGCCCTCTACAATTCATTTGTGTTGAACATGAATACAGCTATCATAGAAAGTAATTACATTTATGTCTTCACTAGCAGTAGTTTAAAAGAAGAATTGCGTGCCAGCAATTTCCCCAGTTCAAGTAGTTTTCTGTAAATTGCAGCAGCAATAAAAAAAAACTCTGCAAAATCCTGAAAGAGCTGATCAACATTACCTCGGACTCTTCTTTTTGTCTTCTTTTTCTAGGCAGTAGAGCGCTTCCAGAGCTACCCTCCATGGGCTCTGGCCATGTGTTTTGCACTCATCGTTGCTGCCATGCTTCCTCTGCCACTGGTCTTCATCGCACGCCACTTTAACTGGATTCCTGATGGCTCCAACAAACTGTCTGTCTCCTACCGCAAGAGTCTGACGAAGGACACCTCCAACCTGGAGGACGAGACACGTTTCATTCTGGGTAAAAACACCAGCGATACACCCTCTCCCATGCCCAGCCACCGGGCGTACCTTGGCCCAGGCAGCACGTCACCTGTCGAGCTTATCACCAATTCCACATCCATCAGCGGTTACGGCAGTGGCTACCAGACCAACCCCAAGCCACCTAAATCTGAGTCCTGAGCTCCTCCCTGCTCCGAAAGCACCACCCAACAAAGACTGATAAGGAAGAAGGAAAAGGGTGTAAGAAGCTACAGCATTTATCATACTTTAATTGAAGCCATAGAGGGAGAGAGGGATGATGTGTGTGAGTGTGTGTGTGGGGTGATCAATGAATAATGGGGGACTAAAAAAAAGAAAGAAAGAAAAGAGCCACAGAAGGGCCTTCTCCATATCTAGCCCTAATTATCAGACGGTGAGTTGCAGTTAGTACCTTCTCTTTCCTACCTACACATTTGGACCAAAGGTATTTCTACAGATTAGGTGGTTGACAGAAAACACTGAATCATCCACAAAACACTTAAATTGCCCTACTAAATTTTACATGTACTGTAGAAGTATAGAAGCATGAATGTAGATTCATTTTTAAAAAGATTTCAGCCATACACTAAACCCTCCATAACAAGAATCTTTGGGTCCTGTAATGCTTATGACGAGGGATAAAGCACACAGGCTATTCAGTATGATTCTTTCTGTTGGAACTATTGTTCATGCCTGTGTTGATGTGTGAAAACTGCTAAGAAGAGATCCACTGATCCCATCTTTTTTCCCAGTACAGTATAAATATCATAGTTCTGGATAATGGAAACTGATTTAAAACTCCACCAATAGTTGGAAATAATATTGCTTTTCATAATGTGAAGAAACTGTCTGTCTACTTTAAGCACATTTACATAATATATTATACTCTATATATAATATATATAATATATTATACTCTGTCCCCTGACAATCACAGCAACGCTAGCCAGTTGTGGACATCTGTGAAGTCATGTAATGTGGAAGAGGGTAGACTGTGCTTTTCTTCCCATTTTATTTCCAGATACTGGTTTTCAGGCTAATTTTAGTTCAAAAGGTGCATTCCAAATCTCATATTTATACACTATTCCATACCATTTGTAGTATAAATAGTGTGAATAGTTTGCTCAGACTTAAAATTTCAACACATTAGTGTTCCATTTTAAAATTGAGACATACTAACCTAACAAAATTCATACAATAGTTGAAAGAGTACATAGTGCATAGTGTAAGTGCATAGTGTATAGTACATCATTTGGGATGCAGCTAAAGTCTTAACGGTCCATTTGTGCAGTGTTTTCTGAGGAACAGTTTCATTTAGAAATTTCTTTTGACTGAGGAAAGCACATAAAACCTGGCTGAGTAGTGCAACAGAGAGAAATGTACTGTATACATAATGTTGATGTTATCCATAGTATTTACTGCAACTCTTGTCCTGAGTAAGTGTTTATGTCCAGAGATCACTAGATCCAACTACCATAATCTCATGCAGTACTGACCAAATGTTTCCACTCGGGGGCACTATATACACCAAAACCACCACAATGCATCTTATTTTATTGCAGTATCTTTCACACATGCACACACACACAAACACACAAACAGTATCAACAACAGCATGCCTTTGTGGCTGTAAAATGTTTTGCCACACTTACCACAGATTTAGGTACATCTAGTTTTAGTAATCAGATGACTGCCAGATGTTCAATGGGTGATCAGCACAAAAAAATAATAAGAAGAAGCACATTTAACGTGTTGGGTTGCAATAATATTAAGGCATCATCAAGCACAGACGTTTTATGTACATACAAGATCTATAGCATACAAGATCTTATATTAGTATCAAAATAGCAGATGATGGAAAAAACTGCATTTAATAGAAAAATATTAACACTAATAATGGTTTATGTACCTGTTCTGTGAATGACCAGGCTCAGTTTCCAGTAAGCACTGCAGCACAAGGGTCAACGTTAAATGGTAGAGTGAGCATCACTTATATTCTCTTTCTCTCTCTCTCTTGCTCTTTCCTCCTAACAGTTAACATGTTTTTGACTCAACTTTGGGAAACTGTACACCAGTCACTCTAATTAGCTTAGGTATTCAGACTGTCATTTTTTACAGATAGAATTTCTAGCACAAATAGACAGTAGCTTTATTTTTACAGTGACATTTATGTAGTTTTATTGCTTATCCCTTTATGAAAAGATGTAATGGATGTAATTATTTAAGATCCATAAGAATAGTTTCCGCTTCTGCAAATGGTTAACTGGTTTATATTAAAGTCTATAGATGTTATGTATGCCAAAATGATGTAGTATAGCAATCATTTTATAATTACAATTAAAACTTGCTCTGTATTTTAAAGGTTACTGCCTAAGCAGCCTGCACAGGTCTACATATGAACACCTCACAAATAGACAAAGAGTGTTGGATTGGCTTTTGAAAAAAAAACAAAAAAACATTCTAGATGATGAAAATTGTTCTTTATATTGTTTAATGTATTCATGAAAACAATATATGACAGATAGGATGTATATGGTAGACATCAGCTTCTTTGGAAAGGTCATAGTCTGCTGGACTTTACGCTTTCCCCTAAGCACATCTACACTTGACACAACACACCAGTTCTGCATCTTGGCAAATAATGCAGCAGAGCATTTGATTACTTGGCAGCTCTGTGTCTGCTTCTCCTGCAACTGCCATGATGACTCGTGGTGTAAAAATAGACCTGAGCAGCATGCTTCACAGTGGTGTTTCCCCAGGGAGCCCATGTCCCAGACAGCATGCTAACGAATTCTCATCGGGTGAGGTGGAGGGTAGAAGGCACACAATTCCCAGCATGAACATGCTGTTCCTACACAAGTCTTATGGATCCCCTGGCAACAAACCCTCACATCAACAGGGAACAAACAAGCAGAGGACTTCCATGGTCCCGAAGTTCCTAAGTGAGAGAAAAAAATTAATAAAATGTAATTCACTAGATTCCTTTGCTTAGCCCACTCCTGAAATGATCAGAAATTCGGGTATATCTCAGCTGTATAGCCTACTTAATAATGCTGAACTTTCTAAACATTTCCTTGGCTAAATACTGACAATATTCCAAGGAAGAAGGATTTGTTCAGGTCCAGCGGCATTGTTGTTCATGTTCTGTGTGTAATAGCACATTGTTACCACAACGTGTCCTCATTTACTGATGAAAGGCCGTTTGAAGGCGTCTATCTGCCTCTGTGCCTCTGTCTCCTTTTTCACCTCCACAGCATCTCAGAAATGTCATCCCCATTTCTCCTGACCCTGCTAAGCACAGCTGCAAGACAGTGCCTATGATCATTCCTGTAACACTCTCCTGATCTTTAGTTTGTTTTTGCACATTTTGCTGGCTTGTATGAGAACAGTGCACTTTATTTCTTCTATAGATGAGACCACAAACTTGCATTTTCTAGAAAGAACCTGACAAGGGTATGGCTTAAAAACACACAGTAGCATAGCTGATTAATAAGGATGGACCAAGCATTACAGCTCCCTATTTATATTTCCATCAAATTTGTCATCAAATATTTGCAATTCTATGACAAATGAGAGCTGCACAAACAGCTAGGTCAAAGACTGCGAATCACTCACACACACTCACACACACACACACACACACACACACACACACACACACACACACACACACACACACACACACACACACACAAGACTGTAAAGAAAAGCCACATTCTCACATTTACCAAACACATGACTTATATGAAGGGGGGGGCACGGTGGCTTAGTGGTTAGCACGTTTGCCTCACACCTCCAGGGTTGGGGGTTCGATTGCCGCCTCTGCCGTGTGTGTGGAGTTTGCATGTTCTCCCCGTGCCTCGGGGGTTTCCTCCGGGTGCTCCGGTTTCCTCCCCCAGTCCAAAGACATGCATGGTAGGTTGATTGGCATCTCTAAATTGTCCGTAGTGTGTGATTGCGTGAGTGAATGAGAGTGTGTGTGTGCCCTGCGATGGGTTGGCACTCCGTCCAGGGTGTATCCTGCCTTGATGCCCTATGACGCCTGAGATAGGCACAGGCTCCCCGTGACCCGAGTGTAGTTCGGATAAGCGGCAGATAATGAATGAATGACTTATATGATTTATATAAATGGCACTAGTACACATTTTTCCAGTGGCACATTATATAATCTACAAAACAGCTTTTCATTCAGGGTTACAATTTTTTTAGGACAACCTAGAATTGCACAAAAAACAGCTGTATATTTATTCAGTTGGAATTTTCCTGAAACTATCAAAGTAATTACAACTCACCATTCAACCCCACCAGTAGGACAGGCCAGTCCTATTGTAGCTTACTTCATTTCTTAGAAGGCATTTTTATTTCAGTGGTGCTGGAGGCCATGGTATTTGTGAGCAAGCTATTATTATGTATATGTATGTAAATTGTGATTCTCAATATAATTATGAATTACTGTAAATATCAGTGTACATTTTGTTAAATGACTGTGAGGAGTATATAATGTATGACTATACAAACAAGTTGTATTCATGTATTATTGAGTATCTATGATGTACATTGTAAACTTAGAATATCTATTTTGTACATGTCTGTACATGTGTATGTATTGTGTAATGGTTGTGTCTGATGTGTCGATATGTGTGTTGAAAAAGGCAGAGTGTGTTTTGTTTGTTTGATTGTATTTTTTTTTTTATTGATGATGTGAGTAGCATTACTTTCACTGGTTCTTTCCTGTGACACAGGCTCAGGACCATGCTATTATGTGTTCTCTGGACTTCTCTGTGTTACGTAGAGCGTTCGTTCACTTAAAAAAATTTCATTGGTAATATTTGTTTAGTTATTGATGTTAACATATGATTTAATGTCATTTGGACATTCTGCACTCAATTCGGTGTGCTCTATTGAATATTATCATTTGCTGCTGCCATTTTGTGAAAACGAAGAACCTCTTGCACTTCTTAGTTTACTCTGACAACATTCTGTTGTTCATTTTGATTGAAGATTTTAAAAAAAAATTATATTTCTAGGCATCTAGCTAAACCAACACAATTTATGTGTTAGCATATGAAAGAGGAGAACATAATATATATATATATATATATATATATATATATATATATATATATATATATATATATATATATATAGGAACACACTCTGGAAGTGTGTGTTTTATCAGTAGGGATATTTAATGTGAATGTAAATGTATTCTGATCATGTTAATTAATGCAATATTATTTTTGAAATTATTTACAGAAAAACACAATCATGCCTTTTCATTAGTTGTTTTTGTTTTTATCTTGAAAATGATGTAAAGTCTGTATGTTTGTGCTGTACTAGTTTTAGGTGCAAAAAGCAATATTTCTGCAGGTACTTCAACAAATGTGGACCATAGATAGATGGTGGGACAGAAGTGTGAGGTAATATCACAGTCATGGGGGTTGTTGTGACCAGCACTGCCTGTGTTGTTGATGGTGTAGCTCTTTCACGAGATGAAAAATTGTCATAATACAGTACATTAGGATGTTTTCACTCGATATGACACCACCCCACACCCTGTTTATTAGGGTGAAAAGAACATTAATATGCTAGCCACACTTTTAGCTGTACCAAGGACTCTTATGATGTCAGTGTCATTGATATTGTACAGTATTTCTGATACACTTAGGAAGAAAATGAGCTATATGACTACTGTATATGGTCTGTCACAAAAATCATCAATAAAGAGTTTATTCTCAGGTCTGTACTCATTTTCTTTTTAAAAGGTTATAGCGAATAGATTTTTAAATGAAAGAATTACACCACTGGCAGGAGCCACAGCCAATGAGGACACAGCATGAAATCTTATCTTATACAATAATCTTATAAGACACTTTAAGAAAGTGATTCAAGTCTAAAGGGATTAAACATTTTTTATTGTTAGTACAGTCCACCTCTCACAAGTGAAGCTTATATGGCCTTCTGGCCACATTCTCACTTTTATTATCCTTATAGACACTACTCAGAGTCAAACTTTGACTCCTGAGTTCCTCCTTGCTCACCCCAACAGGCCTATTCAGCAGAACATTGTGAACTAATGCTTTCTCATTCAGTCAACATGTACCCACACAGAAGATGACTGTATACATCATGGTAAAGAGTTTTTAAAAGAAAGGAGAAGTAATGGGGTAGTTCTCTGCATAGAACATCCGGCAGACAGTCAGTAGGGTGACAAGACTTCTTAGGACTGTGAGATCAAAAGCAAGGGAGGTCAATGGACGAAAGAAGTGAAGAGAGGAAGGTTTTGGCAGCTGACACTTGGTAGAGAGGAAAAGAAGTCAGGGGGTGGTTCATAAGATTGTGGAAGCTAGGACATAAGGAGAGATATAAAGAGAGTGAAGACTGTGGTAAGCAGGGGGAAAGGTATGAGTAGTTGGTGAGAGGCAGGGTGTGGAGGGAAAGAGTTAAGGACACTTTAAGGACACTCAAACTTGTTGAAGGTCAGGTCAAAAAAATGCAAAAGAGTAAAAGCATGACTGGATATCTCTGGAACAAACCTAAACCTATGCTATTGCCCATGAAAATATCTCATGAAATCATAAATGAGAGTCAAGGCTCTGGGTTGTTGATTGGAAGATTGGGGCTCAGGCTCCAGCACAGTAACTTTTGAGCCATTGAGCAAGTAAGGTCTGCAACTCTCTTTGCTCCGAGGGTGCTGTATGAGGGCTGATCATGTGCTCTGACCCCAAGTTCCAAAAGCTGTGATAAATGCTGTAAAATAATGTGTGGCAATAATAAAGGCTTCTTCAGGCATGGGTGACTGATTCAAGCTGATCTTTTTTTTCTGCTCTTGTTGAAAGTTTTTTCCTCTTTCATCTGGTACTCAGAAAATGTGACAGTCACATTGGTGTGCACAAAACATTCTTTAACTCTCATAACATCAATAGCAATCAATCATGAGCAATCATGAGTCATGAATACTTGGGCTGAATCCCAAATGGCACACTGCCATACTAAAGAGTATGTGACCACACCATTGTACTATTTCTACAATTATACAAAGTAACTGCATTGTGCAGTTTAAGCCAATCAAGCTGAAGCATGATCAGGGTGAAATAGGACACAGGAGAGGACTGGGACATGTAACAAGGTAATGTGCAGGGGGCTGATGGGTAATGCAGCTCAAGCATGATCTGGCATAACCGTAACACTTTAAAAACAATAATAACATTTGGATTACTGTAATTCTCTCTTAATTATCATCATTAATTATCTTCTGGTCTTAGAAATGATGTATCATGCAAGTATACAGGCAGTGCAGACAGCATACACATAACATACACATAAATATGGAAAGTTAAATATTCAGTCACAACCTGCAGACTAGAGTGTGAGTCATCTGTTGAGTGGTGGCTTCTCTCGCTCCTTACAGCCTACACACATGAATAGCACTTTGAGGGGAAAGAATAGCACAGTGCAATGAAAGCAAATGCAACAAAAAGAAGAGATGAGATTTTTATTAACACACACCACCAAACACCTACAGTGTAAAACACCTGAGTGCTTCTAATTCTTTTCGATGGAATTGTCACATACTATATTAAGATACTGTAGTTTTCATTTTCTGGTATAAAAAAAGGACATTTGATCTACTTGCCTTAGACTTCTGAAGAATACAATGTTCAGCAATGATGAATCAAATGAATGAATCAATGAATCAAAATATATATGTTTTATTTAGTAAAGCTTATCACTTCAAAATTACACTTGACAATTGGGATTTTGAAAAATAATGTTTGTTTGTTTGTTTGTTTCAGTACATTAACAGATTTATTTAAGCTAGTTAAATGCTAAAAATAAACCTTAAGCTTACAAATTCTTCCCTGCTTATTCACACCGCACTCCAAAATGCCTTTCCTCAAATATTTTAAGTTGCCACATATACATTACTGCACAGTGAAATTTGTTCTTGGGGTTGAGGTCAGAGCACAGGGTCAGCCATGATGCAGCGCCCCTGGAGCAGGGTGGGTTGGCGACCTTGCTCAAGGGCCCAATGGTGGCAGCTTGGCAGTGCTGGGGATTGAACCCCAATCTTCTGGTCAACAACCCAGAGCCTTAATCACTTAAGCTACCACCGCTCCATTCACTTGTGGTGATACAATTGAGTACTCTTTACTGATTTGGGTTTTTTCAACTGACTGCAATTTTAAATTTAGTTTCTTTTTCCCAATCCATTTGTGGGAAGTGCCGATACTTCCTCAAAATCACTTGCTTTTTGCAGTCTGGCCGAGTGGCTCATAGCTTTTGTTGTTCGTTGTTTCTGCTACTTTAGTTTACATTCACTTGTAGAGATACTCACACACGTGATTGAATAAAAATGTATTATAAACTCATGGCAAAATGGCTCTACTAGCTAGATAGTTCGCACATGGACAAGCTATGGCCTGCATGCTTACTGTGCTACAGTGGCCTTTATTAATGAACACAAACAATAGACTCACTAATTTGATGTTCATTCAAAGCAGTCTTTCTGTTATATTTTCTGCCATTTTCATTTTCTGCCCCTCTTTTAAAGAGCACATGAGCTATATTTTATCCTGTAGCCCTATCAATGTGTTCTTAAAGGTCTTAATGGTCCTTAGTTTTGGCTGAGATGAAGAAATTAAATGATGGTAATGTGAACATAGTAACAGTGTATTTGTTGGCATTTATATCTTTTTTATCTTTTTCATCTGAAATGATTCTGAATTGATGAAAGATTTTGTCTGAAAGACTGTGCTATGTTTAGCATTCTGGATTAGCTTTGTATGTTACTGGTTTTGCTGCAGGAAAGCTTCTCTTCTTCAGTCTACATTGGCCCAGGCCTCGCACAATCTGACTACAAATGAAGCAATACATTTTCAATCAAAACTCAAAAAGAATGAACAGCTAAACTCATAAAGACTGGATTTAGATGAGAATGGTTTATTAGCAGTCAAGCAAGACAGCAAACAAACCAGCTGGTACCAGGCGTACAAGTGGCGTAATCACCCAACTTGCACCAAAGTCCCATTGGACTTCAGTGTCCTATATACATTTTTTTCAAACATCTTCCTCTTTTCAACCTTTTTCAGTTCCTATTTCAGCCTGTCCCCTCATCTGGCCTTCATTTCAATCACATTTCAGTGCACATAGTTCTTACAGTGCACATATTCCTCACCCTGCAAGGTTCCTGACTTTGCAAGCTTCTGGTTATCTCCAAAAAAGGTTATGTTTCATCTACTCACTTTTGCATTAGATTTTCCACTTTGTGAAGTTCATAGCTTGTCTATACTTTTACTTCATTTTACTCTGAAGCTTTATCTCACACTGAAGCTTATGAAGCTTCATGAGTAGGCCTGCTATAGGTTTCTCGATTAAAATCTATTTTCTGGTCCTCTGCTTTAATATTCTCTGTAGTAATGATGGTGTTTGTGAGTTTACTCTATTTCGTGCGCTCATTGTACTATATCCTACTCTACAATGGTGCACGGTGAAGCCTTACTATTAAAGAAGTGATGGTTTCTTACATGCAGCTTACCATGATAAATGTTAATTCTGATTCCTATGACTTTGTCTTGCATGTTCTCTTTTTTCATTCTGGCCAAAACTAACCCAATTGGTTCTTTACTGGTTTTGGGCTTTTTCCACTGACTGTGCAATCTTAAATTCAGTTCTGGAGGAACATCCATCTGTGGGAACTGCCTGTACTTCCTCAAAATCACACTCAGTCTGAGAGGCTCATAGCTTTTGTTGTTCATTGTTTCTGCTACTTTAGTTCCTATCAGTGTTTGTTATTTATAATTTCCTACATTGCATTAGTGAAAACATGCATGAAAATATACATGAACACAACTTTCCCTCAGAAGCAATATGTCATCCTAAATGTAACTTCGTGTTTATTACTTATTTATATTTTCCTCATATAAAAACTTTGTATTATTTTTGTTATATATACAATCAACTATAAAAAAACAAAACAAAAACAAAAACAATAAAGCACAAGAGCCCTATTCATTTTTAATCTTCATTTTTAATATTTAATTTTTAGTCTTCATAAGTGAATTGTCTAAATTCTTTTTAACAATTTCTGGTTCATCCTTATTTTTGACTAATTCTTTAAGATTAGATGTTTTATGCCTTACCTTTTTGTTTGTGCTACCTAGCTTTTGCATTAGTCTTCTTTCTTATTTTATACCTGCAGAACTGCTGACTAGCATGCAAGAAAATTTGTGCTAGTAGTTAACACATTCATCTGAAGTTTTTTGGTTCTTGATTATTTGGAGCCTGAGCCAGACACCAATGGAGAACATTTCTCTATTGATACAGTTTACACAATTCCAAAAACACAATTTGCAGCTTTAAGTGTAAATTTTCACATTTCTACAGCCTGAGTAAGATGAGAAAGAGTTTATATCAAACCCTGCACTCCCTGCCCTAATCCTGAGTCCCTGCGGTACTTCCTGTGTCTAAAGTGTGCACAGTAATACAAAAGCAAAGTCAATTGACAATAGCTAGTCCTCTCAACTGACATAAAAAATGAATGCCTCCAGATGGATCAAGTGGCCGCTAAGGTATGCTGTAAATAAAATGTGCATAGGTGTCTGTACAAATATAGTGTACATGTATATCTCTACATGTACATTATACATCTGATCGTATAACTTTGAACAGATACAAGGGAAGTATATGTTGCTTTGTCCAGTCAACTGCAGCTACATTCATGCCCTTTTTAAACCCTCTGCACATGCCTTTTAGGACCATTTCAATAATTGGATAAAATTGCTGCAGGGATGCCTTGATCAAGCAGATTGCCTCCCTAAATGGGCACATTGCTTTTGAGATGTATGTCCGCTGGCCATTATTGTCACATGGGCAATTGAGCTGTGAACAGCTAGCAAGTAACCAGGCATTAGCAAGGCTCTATATCTCAGCTCTGACACAAATTATCTCATGCGAGTCTGGAGGAGGCAAGTGGCACTCACACTGCAAAAGGCAGGATAAACAGTGGTCATTGACAACCGAACATCAGCGACCATTTGAGCTATTGAACACTGACTGTCCTCTGTGGTTCTAAAAGCAGGGTGATTTAAAAAATCCTAACAGCTTCTCAGGTGAAGCTTCACATGGAAACGGTCGATAGAATAAATAAAAATATCCTTGAAGATATTTTTATTCTGTGATATCTCTTTAGGTATTCTGTGCTGTTGTGATTTTTGAACAGGGTTTATAGCATGCCTCGCTGTCACAGACAAAAAGTCACTAATAGCCACTAATTATTGATCACATAACCTGTATGTCATGATTTTTCTATAATCAATAAAGATCTATCATTAGACAATCTTAATCATATAACCAAGTCAAGTATTGTCATCCCTCTATATAACTTGTACATAACAACTACATGTCATTTATCCCACACTATAATACACATAACACTAATGTTACTCGCCTCAGACCAAGGGGGTCAGAGCCGGTAATGATTAGAGTAATGCTGAGCTGGATCACTATTTCAATAAAGAAGAAAGACAATGATCAACAAAGACATAAATTCAGGATTTGTGTTTAATGACCCTTGTCAAACTTGCTCAAATCCTTACACCTGCCCATTTTTCCTGCTTCTAACACATCAACTTTGAGGAAAAAATGTTCACTTGCTGCCCAATATATCCCACCCACTAACAGGTGCCATGATGAGGAGATAATCAGTGTTATATGAAATATGAGATAGTCAGTGTTATATAAGCAATATGCACCATTGAGGTGGGATTTATAAGCTGCATTTCAATCACATATCACTAATCAACTGGAAAACAGTGACCTTTTTCATTTTGGTGCCCAAACACAGAACATTGTCAGAAAAATGTCAGGGGAAGAAAGGCAGCCTTAACTTGCTTCAGAAGTTTTGTTTTGCACTGTAGCTGCATCAGATTTGAACTTTCACATTTTCCCCTGTGTTCTCTTTGAAGAACATCCTTCTCATTATATCCTGTAAAAAACACCTCTCTCCACACATGCATCAATCACACTCCCACAAACACACATGCATATCCTCTCTCTCTCTCTCTCTCTCTCTCTCTCTCTCTCTCTCTCTCTCTCTCTCTCTCTCTCTTTCTCTCTCTCTCGCTCTCTCTCTCTCACACACACACACACACACACACACACACACACACACACACACACACACACACGCACACACACAAACACATACAAACACACACATATATAATACACTATCAAACTACGCACATCCTCTCCAACCACACATCCTCTCACTCACACACTCACATACACAGCTGCAATTGACATCCTGGCAGACTAATTAAAGCAGGGGATGCGCTGGATTGCAGGTTCCTTTGTACATGTTTACTTGGCTAAGAGGCCAGTGGCAAAAGAGGCCACTTCCCCTTTTCCCACCATTGGAACCTGATTTAGCAACAAACATCCTTTTGATTCTCAGGCTACCAGCCTTCACATCACAAACTAATTCAAGTATCCTGTTCCTTCAGTACTAGTACACTTTGTATACACAAGGTTATATGTCCATGTAGCATTAGGTTATATGTACCAGGAGGTTCCACAACTGTTTCAAGGTCCCTTGGCATATATTTTATATGGAGGGATTGATACATCATTCTTCCAAATGCTATTCCCTCATTTGGTGTTTAGATAATTCTACATGAAAGTGCTGTCTAACATGTCACTCGTGTTCACCTGGATTGAGATCTGGTGACTTATAATGGTTTCCATCATTTTTATCCTCATCAAATCTTTCACTGAGCCTTTGTGTGCTGTGGATGAGGACTTTTGCTATTCCGGGAGTGACCTCACCCCATCAGAATAGAAAAGTTTCATCATAGGAGAAAGGTGATCAGTCAGAAGATCTTTGTATTAATTAAGGTGAATACAAACCATGCCAGCAAAATGCCCCCACAGAGCTACACATCTGTATTTTCTAATTTATTATCTTTCAATCAAACTAACAAACTAAGGATAACTTACTGTACATTTGGCCACTAAATTATCATGTAACTTTACATGAATAGCAAAAGGAACCAACCACTGAGAAAAGCTGTAACTCTCAGTATGAGTGCAAAAAAGCAGTGTAACCTACTGATGTGTCAATGCTTATAGTGACAGCATGGACTGTTTCAGACTGCATCTCCCTATGCATTATCAAATACTGTAATGCATACTCGCATTACAGTATTTGATATATTTAATTTTTCCTTTTAATGGTCACTTCATTCAACTAAACATTCTGTTTGAATTAGATGGTTGTCATTTTTTCATGACATGCTCTCATCAAGTTTATAATAACAGCCAGCTTGATTTTCAGGATACCACTCACCGTCTCAGTCAGTGACATATCTAGGTCTTTCAGAAGGCATGCTATGATATAATGTTCCAACCCAGTGGAAATCACAATATTATTATTCACTTGCATTAATTGTATGCAAAAATAACAGGTATTCATTACGCAGAGCTATTTTAAACAAAACAATAGATCATACACTATATTTATACATACACTATATTGCCAAAAGTTTTGGGACACACCTCCAAATCATTGAATTCAGGTGTTGTTTTTCAGGAGTTGGGCTTGGCTCCTTAGCTTGACTGGCTCAACCAGTCCTGAGCTCAACCAGATAGAACACCTTTTGGATTAATTAGAGCAAAGACTGTGAGCCAGGCCTTCTCATCCAACATCAGTGCCTGACCTCACAAATGTGCTTCTCGAGGAATGGTAAAAAATTCATAAATGCACTCCTAAACCTTGTGGAAAGCCTTCCCAGAAGAGCTGAAGCTGTTATAGCTGCAAAGGATGGGCAACTCCATATTAAATTCATGTGCATGTATAGGCAGACATCCCACTTTTGGCCTGGCTCGCAGTCTCCGCTCTAATTCATGCCCAAGGTGTCTTTCAGGTTGAGGTCAGGACTCTGTGCAGGCCAGTCAAGTTCCTCCATGTTTGCTCATCCATGTCTTAATGGACCTTGCTTTGTGCAGTGGTGCGCAGTCATGTTGGAACAGGAAGGGGCCATCCCCAAACTGTTCCCACAAAGATGGGAGCATGAAATTGTCCAAAATGTCTTGGTATGCTGAAGCATTAAGAGTTTCTTTCACTGGAACTAAGGGGCCGGGCCCAACCCCTGAAAAACAACACCTGAATTTAATGATTTGAAGGGGTGTCCTAAAACTTTTGGCAACATAGTGTAGTTAACCAAGAGCTAGGTTTTTGATCATCCTGTCACTGGGGAATGGATGGAGGTGAGACACATTTAACCTTTAAACAAGGAAAAACAGTCAGATCTAGGATATGCAGGCATATTTTACACCCTCATTGTGGAAATCATCTGGAAAGAGTCAGGGCCTTAATGCCCTGCAAACTAAACTCTGTTTCTATATTGTGATAACAGGGCAGAATGTGATGTGAGGCTCAAAGGGACACGGCCAGGTGAGCAAACTAACTGTAGAAATTGTGGCAGTAAATTTATATAACTATTTCCTGAGCTCATCAACTCTGGTGCACCAGGAAACTTCATGGATGAAAAACTAGAAATATGACATTGACTGAATATTCCATTTGCTTCCCTCCAACATTTCCTCTGAGGAAACCTGATGCAAAAATCCTTTCCAGATACATACAGGCACATAACACCTGCAAAACTTTTCATTTTGAGCTCACCCTAGAAAACTACTTATAATCTGGCAGACTACTGGAAGTTCAGTGATCTCAAGAGCCGTAGTTGTTTTCAATTTTGTTCCACACTCGCCTGTCATGCTGCAGTCCCTAAGCAGAAAAGGAAGTGAATATTCCTGACCATACCACGAGATCACTTCCTTTTTTTACTTTCTATGTTAGAGTTACATATTATCATGTGAAATTAGGCTCTACATCACCTCATACAATATTTGAACCTTTTCAGCCAAAAAAGTTTGAAAATCTGTAACGTTTTCCCTATGATAAAATTTTAAATAAAATAAAAGCATCTGAGGCCACAGTTGCCAAGGTCGCAGTTTTTAACTCAGATTGAATTAGTTTTGGAACACGATCTTGTTTTACAGCAAGTAATTTCTACAACATTTCCACAAGCATAGGCTACAGTAAATAAAGAGAAAGTGTAAGATCAGCCAGTTTATCTATGCTATACAGAGCCATTTCTGTTGTAAGATAAATTCCAGTTGGGTTGAAAACCAGTTTACTGATGGTCTTGATTCTACAATTTTCTATGCAGTCTGATTGAGGATTGTTCAGAGACTTTAAAAAGAACACTTTGCATGTGGTCTGTCTAATATGAGTCCTCCTTGGTAGCCCTTATTAAAGTTCTTATTACATATGTTTGTGAAAGAACTTTGTATAAACTGTAGTTGACAGTTTGTTGTGTAGTACAATGGAGCAGTGTTAATTGGCTGGCTTAAAAGCCTGGTGTGTTGTCAGTGGTAGGAGGTGGGTGCTAGCAGGATAATTGGTGCACTACAATCTGTGCTCTGTAGTTTTCAGTCAGTGTAGCATACAGTTTGATGACAGTTTGATTATAACACACAACTGGTGGCCAGGGAACCATAATGAAACGGGTTTCTTAATGAAGTCCACAATGCATTTGGTCTTACGGTGAATTCATATGCATAAACTGTGTTCATACTGATTGCTTCTGCCAACACAAAACCAAAATATAAGTATAAAAAAAATATTTGTTTGTGTTTGTGAATTCTAGCTTTGTACAATAGTATTAGAGAACTGTTAAAGCTTAAATATGTTTCATCAGATAATACTGCACCAGACATTCAAAAAGGATTTCATCTCTATAGTTGCTTCACTAACATCCAAATGCTCATGTAATGTTTCACAAATGCATCAACTGTACCATATCTATACCCACCTCTCCGATTTATGGCTGAAGTGGATGCATCTGGAAGCAGCATAGGAGTCATATTGTCTCAATCACCCCAACCCGTGTGCATTCTTCTTAAAGTAGCTTACCCCCATCGAACAGAGCTATGAGTTAGAGAACCATTTTTTTAAGTTTGTATTTTTACAACAGTGATAGCTGTAGCTATAATACAGTAGCTATAATATTAAACCACAATTTCAAGATGATGAATTGATCTTTAAGTTCCATTACTACTAATTATATTACACTCAGTGAAGCATTTGGATGTTAATCTTACAGTATGGTATTTATAAAACCTACTCCTTATTTAGCAACACAACCAGAGACTGATTTTATTAAACGTGTGCATAGACATTGTTTAAAATATGTTATAACTGCACATAACTGTGTATAATTCTGTGTTACTGATTTTATCAAATATGTTGCTATGCTGTTCTATACTGTTCAACACATACATGATATTTTTTTGGAATGTAGTTCGGTGCGAAATTTACACAAAGCAAGTAGTATGTGTGTGTGTGTGTGTGTGTGTGTGTGTGTGTGTGTGTGTGTGTGTGTGTGTGTGTGTGTGTGTGTGTGTCACTTAAGTATGTGTTTCCATGGAAGTTCTCTTGGCTGATGGTGGCTAGATTGGAGTGGCTACTGATTAAATGATTAAAACAGAGGCAGTGTTGCTCCATTCTCTCTCTCATTGATTTTAATGCTACTGGGACTTTTCTCCCTCCTTTAGCAGAGGCCATTACTGAATATGCACATAGCTGCATTCCGCACATGGCACACTGATTGAACAGTTGTTTTCTTGTGCCATCCAACAAATACTATTACCACAGTAAAGTCTTCAGTTGAATGGGATCGAAAAGTAGTTTGTAAAGTTGATCAATAGAGAAATGATCTGTATTGTTCTGTTGAAGCATCTGGTATAGATGGGTTAACAGGGTTAAATCCCTCCTGTCATTCAAAGACTAAAAAGATATCAGTGTAAAATT
>JAUCMX010000007.1:17527848-17545348 GCA_033459395.1 Hemibagrus guttatus
TAAATTTATGACTGACATCTTTGCATTTTCAGTGAGATAAGCCATTACCTCAAAGAATCAGAAAAACACAGAACATGTATGGCTTTTGTGGATGGCAAGAAAAAGCACTTTATCTCCAAAAAGAATATGAGAAACCCATGTGTACTTTGGGAGAACACGCAAAGCTCCACACAGACAGTAATCAAAGCTCAAGATTGAACTAGGGACCATGGAGCTGTGAGGTGGCAAATGCTACCCATTGCACCTATGTGCCACACCTCAGTAATATTAACGAAGCATGTACAATATGGTCTGTTTGCTTAAATATAAGTGGAATGTTTAATTTTTGTCTTTCATTATAAAATGATGAAACCAGAAAGGTTCTGGTGCAATATCCTTTGGATTAATGAGGCTAAGGTGGAGATTTGGTCATCATGCACAGCACCATATTTGGTGAAAACCAAACACAAACCACAAACACCTTATACCAGCTGTCAGGCATGGTGGTAGAGGGGTGATGATTTGGGCTTGTTTTCCATGCACAGGACCTGGGAAATTTGCTGCACTGAGACATATGATGCATTCTATACCACCCTTTATTCCACAATATTCCTGAAACAAATGTGAGACTGTCTATGTCCATAAGCTGGACTAAAATTAGGTCATGTAACAAGACAATGACAAAGCAAATCAACATCTGAAGAGAGTAAAGATCTAAAGAAGATAAATATGAAGGTGTTGGAGTGGCAAAATACCGACCTCAATTCCATTGAGACACCACCCATTGAGATGTTTTAAGAGAGCTGTGCATAAATGAATGCCCTCAAACATCAATGAACTAAAGAAATGTAAAAAAAAAAAAAAAAAAAAAAAGAAAGAAAAGAAAGAAAAAGAAAAGAAAAAAAAGTGGGCCAAGATTTCTCAAAAACAATGTGAGAGGCTGACACACTTGTCCAGAAAACATTTTTTTTAAGTTACTGTTGCTAAAGGTGATCTATATTTTACTGAGTTATAGAGTGTACTCTTTTTACCTTCCTGGTTTATGAACATTGGTTTACTTTTTGGGAAGAAATGACTACATATTGAATTCTGTTGTTGTTGTTGTTGTTGTTGTTGTTGTTGTTGTTGTTGTTGTTGTTGTTGTTGTTGTTGTTGTTGTTGAGGTGATTTGGTTGTTTTATAGAAGTTGATGAGGACCACACAATTTTTATTTTGTTAAATAAAAACATAGAATTGATAGAGAAATTTCTTTTTAATGTGACTATAGCTTCTATAATGTAAGTGATAATAAGAGCTAATTTGTCTCATAGGCATTCTAATGGAGGATGATGTTTATTAATAAATTAAAAGGATTCATTTGGAAATTTCTGCCATATAAGAGAAATGAAATACTTTGTGAGGTGCTGTTAGAAAATAATCAACTTTGGGGCGGTAACTTGATGTTGGGTAGCAACCCATCACCCCATCACTGATTATTTGCCAATAACATCATGTCCCTAATGTTTTATTCCTTACTTAAATCAGAATTAATTGAACATAATACAGATACAAACGTGATATGTAGAAAAAAATTTGTGTGTGTAATTATCAAGCAGGCAGTAACAACTGAATCCTCCTGATGAAAGAAAGGTGCTCTATAAACAATATTAAAAGCCTAGTGTGTATAACCCAAGCATGATGAAATACTGAATCGTAATAACCGAAGCTCTTCACAGATAAACAGAGAAGCTAATTAAAGAAAAAGGCAGGAGCTGACACCATTGACTCAGCCAGACTCTGGGGGATTGTGGTAGGACTTGTCTTTCGTTATTCTCCGAATTCTGAAATGACAAAGGGTGAGGGAACAAGAAGGGGGGTTCAGATGTGGTGGTGGTGGTGGGGGGTGGGGGGTGGGGTCGGGGGTACAAAACCTTGACATTACCATGACAACCCTTTTGTGCCACATTTCTGTTCATTAGTTCTTAAGGACACAGAGCAGTGCGAATGTCTTTGATTAGCAATTAAGAGTCCAACTCTTCTACCATCAACATGCTTCAGATTTACAGATTATTGACATGGCAGATCATCCGTCATGTCATTTCGGAAAGCTCATAACTATCCAATAAGCCAATAAATGCTCTAAAGGGAGATTGTCTACAGACTATATAGCTGGAATGATTTAGTGTTTTGTTTTGTTTTCTTTCCTCAAATGAGACAAGTTTCATTACAGTCTATCAGTAAATATTATGCACTCTATTCGGAGCAAACACTCTTCATTAAAATAAAACATGGAAAGTCTCATACTATCTTTTGTCGAAAAACACTTCTGAATAACAAACAGAAGTTACTAAGGAGCTCAAATGTTCAGCAAGGCCTGAAACACAATGTCCTGGGCTTCAACAGAGCTGTAACTTTCCACATTCTCTGCTCAGCTGCCAATACAACTAAATAGAAATCTTTCCTGATTTTTTTTACTTTCCAGCTGGCCATATTTGTGACCCGGTTGAAGAGGCAGATGAGCATCTCCCCATGGCAACCGTGTGCTATATTGCCATGACAACTGGGTTGGTGGGGTTAAAAAAAAAGACAACAAAAGGTGGGGTGAGTGGAAGAGACCGCTGATCTAACTGATAAATTTAACCATCATGTTCTTCCTGTAAGCTTATTTTGTGCATGACAGGGTCAAAATCCTCGGCCATGCTGCATACATGCTCTGTGTTCGTGTTATACCTTACACCTGAATAATCCTATATTAATTATTATAATATATTTTTTAACCCCAGTTCTAAGGTCCAACTGAACTGCATCATCTTGACAGTGAATTGGGATGCTCTTCATGGAAGCAGTGGACAGGAATTGAGAAACCCTTTCAACTGTTAAAGCTATTTGTTTTCAGAATCGCTTAATTCATATATTTATTAATGGTTAATTATAATTGGAAATAACTTAAAAATAAGTTATTTTTCATTTGTAAACTGTGTAGTACTCAATTAGAAATAGTTTACTATCATTTCATGGGTTTAATAAATAACATTTTGAAGGCTTTACATCAGGGTCTCAGTATACAAAACATTAATTACTGCATTAGTTAACAATAAAAAAAATTGGAATTAATAAGTAAAATCCATTCACTTCACATTTTCCACTTTATCCTGGAATTCTCCTGGATGGGATGGCAGGTAATCACAGGACACCATTCACTCTCTCTCTCTCTCTCTCTCTCTCTCTCTCTCTCTCTCTCTCTCTCTCTCTCTCTCTCTCTCTCTCTCTCTCACACACACACACACACACACACACACACACACACACACACACACACACACACACACCTAGAACATTTCATGTACCTGCATGCTTTTGGAAAGGCATCAGAGAACCCAGAAGAAACCCATGTGCACACTGAGAGAACGTGCAAAACTTCAGTGCAGAACCAGGGACCATGGAGCTGTGAGGTGGCAATGCTACCCACTGCACATGTGCCACACCTCAGTAATATCAATGAAGTATGTGCAATATGCTAAGTTTGCTTAAATATGAGCGTAACTTAAGTATGAGTAGAAGTTTCTTTTTAAGTCTTTCATTATAAAATGATGAAACCAGACAAGTTCTGCAGCAATATGCTTTGGATTAATGAGACCAAGGTGGAGATGTTTGTTGATCATGCACAGCACAATGTTTGGTAAAAACCAAAAACAGCTTATAATCATAAATATTAATTAACACAAACATTAATCACTTATCTTGAGTATTAATGCTGAGTGAAGTTTATGGTTTGGTCATGTTAACTAATGCTAGTGTAAGAGTGGAATGAAGACGATTCTATGTTTTGTTAATCATATTTTGTATTTATGAATGGACTTTTATTTTTACTAGGAAGATTCTAAGGGACTTTTATTTTTGCTGAAAATTGAGCAGAACTGGTGGGGGGGCATCAGTGACTTCTTGGGGGGTCGGTGTAATTAAGGAGAGAAGAAAAATACAGAAAGAAAAAGGCTATGAATGAAGAGCTTGTCATGGTCTCCGTGTTTTATTATTAACACCCACAACACTGCAACTGTTACACTAGTAACTAATATTAATTAATGATAATACAACTTACTATGAACTAATTGAACCTTAAGTAAAATATTACCATAAAATATAACTTTCAAATTAAATTGCATCTATTTATATTTATATATTAAATGCATTCTATTTGTATTAGAATTTAAAAAGACTATCAATAATGTCACCACTTAGTTCTCAGTTACATTGCTTTTCATTTGGATTGCTGTAAAATGTGACAGTGTCCATAAATAGCTCATGAACACAGTTGCCATTATCCTTCACTGCATAAGACAGAGAGACAGATAAAAGAGATGCAATGAGACAAAGCAGCAGAGAACCAGAGAGAACAAGCGAGCTTAACAATAATTAGAAGGGCTTATTTGTCCTGATTGCCATGGTGACGTGTGTGTATTCTGCTGTGTTGGGTATCTGCATGTGGCAAGATAGAAGAAGGCTTTGGCATGGCTCTTGTTTTACACACATAAACTACGATAATGTACCAAAATACACACCAAGGCCAGCTGTTCTCTCGACACTGCAAGAGGAAAAGCTTCATAAGGAGATTATTGTTTATAAGAAACGTTCCATCTTTATAGATTAGGGGATATTTTATTTAATCGTATTCCAGCAGAGGTGCATAGAAACATGCCTACATGATGCAAAATGTTTAATAGCTTCACCAAGACACACATTATACAGGTTTATTAAGAGTTACTGCACAGTACCATACAAGTCTATACGAGAAGCCATTTCCCGATACACAGGCAGCAAAATCATAAAAAAAAATTTAAAAAATCATAGAAAAAATAATCTCTGTTTATGGTTCATACATAGTTACCATAATGTGATATACTGCATTTGTGGCATGATTATGCTAACTCTATAACATATGCAATGGCCTAATATACTGTGCTACATAGAAGTGTGCTTTTATTTACAAAGAGTTTTTATTTTTGTTGTTGTTGTTTTTAAATGTAGGGGTGTAGGTTAAAATAAAAACTAACATTTGTTTGGTTCATAAACATAAGGCAACTATGGCAGACTAATAAGGAATAAAAAGACTAAAAGACTTCTTGCACCTATTTTAGAGACTAGACTTTATATACGTCTGTCCATGAGTCAAATATGATTTTCTCCAGTACATGACAGTAGGCACAGCGGGAACAGAATACAGCACATATATAGTAAAGGAGGTTTAGGTAGTCCAGTAAGGGTGCACACACAGACACACACACACACACACACACACACAGACACACACACACACACACACACGGTAATGGTGCTTGGTCCCCTTTCAACCAGTGACATTCGAAAATAAAGCAATAAACTGTTTGTACATTTAGAAATATAAAAATGCTATTTTTTTAATTAAATGTTGATTTTATTTCATCCATAAAATAATCAGAATCAAAATGTTAAAAGGAGAACAAACAACTTGAATCAAAATAACCTGTAAATAGCTACTCAAAGTAAATGATCAAACATTTTTCCAGAGACTAAAGGCTTCCTATAAGCACCTTCTTTCATTTCAGTGGGCTCTGCTGTCACTACAGCAAAGCTCTGGCACGATGCTAATCAGATACAGACCTGGAAATGTTATTCTTTATTCAAAACAAAGCCAACCTCTCAATTTGTATGACAAGGAGGTTGACAATTTATAGAGCTACACCTACTACAGATTTATGAGACGTTTGATTGTTATTTTGGAAAATATGCATTTGCTGTAGTTCAGTGAAATTATCGCTCGAATGAGAGTTATGATGTCCATAATGTTGTTGACATAGTCACTTCAGCTAAGATGACATTCAGTACACACAAAGTTTGGATGTGCCTAAAATATTAATTACACTTGTCATGCAACAACATGCTGGGGTGCAGACAGGTGTGTTGTACTTTAGGGAAAGGAAACGTGTTGTGTGTATGACTGGGACTGCTGGATGAATGACTGGAGTCCAACAGACACAAATGGATAGTATCTCTGATGGATAGACTCTCTCCTGTTCATCTAATCATGTCACTTCACGTCATCGTAGTCACTTCTGTCTGGCCGTAGCTGGCAGTGGTTGTGAGGGCATCTTTGCAGGTCTCTGCAATGTTAAAAAAAAAAAGTGAACAGTGAATAAGTTGAAATCTAAGCTTCATCTCAGCCAGGTGACCATTACACACATAAATATATATATATATATATATATATATATATATATATATATATATATATATATATTATATATATATATATATATATATATATATATATATATATATATATATATTTATATGATATATATATATATATATATATATGTTTGTGTGTGTGTGTGTGTGTAAAATGGATATATATATATATATATATATATATATATATATATATATATATATATTATATATATATATAAAACCATATAAACATCTGATCAAAATTCCAGCTCAGTTCAGCTAAACAATAAGAGCCAGGTTTTTCAGATCCTAAACAGGTACTTGCAAGTTTGTTTTTATTTTTCAAAACCAGCCAAGCAAAGTTTTACTCGACTTTATGGCGAACAAAATAACATTATACTTGAATCAATTTAATTCTTTTTACCAGACCACCGACATTTCATTCTGCAGACGGAATAAAAATTGACTTATGGGACTTTTTGAATCGCAACAAGATTAATATAAAATTAGTCAGGACACTGTTGGCTTTCAGTCTGAGATGTGTTTACCTCTGTTAGGAAAACCTTACACAGAATTTTAGTGTTTGAAGATAGCAGCTTCAAATTTTAGATGCTTATGAACAAGCAGGGCATCTCAGAAAGCAGAAACGGGTTTGATATCACTATTTGCTTTAAAGATGTGAACATTTGTGTAAAGAAAAAAAGTTTGTTTTTCTGTATTGTTGTTGTTGTTGATGTTTTTTTAATACGTATGAAAACTAGAAATTCTTAAAGCCCCAAGTGTCTATTTTTATATGGGCAAAAGTGGAGTGTGACATAAAGAAATTCAGTGCTGAACCATGGGTATGCCAATCTTTTTTTTGGTAAAAAGAGATAAATAAATGTAAAACCGGCTACATATTTGCAGTGGCATATCTAGTAAGCATTTCTACATTAATATTATTGTGCTGTTTCATTAAAGGAGAATATTTCAGAGAGATTCTTCTCATACTCATTGCCCTAATACTCTACATAATATAACAAGCATCAGTGCAGTCATATCCTTAAGCTGCTTTATTCTTGTTTCCAGTGGCTTTAACAGTTATTCTGAGCCAGGCAACTCAGATGCTGATAAGATTCAATTAATGAATTTCTGTCACAGATGTAGTGTAGCAGATTAACTCAAGCATAGTCATAAATACAGTATTTTAATGAACTTTTAGCAAAAGAATCTGTTTAGATTTGCAAAGAGGCTGCCACTTTTCACCATAAGACTGACTAACTGGAACAGACATCATAAGAATTAGCTAGTTTACTGAGTCAACACACTCTTTAATGGTCCATTGTCACCTATCAAGCATAGAAATAACACCCAGACATGCACAAGTGTTATTTTTTAATAGAATATCACAGCAAGATTTTGGCTGTAAAGCTGCGCAGTGGTCTCGCTCCAACCATCCACATGTTTTGATCTAAGAGTGTACACAGAGATACACCACAGTTCTGTGATTTAAACCAGACCTCCTTGGATCTCACACACACCCAGCAGAATCCCACCATACAGTGCTTATTAAGGAAGCCTTGAGGCTCACCAACGCTGCTTATGAAAACCTATTAGCAGCAATCAGTGTATTAGAGAAATGTCACTAGGGACCAGCAGAACATCCGTAACTCACATCTGGATGGTGGTGATGCTGCTGCCGAATTTCAGAACTGACTGTCTGCCCTACCACATCATTATACTTCCAGCAGAAAGCAGGCAACCTAAAACTGACAGCGCTGCTCACAGCCAGACACTAATCAGGCAGGTTAAATATAGTGTATAAACCAGATGTGAGTTATACAGTCAGCTCTGGAATTATTGGCACCCTTGGTAAAGATGGATACAGATAGTTATGGAAAAAATGTCTGTGGTTAATGGAGCTTAAGCTCAATCTGATGATATTTATTCTATTTAAAAAAAATCAACAGACAACAAAAAGTTATCAAAAGATAACAAAGCAAAAGACTCTTGAATTTACTTCTACAATAAATGTCACAGTAGCAAATCATTGCAACCCTTGCACCCTGGAGACCCTATGTGAGTGAAACTCAATAGCAAAAATGGATCTAGGCTGCCCAATATGATGGCTTACAGTACCCTGGACGGTCATCCATATGTCAACTGACCAAGGAGAATTTCAGAGGGACAAATAACTCAAGGCCATTCCTTGGGATAGCAGCTTGCAACAAGATCCTTCTGATGGCACAATGGAGGCAGACAAAGCAAGTCTTCCAGCAGACACCAGTGAACTCATACTGGAGCCAAGTTAAATCCAGGAGCCAAGTCCTCTCACCTACACCTGTCACAAGTGTATGTGTGATTTGAAAGCCAATGTGCTATCAGGCCTAACACATTGGACAGGAAAAGAACATATACAATAGACCCTTGCCTCACCAAAATACTGAGTCAGGCCTTAAGCTAACTAAATATAAAACCAGTTTCAACAAAACTTAAGTTGCATGTAACTCTTAGTTCATTATCATTTCTTTTGTATATTTAAAAAAGGAATTTAATTAAGTTAACAGTGTTGCCTAGATTGAATGCAGTTGCAATATTTTGACTAATCACATTTTCAAAATTTTATAGCTTTGTTTATTTCTCCTGGAGAAGAACCAAGCTTTAGAAAGGGGAGATGTGTGATGAATACTGATTGGTTATTTCATAATAGAGTCATCCTATGCATAATGTCTCTATATACGGATGTGATTCAGTAAAAACAGGTGCTTGCAGACATCCTGAGTGTATTTGTTTATGACACAAAACATAGTATATTTGATAACGAACAGGATTGCCAGGTCTGTGTTTCCTTCTCGCTGCAACACTTTTTTGCCCAAGAGTAATAATAAAAAAGACTACTTTACTTTTTGTGTGAATTACTGTAGTCTTTCTCCATACTCATATACCTCTCAAACACATATATGTAATACAAAATAATATTAGAACTTTTATGTTTAGAATTAGGTAGGTTTTTTATACTGCTTCAATAAAAATTGCACCCTGTTGCTTGTTAGTATTACAAAATATTTGGAGTTAAACACTGGCTTTCAGAAAGACAGGAATTGTACTGGATTTATTTGATCAGTGTACTAGTTTTAGTCTTAAATAGCTGTGGCAACCCTGGTAATGACATGTCTACTGATAAAACAGCATACAGAGAATTGGTCATGGAGCAAGTGCCTTTAATCGCTGTTCATTTTCTGCCGAGGCCACAGCTGCCACAGCTGCTATTTTTATTCAGAATGCATCTTTCTCAGCACTGGCAGGGGAAATCACACAGCTTTAGTAGAGGAATCATCCATCACAACACATCTGTGTAGGTTACTTGCCCTCTACATGAGTCTAGCATGAATGCTGAGAAAATGCAGCAGGGAGAACAGTGTAGCACTACGCATGTTTTCAGCAGTAACTTAAATGAGTATGCATATGCTGCACCTTCCTCAAAGAACACTGTACAAACACCTCAATCTTGCTGAATTCGTTTCACTGGGAGAATTCAAATTGCTTTTAATTGATATGGAAGCTGGCTCTGTCAGTAAGTCTTGCTTTATATAATTGCTCGTTCTCCTCTCTTTTTAAGACATTATACTAACTGTACTGTATCAGTGCTTTGTGTGTTTGTTTGTTGAAACTTTGTATACTGCTCTCTTAGCCAGGTCTTCCTTGATAAATCTTAACAAGCCTACACCTGGTTAAATAAAGGTTAAATAAATAAAACTCAAATAAACAGACACCACAGATATTATAGAATATTATTCTTTGGTTTCTTATGGTTTAAAGTTAGGAAATTGTAGTCTGGATGTCTGTTACAGATTCAATTTAATTCAGTTTATTTGTATAACGCTTTTAACAATGGACATTGTATCAAAGCAACTTTATAGGAATATAGAAACACAGAATAAAAATGATCAATTTTAAAATTAAATTAATATTTATCCCTAATTAACAAGCCTGATTAATTTCATTCATTCTAAACTCATTATTTGGCTCATTTGTAATGAAGAAAATAAGAAAATGCTGAGTTCATGTACATGATTGATAAACACTGGTCTCTAATATCGTTGTCTTTATAAATGTTTGTTCTCTTCTAATTATTTTAGTTTTTCTTATTAGTATTAGTATTTTAGACATCTAAGAAACAATGTTCACTTAAGCAACAATGGTTCAGTGCAAAAAATAATATCTTAGGAGATTAAAAAAAATTGAATAAAGGCAAAATCGACTTTTATTCTTTTAATTTGAAAGTTACTAAACATGCATAAGATTTTTTTTAGCTTATTTCTAGATTTTTATACACACTTGAAGCATAACGTTGTCATATTCTATTGTTAGATAATTTTGCTTATTTCGAGTGTTCTTTTCTAGAAATAAGCCAACAGAATAAGACCATTTTAAGCTTTAAGCTTAATGCTTATTTATATATATATATATATATATATATATATATATATATATATATATATATATATATATATATATATATATATATATATAACAAAAAGCCTAAATGCTCATTTTTTGCACTTATCAGCACTTATCCTTTTTTAAAGACCTTCACTTACTAAGATATAATTTTTTTTTTTGCAGTGTAAAAGCATCATTTCCAGAGATTTTCTACAGCCTATCAGAGTCTAACCAATCGAGCTCAGAGGAGTGTAATGGCTCTGACGTGAATCAGACAGGCAAATGAGATGCTTTATGCACACACTTCTTCATCCTGCTTTTGCTGCTTATTCACTATTATACTGCTTTTATTATATTACTGGTAATTAGCTGTACACAACTACAACGTAGTTAGCGTTCACCATAGGTTCTCTGTTCTTGTAAACCTTTTAGGAGACTAAGCAATCATATTGAGGTTCTATGGAAACTGGTCAGATTTTATTCAATGCATTTATCATAGTAGAATTAAAGGTATATTAACTAGGTCTAATAGAAACAAGATGAGGTAAGGCTCAATGTTTATTAAAAAATATTGTTAATTTTATAATAAGACATATGTATATAAAGTTAATATAAAAGTTTGTTATAATTAACAAATACCTTCAGCAGTTTGATGGTTTGAACAGAATGTGGCTATAGGTTCCAAAAATAAAATGATTTCTATGCCACTTTTTATTTTATTTCTATTTTATTGAAGGCTATTTCTATTTAAGTCTGATTGGTGGTTCTGCTCTGGTTTCTGTACCTGTACAGATAGTGGGGTCAGTGCTGCAGGAAAAGTCTCCAGATGTCAGGAGGAAGGAGGTACCCTCTTTCTTGCACTTGTCTCGTTTGTGTGAGCGGCGGAGGGACCACCTCTCACTAGGAGACAGCGGATCATCCTCTGTTAGAGCTACATTAGCATCACCATTCTGCTTTGAGTCTAACAAAAAACAAAAGCAAACAAAGCACACAATTGTCCAGTTCAGTTTATATGAATTTTTTATGGTTTTAGTGGTTGTCAAATGCACATTGTACAAGTGTTTTACCTGAACGGTTCCTTGCAGTGTTTTCCTCAGGTGCAAGAGGGCATGTGTCACTTTGGGTGCTATTTCTATGCGAGTTGCTCTCTGATTTTCCAAATGAGGCAGAGTCCAGCACTGTGTCAGGGTTTCTGTGGTGGCGTTTCCTCTTCTTGGGCAGCTTTTGCTTTGCCATGGCCAGGGAATAGTACATACCAAAATTGTTCACAATAACAGGGACTGGCATGGCAATGGTTAGAACGCCTGCTAATGCACACAGTGCACCGACCATCATACCCAGCCAGGTCTGAGGATACATGTCCCCATAACCCAGTGTGGTCATAGTGACCACAGCCCACCAGAAGCTGATCGGAATGTTCTTGAAATGAGTGTGGCTGTTCGTGTACGGATCATCAGGGTTTCCGCCAATGCGCTCTGCATAGTAGATCATTGTAGCAAAGATGAGGACACCGAGAGCGAGAAAGATGATGAGGAGGCAAAACTCGTTAACACTGGCACGAAGTGTATGGCCAAGTACCCTCAGCCCTACAAAGTGACGGGTCAGCTTGAATATCCGCAGGATCCTCACAAAACGCACCACTCGCAAGAATCCTAGCACATCTGTGGCAGCTTTAGAGGAGAGTCCGCTCAGACTAATCTCCAAGTAGAAGGGCATAATGGCCACAAAGTCAATGATATTCAGCATATTCTTGATGAAGAGCAACTTGTTAGGACAGCAGATGATGCGCACCAGGAACTCAAATGTAAACCACACTACACAGATGCCCTCCACCTGCGTGAGTGCAGGATTCGTCACCACCTCCAGACTGAACACCACTTTGGTAGCATTGCCAATCATAATCATTTCGCTACGATTCTGGAGTTCATTGAAGGCCTCATGGGTCTCAAGGCAGAAGTTGGTGATAGACAACAAGATGAAAAAGAGAGAGACAAAGGCAACAATCTGCAAGATAAAAAAATCACCATGTAACCACAAATGTTCTCTTCTCTAAGTAAACATATTAGTTACAAGAAAATTTACTTGCGGAACTAAGAAACATTAAAAGTGACAATGTACATCAGTCTAGATTTTTCTAACAAAAAACATCCAAAAACATGTTTGTTTTTGATCATAGTAAGGTACTTGTAAAGGAAAAAGAAGAAGAAGAAGAAGAAGAAGAAGAAGAAGAAGAAGAAAAAGAAGAAGAAGAAGAAGAAGAAACTGGAGTAGCTGAATGGGAGGGAGTACATGTACATATAGAATACATTGAGCATAGTACACAAGATTTTTTGTGAAAAAAATGTTTAAGAAATACTCTGACATTTTTATGTATTAAATTACATTGAAGTTGGCACCATTTACTGTTGAACCCGAAACATTTTTGGGGTCTGTTCATTGGAAATTTAGAACACATGTTATACAGCTATTCAAGCTAAACAACTGCTTTGTTAGTACATATGGTGTTGCATGTAATATATGAGATTATAATTAAATTCAATTGTGTATCATATAGTGTTTAAATCAAAAGCTAGAAATGTCCACCACTAGGAGGTTGCCAGATCAAATTTGAATAAAACAGAGGAAAAGATTAGGAGAAATCTGCAAATGAATGACATAATAAGCTATGTCAACCACTATTCTTAAGATAAGATGTCATTATTCAAATTAAAGCTCAAACTTATCCTTTCAAACAATTAATATTGTTTGAACATGACAATAGCAAAGTAAACTAATACAAATGATACAAAACTGTAAAATATGCTTAGTGAAAATAGATCTCCATTAGTTGGAACAATTGTGGTTTCCTCAGCTCAATTAAGCACAGCAGGCTGGACTTCATTTCAGCACAACTACCGTGATAAGTACCACAAAGAGACAGACAAGCTAATAATCACATGAACAATTTAGGCATGAGAAGCCTGGGGGACCAATAAATCATTAGGTAATTAATTATCTTACAGATTATATCAAAATTTATATATAAAACTACTGGCTGTTTTCACTCGTATTAATCAATTTGCAGAGCCCAAAATCAGACCAAAATCAATACTCTGGCTTGGTTGCTATTTGGTTTGTTGGATTTCCTACTACACAAAAAAAGCAAAAACTAAGGCTGAAAATTCATTCTTTGATCTGAAATATGGCATTTGCTTGTATTACATTTGCTTGGAGATTTAGGACATATCACAATTTTGTAGCACTGCCCCTGTCCTTTGCTTCACCTCACACCTCATAGTGCAATTAATCAGTTCTCTTGCCTGCAAATAATACGACATATTTGAGTCACTTTTGTGGTCGCTTGAAACCACAATTGCTGTTATCTTTTGCCCAAATGAACAGTGACCACCAGGGTTTTACATACAGTAAATACTGCATATGTAAAAGCACCAATGCACAACTTTTTAAGCTGGCTTTGCTCACTCCCATGAAACATTACACCCTATTTAAAAGACAACATAATGATTATATTTGAAAGTAAATGCTTGCTCTGACTAAATAATTCCTTTAAGCTTATATATTTACAACTGTAAATGAACATACGTTATTGTGTGCTGCAGAGATTAATTGCACACAAAGACTTTGATAACTGTTGTTACCTAACCTTTGTGGCAGCCTATGTCGCATGTTAGCTGGCATTAGTTACCTACATAGCTAGCTATGTCACCTACCCATTGATATAAGAACTAAAACAATTCAAGACTTCTAAGCAGGATAGCTGGGGATTGAC
This sequence comes from Hemibagrus guttatus, assembly GCA_033459395.1. NCBI lineage: Eukaryota > Metazoa > Chordata > Actinopteri > Siluriformes > Bagridae > Hemibagrus > Hemibagrus guttatus. The sequence goes on from JAUCMX010000007.1 coordinate 17,542,205, forward strand.
ACAAGTTTGATTGTAAACACTTGTAAGCTAGAAATGTTGGCTCCAAAGGAAGACCAGAATGCATTGTTTACCAAGATTCCTTTAGGATTAATATGCTGCCAACAAGACAGACACAGGCTTAAGCAGCATCTGTAAATATTGTAATATGGATGAAAAGGTAAAGGAGTTTATAATGTAAAATGGATAACTGACACCTATTCAAGGAACAACAAACCTTTACAGAGCCATATTACTAAATAGGTTAACAAACAAGAGACAGCTGTTAGCCAATTAGGTGAATACTAAAGGAAGGCAGGGATGAATGGGATGAATGAACAAAGAAGAAAAGAAAAGAAGAATCTGTCTGACTAATGAGGATGAGAAGCCAACAAGCCAAGCACAGGAGCTCAGTGTGATTAAGTTTGCTTGTGTCCTCACAGTGGAAGAACTCCAAACCCCCCCTGAAAATCATGGACAGAACACTCCGGTCTTCATAGCTGTTTAAATGTACTTGTTTCATATACAATCAGAGATTTTATCTCTAAGAAATCATATTTAGCTAGTCAAGAAGCTAGCACTTCATACAGCAAAGTCAATAGAAAGATGAATATATTGGAGATATATTGTACCTGCTCCTTAAATGTTTTTTTTTCCTCAGTCTGTATGTTAAATATTACACTTACAGAGTGGTTAAGGATCCAGTTAACAATTACTATATAGCAGTGTAGCACTTTATGTAATTACTATATCTCCTAAAAAAAATACACAAAATTTAATAAAGCCAGAATTAGAACCATACTGTGTATATTCTAAATTATTTGCATACATTTGCATTATTTATAAACAGTGGGAGGAAAATCTACTGGGACAGAATAACTTTTATTAATCATAAGTCTAAAAATTCAATGACTGAAAAATATAATACATTCATTTAACAGTCTTTGCAAATACGAACGTAATCCCCATAATCTTTGGTAGCAGGAGTTCTCATCATTTCTTAAACTATGTTCCTAATGGGAACATAAAATAGAATCGCTTTCTTCTTGTATTTTTTGGAGAGTACAACTAACTGTGTACTAAAATTATCTGAAATCTTTACAGTTTAAATCCAACCACTATATGTAGTTTTTAGAAGGGTTTATAAATATATGAAAATCTTACACACTACATTGGTATACACAAAATATAAAATACACTTTTATATTAATCCTATATATCTGATATTCATTATAGGCTACATTAACACACCAGTCAATTAATTCCTTTATGCAGCTACAGGAGAGAAACTCTGATTTATAACCATTAAGTTTAGATGAATATTAATAAGAGATATTACTACCTTTTTTCAAAAACCTTAATTTACTAAGAAAATAAATAACCCAAGATTGTAATGAGTTTCCTATGCAATCTGCAAACCTTTGCAATCATTAATTTATATTCTGTTGAGTAAAATATATTTTAAAAAATGTTTAGCAGCATAATATCTGGCCGCTTTATCACACAGAAACTTCTTTAAATGCACAAACACACACAAATTAAAGCTGTGCTGTACTTAAAGCTGTGCTGTGCAACTAAAAGGAAACCTTTCAGCTCTTTTTATGTATTAAATAAAACCTGCAGTTTTTAGGGGGTGAGAAACTGGTTTCCACAGTGAGAAACTGATTTTCCACAAGGTAAATGTCTCTATAACAGTCACATATTTCTACAGATATTTGATTCCCATCAATATATGAAGACATGTCCAAACACACCCACACACACACACACACACACACACAATCAGGACAAGACAGTCATGTCCTGGTGTATCTAATCTAGGCATTTCAATAGCTACCATTGCAATATCCACAGCAGAGGCTCCAGACGTGTGTGTGTGTGTGTGTGTGTGTGTGTGTGTGTGTGTGTGTGTGTGTGTGTGTGTGTGTGTGTGTGTGTGTGTGTGTGTATTAGTCTGATAAAGGCTACACACTGTCTCCCATGGCAGCTGTTCATTATGCCTCACTCAGCCTTTGGAATATTACCAAGCAGGTTTAGCACCTGTTGCTTATTCTGGGATTCCTGCTCTGTTAATAAGATTGGCCCAATCTGAGTTAGACTTCTGGGAAAAACAATATCCAATATCACTCAAATGCATTAGCCCTTTCAACCCTGCTGTCTAGCCAGCAGGATAAAATTCCACTAATTTACAGCACTATGCTTCTCAGCTGCCTGAGCAACCAGTACACACTTTGAAAACACAATTGTACAATCGTACATGATACACAATATAATACTAGTTAATTATCTTCAAATTATAACAGACAATGGACAGGCTGTCTTAGATCTTGTGCATTGCTTGCTATATCATTTTGTTTTCGTTTCTTTGTAGGTGAGGTGTAGAGCCAAATTTAAGGCCATCCTAATTGGCTTATTAATTGTATAGGGGGAAAAAGTCACAGGGCAAGTCATCCCATTTGCTTCAGGGCTTTTATTGCTTGTATGAAAATATATCCTACAATACAGCAGAACTGCAAATCCCCAAGAGCCCTGTCTGTGTGTGTGTGTGTGTGTGTGTGTGTGTGTGTGTGTGTGTGTGTGTGTGTGTGTGTGTGTGTGTGTTGGGGAAGGGGTTGAATAGAGGTACACACAGTAAACAGCAACAGGGTAAATAGACAGCACATTTTCAATAAAACCCTTTTGCAAATCCTTTGAATAATGTCCCTTGTACAAACTATGAAATGTTTCCATTTTGACTGTTAATCTGTCTGTGTCTGAGCACTGACTGATGCAGGCGACCAGGAAACAAACAGCTGTTTTAACCATTATCTTTGCCAATACAAGAAACCGTAAATTTGGGAAGTAGGTGTGGCAGTGGGGGTTGTTTTTTACTGTTTGTAGTCAACTAATATACACTAAGAACTAAGCTGAATATAGACTCATAGATTTTATTTCACATTAATAGATTCAAAACAATCTCCATTTACCCTGACAAACAGAGAAGACACTGCTCCAATGTTTTTTTTTTGTTTTGTTCTATCGATGGAATCACTGGAGATGAGAGAGTCATGTTGATTGGGTTATATGTAATTTATTTATAATTTAAAAAAAAGAAGGTTGCACTTTTGCCATGGTATTGAGTGATCACTTGTTCTAGCATAGTCCAGAGCTCATATGCAAAATATGTAA
>JAUCMX010000007.1:17550348-17610348 GCA_033459395.1 Hemibagrus guttatus
GTAAAGCCTGAACTGAAATTCATCATTGCAAATCGGTTCATTCCTGGACTTAGATTGATCTGCATGTGGAAAGCTCATACTCAATAGTACCCTTTCCCTTTCCCCTCTGTCCTCAGATGCTACACTTCTTAGTGATTATCCTCCTCAATTCTGCTCCTAACAGCATTAGCCATCCTGAGAAAAAGCTATTCAGGAAACATTAGCCCTCCGGCTGATAATGCTCTGAGCAATGACGGGAGACGGCCACAGACCACAGGAGGCAAACTAGCCTAAGACCATGTTAGTGTCCAAGGTCCATTGGCTCCATAACATTAGAGACATTAGAAAGCATTATACAATGTTGTGTATATCATAAGAGCTTTTTAGCCAAAGCAGCAGGAGTGTATCTGCTTGACCCCTCCCTTCTTGAATGCTTGTTTTCAAGATGAGTTTAAAGAGAAATGTCCTGGCTTGGCCATATTTGGAGTTGCCTTAGGCAAGCATAGTGAGGGGTGAGCATATGACTTGTGGGGTAATTTTCGCAGTAATCAGACAGGTGCACAGCTCTCAGGCCTGTCTCAGTTAAACACAATTTAGACCACATATCTAAGCCTATTGTTGATGTAACCTTATTATATAATACAGAAATATGTTTTGGATAATGTAAAGACCCTAGAAATAGTAGAAAGGCATTGAAGCGCAATATGGAATATGTAGCTAGGACATTATAAATTAATTCATTAATTATATGAAGTATCTAGAGTGTAAGTATCTTATATTAAGTACCATCTTAATCTGAGACTATACTTATCCGAGGTCTGAATTTTATATGACACACTGATAATTAAAATTAAATTAGGAATGTCACTGAGGTCTAATGTGAGCTGTAACTATAGCAGATGACTGCAGTGTCAGCTTGTCCATTAGCCTGTTACATGGCAAAAAAAACTGTGACCAGTTTATTCACTTCTGCCTTTTTTATTCCCGCCTCATGTTCACACTTTCTGCTGCTGTCAGTAGTAAATATTAGGCTTTGTGTGAGTTCATCAAAAAATAGGACGTGCTATTTTCTAGGCTGGCAGCCAATAAATGTGAGTGGAACCAATATTGTTTAATTGAGAAAATTGCAATGATAGTGTGTTTATTGTCCTGAATAGGATCCTTTCCACAATTAGTCACTATATGTGACTACTATTAGATATGTATTTGTATCTTTGCCTCTGATTCATATATTATCATTTACAAATCTGTATTAAACTCTGTTTTATTATTGTAGTCAATAATCAAACATCAAATGAGAAAAAAGCAATCTTATATAAGTTGTATATGGAGATCTTCCTAAACATAAATCCTGCCATACTGTGCATAAATACAGACTGTGTGATTCATTAATTGGTTTAAAAATGGTGAAATGGTGAACAGAGAAACAGAAAGCAACAGGGAAGATAAGATGGTAGTATGGATTGTGCTGCATTGCAAACTAATGCCATATCAAATTAAGTTGAAAGGGATTATGTAAACTAGATATCTAAACAATCAATTATGTGAATTATTCCTGTAAAGAACTGCAACAGCTGCTAAAACTGCAGTAATAGTTGTAAGGTTATAATCTATAGCAGTTCTTATGGAAAATAAATATGCACAAGCTACAGTTTGGCTTCAGGAAGACTTCACATTAATGAAGTTAGCTGTCCAATCACCTCAGAAAATGTGGTCTTTATTTAATACCTTAAAACACATTAGACCTATTTGTTGTAGCTCTTAGACTGGGCAATGAGGTTGTATGCATTCAGGCAGCCGCCAACCTTGTGAATAATTTAAACACGCAAGGGTGATGTATTTGTTTTGTTTTTTTGTAAAGTCTAAGAAGTGAATATTACAGCTTTTCCATATATTTCGAATATATTGATTGACACTTGGAGCACCAGCATAGTGCACTGGGAGAAATGTGGGTATTTTGTATAGATGTACTGTACAGGCTCTGATATAATGAAAGATAATCTTAATGAATTCCTGACATTACTGTATAGGGGCCATACCGTGCCCACTCAGTTTATCCTAATCTGACTCATAAATTGGGGTGGGCAATGTAACATCTGATCATTTGTACATTCAAAGTGCCAGCAAAACAGTAGCATTGTATTAAATTCTCTCTCTCTGTCTCTCTGTCTCTCTGTCTCTCTCTCTCTCTCTCTCTCTCTCTCTCTCTCTTTCTCTCTTTCAGTTGTGGTCAAGCAGAACTCCAAGAGTGCTTATATTAAATATAACCGCACTGGGACAGTTGTGTTAGTAACATCATCAGCAGACATGGCAAACAATACTTTACAGGAATATAACTTTGGATTTAAAATATGAAAACAGGTCAGATGAAGATGAAAAGTAAGCAGGGACACAGATTTTACTTGAAGCAACTTTAACAGGAATGTAGAAATCAATGTGACTTAGCTAGCCAGTTACCCGACGATTTATAATGTGAGTGAACTTCTTTGGGATCTATGTGTACTAGCAGAGCAAAAATAAACAGAACATATGGCCATATTGTGTCCGAAATGTCATTTACTTACTTGCTTAATATTAATTTCTTGTATATAGAACTGTTAAATGTAACATTACACTTGTAATCATGTGGTTATACTGACTATAAAAAACAATCACAGATTGACCAATATCCCATACAACCACATGATAGTAACTGTGTTGTTGCTTAAATATCAAATCAACTGCATTCAAGTTCCATTCAGTCTGTATTTATTTACAAATAAAAGTTTTAAAAAAATATGTATCAGAAAATCGCAGCAGCATGTATTGTGACATAATTTCTAACAACGTCAACATTATATCATCATATTTCACGGCATTGCCTCATGAGTATCTTTTAAGACATTGCATGCTCCTGCTAACTGTCATCTTACTCCCTCCCTTCTCACTTCACCATGGGGAGAGCTCCATGCTCCAAAGGCCAATGTAGTGGCTTCTCCAAGGGCATTTACACTCACGCAGGTCTTGCTGATCACAAACAAAAATCAGTTAACATGAATATCATTCTTCAGGTATGTAAATGTAAATGTAAATGTAAACCTATGTAAATGACAGGTATGAGTATATTAGTCTGTATTTATAATGTAAATCCAGTTTAGTATCATCATGATAACTAATAAACAGTCATCTTATATGTTTCATTAGTTTCTGAAGCAATGTGTCCTCGGCATGTTGCAATGTTCTCTTCTCTCTGTGTTATTGTCTGTCTGTGTTGACTTCTGTATTGTGGATGAAATCTAATATTAAACACATCTTAGTATGGTCATTTTAAACAGTGTTAGTTATTTTTCTATGCATAGCAAATGCATAGCTGTATCACACAACTATGGTATGGAATATGTTCCTATAACAGCACATTACAAAGTGTTTTTATTCCTCTTAGACTACACTGATGATTACTATTTTAATTAATACTATTTTAGGAACAAAGTGCACTTTTAAACAATTCACAGTTACATTTTAATGTTACATCTGCAAGACAAATTAGTTCCTGTTATTCTGCACTCTGTCATGGTGGAAAACTTACTGATTATGTAAAGCATGGGCACAGATACTGCTTTACATAAACGTGGCCTCAAAGAAAATGGCCCCTTTTTCATGATTAACCATTTTCTTTTGTTATTTTGTCATTTTTCTATCTGCTTTTAATTAGACTCTGATTGTGTGAAACATTTGCTAACAAAATTAACTGAAAAAAATAAATCAACAAAATGAATTTCCTGATTTGAGTATTCAACCATGCTGTGGCATTATATTTTAGCAACTGCCTGAAGGCAGAGTTACACTAACCTATCAGAACCATATTAGACCATTATTTCTATCCAGTATGTATCATTGTGTGGCAGTTTAATTGGTCTAAGGTTGTTTACAATACAAATGTTTGGAAGGTTATGTTTCTGTCTTCTGTTTTTCGTCTAGTCTGATGCACACCCAGGTACAGATAATGGAAATGGTTTGTCCTAGGGTGCTACCAAAAAAATTAACCTCAGACTCTTTCTACCCACACAAGTCCAATCTAAATATAAATATTGACAGTCAAGCGCTCTTATACTAACCTCTCACTTATAGCATTATTCCAACACTGGCACAGACGTGTATGTTGATTTAAACCAATTTCTAACTTTCCTCTGGTAATTATGGCACCAAAGTTTTCTTTTTGTCCATACCTAAAATACACAACTCAATGTAATGTATAGGAATGTGGACAAACACTATAAACATAATATAAGTGTATACAGCTAACCCCAATCATAGCCAATACTAACGCATACAGGTGCAATTCATGTATTTTATATTAATATGTTTTCCAAGGTAAATGTGACATTAAAAACATAAATCTGACTTGTGGCCCCAGGTCAATGGCTTTGCTGATGTCTACTTTTAGACTATTTTTTTATTTTCTTTTGGTGGAGGTTGGGCATTTGCCATATACTACATTAATTGTAATAATCTCCTTTAATTAAACTAGGTACACTATTTTTCAGTGAAACCGTAAGTGCAATGGATATTGAATAATATGTGTTGCTGTTGATAATTATTCATCTGTTTATCTTCAGTAACACTGTTATCCCAGCCAGAGACATAGTGGATCTGGAGATGTTAATTATAATGTTGTGAATTGATGCAACAGGTCAAATGTAAACACTGTAATTTGCATGTCATGTAAAATATACATTTATTTCTGGATTTATTTCATAGTATGAAACATGAGACAATTTTAGGACTTTGATGAAAAAGCTACAAAAAGTTTATGGGTTTTTTTTTTTTTTTTCATGCATTGTTAAATTTGCTACTTTCTAAATAGTATAGCACGTCCAGAACTATAAGGCTGTGTATAGAATCTGTGAAGGACTGATATGCAGCTTTGGTATTGCGTTAATTTGATTCTTTTAAAGCAAGCCTGGCAATCCTGCTTCCTAACTGGCATGAGGTGTAAGATTTAACGCTAATACGTACAATATAAAATAGATCGTATAATCTTAGGAATATAAAATAGATGTGAAGAGTTCAGTTGAAGTTTAACAGTAAATTGAACCCTGTTTACGGCTACACAGCACCTCTTGCTAGTGCATCTTTACGCACGGTACGCGTGATGTAGTGTGAACTTAAACCTTTAATAAAACTTTATATTCTTATATCTAAAGGGTAAAAGAATCTACCAGCCTACTATATAATCTAAAAATATTTCGTCTTTCTGTGGTTCAATTAATCATTGATGTCAGTTTGTTATATAGTAAATGATGTCTTCTGTTAGCCATTCATGACCTGGATGACTGAACACCGCCCTTGAGTGGACTAAGGACTGGGATTTTGAAGGATTGTGCTCTTACCCTCGCAGCGCGGGACGAGTAGGGGTCCTCGAAGAGAGCCCAGATTTTGGGCTGCCAAACTTCAAAGCAGCCTCTGGAGCGCTCTGGACAGTCCTCGATCCCGAAGCGCCGCGGTACGTCCCGATCATCGTCGACATCCTCCGGATCGGGCGGCTCAAAGATATCCAGCGCCTCCTCAGCATCGCGGTGCTGCCGATAAGTCATCCAGCAGCATGGCTCAACATCTGTCTCATCGATGCCCCAGAAGGCGAGCTCCTCCTCGAACAGCGGGCCGCACACGTCCGCTGGGCAGTGTAGCTTCCCGGTTCGGTAGTAGTTCAGCACGTAGGCGAAGATTCCCGGGTGCCTGTCGAAGAAGAACTCGTTGGTGCCGTGCGTTTGTCCCGTTTCCGCGTTGGCGTCCAGCTGCGCTTCCGAGTCGGCTAGCCAAGCGAGGCGCGTGCCCGGGATACTCCTAAGTGTGCTCTTGTATGTCTCGTGGCGCGTGCCGCCGACGTTCAGGATGATCTTGTCCGAGTCCTCGGCCCTGGCCATCTCTTCCTTCAGACATGATTTGGACGGAGGTTTGTTGCCCGACTTGCGCCCGCGGTAAGACGAAACACACACCGAGCTGATCATAGATTTGGCTGAAGAGGCGAGCCGCCGGTCACTCCCTTAATCTGACTTAGAGCATCACAAGACAAGTGGAACTGGTAGAAGGGCTTGGTGTTATCGACACCGGTGTCGTGGGTTCGACATAACGGTCGCTAAGGCCTCGAAGACATGACAACCCACCTGTTATCAAACAACATCGCCTGCAACACAACCACAAGCATGAGATCAGCATGGAAACTTCGGGTTGTTTCAACACAACGTGTCAATTACTTAATAATCTTATAGCTGGGACACAATAACATTAAAAACGTTTTTGTTTTTTTTGTTTTTAATAAATGAAAAACATAAAAAGGCAAACACCTCAGCCAAATAAATGCATCAAACGTCCATATACGGACATTTCACGACAATGTTTAATCCGCTTAAGTAAAGCAGAGACATCGGTAAAGTTTAACATAAACACTTCCATATGTTTAAACCCGTGCATCATGACAATGTCACGTTTTCAAGTGAAAATCATAAAGGACGCTCACCTGCATTTGTACTGTCTCTAAAAACCCCAAAGGATGTGTCCAAGTTGTCCAATAAGAAATGCCCTGATTGCGATGACCAGTATCGTCTTCAACCTGCGTAGTGAAAGTCTTCTATGGTTTTGTGTTCAGTCTGTGTTGAAGCAGAAGGATTGAGTCGATGGCATTTTGTTGGGTTTGAGATCTGTTGCATCTCCTCAAGTATCCTCCCTTAGCACAGCCCCAACCCAGAGGGACGGATTGAGCAGCGGCTTAACTCTTTCCCTCCTGTGTGGAAAGGGAGAATTAACATTAACCACTGAAATGTATAACAAGAAGTGTATGGATCATCGCCGACACATCTGTTTATGAATCAGTGTTGAACTTGTAGTCAATTTTTTTTTTTTTTTTTTTTTTTAAAGTCAGTGAAATATGTTAGGTGACTGGAGCAGTAATTCATTGGCTTTTAGACAGATTTTGGTGTTTTAAACCACCTCCCCCTTTTCTTTTCCATCTCCCGTGTTTAATTAGATTTTTCTTCTTCATCTGCCCATTGAGCAGTCCCTGTCTTGGGCCATGGCGCCATGAAAATGATCCTGCAAATGAAATCCGATTTAATTAAACCACGAAATAAATGCAATGCAAATTAAAATGAAAACAGATCTGAAGAGTTTGGGGAGGCCGAATAGGTTTAAAGGTGGTGAAATTTAATGTGTGGAAACTTGCAATGGATAAAACATCTCAATCTAGTTTAATAAAGAGTTTTGTACAGCTTTTTAAAAAGTGTGTGTGTTATGTTGGTGGGGATTCTTGCAAGCACAGAAATATCTGACAGTTTTGACTGCCTGGAGAACTGTTTATTTACAGAGAGAGAGAGAGAGAGAGAGAGAGAGAGAGAGAGAGAGAGAGAGAGAGAAACATAACTAAAATATTTGGGTACCTCTCCAAATAAAAAAAATTGCAATAAGTAGACTGCTTCTAATATTTCTACTGAAATAGAGAATTATTCACTGATCTGGCCAGGAAGGTATGTCTAAATTGTCCTACAGTGCCATCTAGTGCATATAATAAATATTTCAGGATTAGTTTTTATTTAATTTCAAATGGTTTGGTTCAGGGAATTAACCTACATATAGCTATGGAGGGCACGGTGGCTTGGTGGTTAGCACGTTTGCCTCACATCTCCAGGGTTGAGGGTTCGATTCCCGCCACCGCCATGTGTGTGGCGTTTGCATGTTCTCCCCATGCCTCAGGGTACTCCGGTTTCCTCCCCCGGTCCAAAGACATGCATTGTAGGTCTCATGATGACATGATTGTCATCCCTAATTGGTCCGTAATGAGTGTGTGTGCCTTGTGATGGGTTGGCACTCCATCCAGGGTGTATCTGTCTTGATACCCGATGACGCCTGAGATAGGCACAGACTCCCCGTGACCCGAGAATAGATCGGATAAGCGGTAGACAATGAAGGATAGATATGTGACATTTTAGATTATCTATGAATGTAATTCGACATTGTTATTTTCTAAATTGTGCAAATTGCCATTCATTCATATTCAGTAAACAATTTAGGTTCTTTTCGCTTTAGGTCAAGGTCACAGTGGCTCCTGGAACATTGGGAGTAAGTCAGGAGAAATGCAAGTCCATCACAAGGCAGCACACACATTCACAACTTGGGGCAATTTAGCATAGGCAGTAAATGTACTGCACATGACACTGAGCGAAAATCACTGAACTCCAGCTCCACAACTTATGTTAAGAGGCACCCCGTCTTTGGGAACTTTCAAATTCGTTCTGGTGTTGCTCATACTCTTCTTTTCTCAATACAGGCAGCTGATTGTTCTCCAACCAAATAATAACTGTCCCATGCAGCTTGTCATCCTTGAATCTGTTTTTCACATTTTTAAAACATAGGATTCTAGTTTAGACATGGGTTCAAACAAATTTCTCTTTTGGCATCTCTTCCGCTTCTCTGTATTTGTCCACCTCTACAGTAGCTGCCATTTTTCTAGATCTGCACTATTCTCTCATTTGCTTTTTTTGCTCAAATGGGATAAGGTTATCATTGACAGCTGAGATACGGGTAGCGGTAGCTTGGTGGTTAAGGTGATGGCTTCCTGCTAGGAAGGTTGTGAGTTTGAATCCACTGCTGGGCTTACCTCTCAATTGTATAAAATGTAAGTTGCTCTGGATAAGGGTGTCTGCCCAAATGCCAGAAATGTAAATATTTCTCTCTTTGCCAGTGCTCTTGTCCACTGGCATCAGTATCAAAGATCACTTCAGTCAGTTCAGTACAGAACGCAGTTCTGGGGAATATCTGCAAATACAAACTTCCTGAAGTTATCAGTGGACATGGCTTTCTCACCTTCACAGAACTGGATCAGTACACCTGGATGGTTGTCTGAGTAGATACAAAAAATCTAGATCTTTTTGGTGAAGAAGGTTTGTGGTATGTTTGCTGATGTCTCTCCTAGCAGTCTCAAAGGCCAGCATTAGCAGAAATAATTACCAACAGCAAGTCCCGCACATTATCAAGTTTTTTTGTTAGTGTTCCATAGGCCACGACATTACCCGAGTTGATATTCTAGTCCTTAGTAATATAGACATCCTGCAAAAACTTCTGGATCATGGGGTTTGTTGTGGAGCTACCAAGCAAAACAATATTATGAATCTGTTTATTTTTGGTATTCCTCGAGGCATCTACTGGGTAAGAGGGTGCCTCTAAAAAAGTTCAGTTCTTCCAAACAGTGATGGAAGCAAAAAAAAAAAATTAAAAAGAAGTTAATTTTCTTTGCTCACTGGCAGGCTATTTCCGTTCTTGTGCTTTCTCTTCCTCCACAAAATGGTTGACCATGTGGTGGTTGAAGTCTTCTCTATGCAGATAAGGAACAGGATGCTTTTCTCCAATCTTCAGCCTTTAATGAGCTCATAAGCAACAGCAGCTGCTGGAGGCTCATTAACGATTCAAAACAATAATCACTCCAATGCTGTGTTTTGTTATGACATTTTTGTATCCTAGTGATAGACTTTCATTTTATATTTTGCTGCAAATATGTAAAAAAAAAAAAAAAAAAGTGAAAACTGTAATTGTTTCATTGTATAACTTATATAACGTATAACGTAACTTGTATAACGTAATTTATATGAATAAGAAGAACATTTACTTAAAATCAAAGCTTCCTTTTACAAATTGTCAGAAAATAGTAAACAGTAAAATAAATAAAGACCAGAAATGACAGGTTGAGATTTGGAACAGAACAAACATTTAATAATAAACAAGACAGGGAATGTTATTTAATAAAAGATAATCATGTTATAACACATAAGAGCTGGTACATAAATATGAAGGTCTACTCAATCACAGTGATATTTGTTTAAGATCTTTTTGTTTATTTTATATATTAATTTGTGTATGTGTATTTGTGTGTGTGTGCTGAAAAATGTCTTCTAGTAAAATTTCGTAAACTTTACCTAAAAATAGTAAAAATCAACATTAAAATAAGGAATTGCTTTGCTAATTTCTGTATATAGCCTAAAACATTATGACTCTTATGACTGATAGTAACTGATTATTACTATTGAATATAGCCCATACTGAGCTAGTGTAATTAGGGGGGGAAATGAGTAAAGGTTTGTCAAAGGCCACCAAATATTATTTAAAAAGTTGGAGGAAGGTTATGTATTGTTCTGATACCCCCTGTGTGTATAACAAGTATACAGTAACTGAGCACTCTAGCCCTTGGGAGTAATATACATACCACAGCATATATAGCAAAAACAAAATAGGCCTAAAATTATTCTGTAGATCTCTCATGTAATGAAAAATATTATTCAGGGAAAAAAACTGTAAACTGTTTGCATATTAAAAGGATAAATTAGATGGAGTGCTAGAGAAGCAATAATCTGGAAATTTAAAAAAAAAAAAAAAAAATCTTACACCTAAAGATGACCCACAAAATGCACTTTATCAAGTAGATCATTCATAATTATGGATAATAATGGATTCATAATTCAGTGTGTGTATTTTTTTTTTCCGGTTTTCTGGTAGCATAAAGATTAGTCATATAACACATATAATATAAGCACTGAAATGACAACAAAGTGAAAAATAGGATAATTCCCCGAAACATGCTTCTGGAAAAACTTCACCACTACCCATACATGGCACAATTTAAAATATATGGTCCTCTTCTAATGTGATTTAAAGATAATAAATCCATACAGAATAAGTTAGTCTAATGAAGCACTAGAAGAGCAGAATTATAGATATAGATATAGATATGAGAATGGATTATTGAGTGTCTAAGACACTATAAGAACATTCACTTAAAATCAAGTTTTTCTTTTAGAAATGGACTGTAAATAGAAAATAAATCTCTTGGCTTGTTGAATAATGCCGGTCTCTTCATCCCTGATGAAGGTCTTTGTGACTCATACAAACTAATATCTGCAAATGTAAACACATTATTATTATTATTATTATTATTATTATTATTATTATCATTATTCCTGTTGTACTCTGGTGCTGTATATAGTTTAACTGACTGATCTTTTTCCTCTGATATGATGAATTGAAAAATGTATTTTAAAAAAGTTATAGGTCAAAAAGTCAACAAAAAGAAATACTGTAGAGGAGCTGATAAATATATATTTTTAAAAAAATGTAATTCTGCTACTTTACTTTTTTTAAAAGCATGAGCCATCTCAGATCCTGTTGCAGATACTCTGTTGTGTTTTGTCAAACCCAGTCACATGCATTTATGGAAATTATTTAGCAGAAGTTAGCTCATCAGCCCAGAAACTACCGAGCTAGAGGTAGAAGGTCCGGCAGTGGAGAGTTTTCACAGACTGTATTTACATAATTTTCATTATATTTACTCTATCTAGTCTGATTATAGAACAGACACCATCGATTGTTTAAAAAAGTGTGCATTTATTCTCGCTGTAATCAAATCAACACTGCTGTTTTTCAGCTCTTTAGAGTCCATGGCACTAGTCAAAAGTGGTATCATGAAGCACTCCAAGTGAAGCATTATTATCGCTTCTTAATTATTTTAGCCATAAACTAATTATTAATGGTTAAAGGTAACTGTTGTCAGAATTTGTAGACAAGGAATTTTATGTATCTGGAACTTTACCTTATACATTTTAATCTTAGATAAAAAAAAAAAAAAAAATCTCTTCAGTCATGGATAAAAATAAATTTCGTTAAAAGAAATGTTTTTTTTAAAAACAGTAGGGGGTGACAAATACATGTTTTTCCTCTTACTGCTTTCCATGAAACGTTTGTTCTAGTAATTATACTAAACAGAACTAAGAATATTGTATTATTTGTGTTGTGTTAGTGGAATTAATGCTGTTACCTGTAGTAGTTTGGTTTAAAAGGCCCATTCTTATTAAGGCCCATATACTTGGCCTGTTCATCTGACAGTTCTGTAAGGTGAGCATCAAAGTTGGGCAGATGCAAACTAGCCACATATTCATCTAAAAAGCACACAAAGATATACAGCATTATTTCATATTTGATTCACAGTTGAAATATTTTAATAATGTTTGTCCGGTAATGCTGATTTTACCCATCTTTTTGGGCAGCAGGTAAACATCCTGTCTGTAGCGGCCCTCCGGTGCGTTGTACAACTCTATTAGTGCAAGTGCCTAAAATACACAGATATATAAAATCAATATTTAATCAATCAATATCTTTTAATTGCTTTGTTATTAGAATTCATTAAAAAAAGTTCTATTTGAAACCTGTGTTGTAGCTGTGATGGAAAGCACAAATGAGGGTACAGTGGAGCAGCTCAAGTTCAGAAGGCGCCCCTAAAAACAGAATATAATGAGCCGTTTCCATCATTTCATGACATTTCTGGTACATTACTAAAAGATAAAAGTGAAATGATGAAGCACTTCTGCCAGCAGGATGACTCTTTTCCCATCGGGCCAGATGACATGGTCCACCTGAGAGCGCACTCTTTCCCATGTCAGCTCTGGGGTCCTGAGACTTGCCTAGACATAGAGAACATCAGCAACACATACACACGCACACAAACACAAACACACACACACACACATTTGTCTTACCATCCTTGTAAGAACCTTGCACTTATGTAACTGTAAATGCAGCTAATTAATTCTATGACTATAACTAAATCTAACCCTAACATTAAACAAAAGAAAATGATTTGGCTCTTTTAGTCTCTTTCTTTTTATCTAATTAGTTTTTCTAAAAGCAAAAGCAGTTCCCATGATCCATCAAAATGTCCCCAGAAGCTCAAATCCTTCTGATATTCCTATTCTTGTGGAGACATCTGCTTCACACCAAGACATAATAACATCCCTCAACACACAAATACTTACACATTAACAAAATATTTGATCTACTTTATGTATAACACATTCATTCATTCATTGTCTACCGCTTATCCGATTTATACTCGGGTCACGGGGAGCCTGTGCCTATCTCAGGTGTCATTGGGCATCAAGGCAGGATACACCCTGGACGGAGTGCCAACCCATCGCAGGGTACACACACTCTCTCATTCACTCACACAATCACACACTACGGACAATTTAGAGATGCCAATTAACCTACAATGCATGTCTTTGGACTGGGGGGAGGAAACCGGAGTACCCGGAGGAAACCCCCGAGGCACGGGGAGAACATACAAACTCCACACACACGGCGGAGGAGGGAATCGAACCCCCAACCCTGGAGGTGTGAGGCAAACGTGCTAACCACTAAGCCACCGTGCCCCCCCTGTATAACACATTAAAGCACAAAAACACATAAATGTGGATGTAGAAGTATGTACACACAAGCACATGTATGTATGTACATCATACTATAATGTTTATCAGAGAAACATCCAGATAAGAGGCTTTCAGACTGTTTTATTAAAAGTCCTTTAGTCTCACATACACACACTTGATTAGCTCTTGATTCATATTTCACCCACACACCATGCACAACAGGATTAACTTGGGACAATCCTTGCTGCATATTGTTCTGAATTATTCAGGTAAACCCAACAGGCATAGGATGGATGAGTTTTGACCCTGGTATAAAAAGTAAAAAATATTACATAAGGAAATGTGTGTAGGTGAATAATGCAATATAACGGCTTCTCTTAAACTCACCACATCAATCTCTGTGTTAGAGTGGCCCATATTACACACAATGCAGCCATTCTTCATACGATCCAGCTGCTCTCGGGTTACCACATTTTTATTCCCTGCAGAAACAAATACAGTCATGAACCTGCTGTGGAAACAATATTGTACATCCTTTAAGTGCTGATATAAGCAGCAGTGGCTTGTGACCATAACTTTTTTGGGATGACGGGACAACATTAATAACAATATAGCTACAAAAATAAAATAAGGTGAGAGGCTACCACAGTTGGCGTAAGCCATAAGCTACAATCTAGTGAATTTTCACAGTAACTCCATAAGAGTATGTTACGACAGCATTTATATAGTCAGTCTGCACACAGTCTAGCAGTTTGTTTTTGAGGAATTTTATATTAAAATGGTACGTTGTTCAACTGTGTTCCAATAGAACAGGTGCTGTTCTCATTAGTATGATCTTGGTGGATGGGAGAATTTTTAAACTTGCCCAAGATGGCTTAAAAACTGCAACCTTGGCAACTCTGCCATTAAGCTGTCTGCCTGCTGCTCCTCCCCAGAGCATGGGGCAACATAAATTATGCCACATTGGCCTTCTATTGGCACTTCCCATTGTTGCAGTACCCATTTTGACCACTAGTGCACTACTGCAATAACAGCTTTTAACAGCGAGATATCTGTTATATATCTTAACAGAAAAATATCTGCCAAATAGCAACATTTTCATAAAGTCGCCTGAGTCACCTCAGGCTTGCTCACCAGGGAAAATTTTGTCTAACATCTAGGACTGTTTGTTTGTATGTTTGTTTCCTATGTTCTGTAAAGCTGCTTTGAGACAATGCTCTTTGTTAAAAGCGCTATACAAATAAAATTGAATTGAATTGAATTGAATAATCACCCAAAAGAAGTCATTACAATTCCAACAGAATCCAATCTGCCATTGGATACAAATGCACACTGCTATGAATATAAAGTGCCTCCTTTCTCATATAGCCTAAACATTTGATACTCTAAAAGTCCGAATGACAGTCACCCTCTCTTCACCTTTCACAGCTCATGGAACTGAGAGCAAACACTAGTTTTCCCTAGCCAGTTCAAACAAACACTAGAGTCAGCAAGCACTCTTAAAAGGCTGGAAACAACAACATCGGGTGCTATGATTGAGCTCTGATTAAAGGTGCAAATCACATGAGAGAACAGAACTGAATGTTGCACGGGAACATGGAAAAACACATAAGCTGTTAACTACCTGTGCATGTGATCACCATGTCCATTTGACGCACAACTTCATTCAGCTTGACGACCTTAAAGCCATCCATGCTGTAGGATAACATCATGTTAGATTTATATTTGCCTTTAGTGTTATTTAGTAGATACAAGACAGCACATACTGAATGTTAAAATAATACATTTAATTTCAATTTATTTGACAGCTAAAATCTGCATTTTTAAATCATATGAATTTCATGATAAACTTGGATATAAAAAAAAAAGTCTAAACTCCTATTAAAATAGTAGATTTTTCTGATGTAAAAAAACCAAGATAAATTGCGTCAGATTGTTTTTCCAACAAAATTCCAGTAAAAATATATAATTTTTTATTTGGCAATAACTCATCTTGATCTGGCAAGTTATTCCTTTCCTTGCAAAATGCATCAGGTCTTTCAAATTGTAAGAGGATTAAAGTTTACTGAGGTCTTAACTTAAATCTTCTGAGGTCTTGGCTATTTGAGCTTTGGGTCATTATCGTGCTGAATTTTCTAAATCTTCAGCAGTCTAAGAGAAGCCTGTAGCTTTTGAAGACAAGCAACTCTATAGCATGATGCTGCCACTACCATGCTTCACCATAGGTATTGTTTTCTTACAGTATTAATCTGCCTTGTTTTCACACGAAACACATCTTTAAGGATTATATCCAAAACTTTTATCTTATTCTCATCAAACCATAACATATTTTGGCACATGGTATGTTTTTTGTTTGTTTGCTTTCTTATGAGGAAACCATCTACCCACCCTGCTGCAAAGCCCAGACACTTGGAGACTAAGGGAGTGATCTCTACTTGCCAGATATTCCTACAGCTCCTTTAATGTTTCTATTGGTCTCTTGACAGCTGCTATTACACTATTGCAGCTGCTAACAGAGTGATGAAAACAAGGCCTTTTGTTGCTGGTTCCCATTTTTACAGCACAACTGACAGGCAAACCTTGCATTTATTTTATGCAGGAGGTGACATAGCCCAGATAGAAATTCTAATTTTCCAAAATGTCAAAGGAAAAAAGAGGACATGAAACATTGTATGTATCTCACCAGGCCTGGAGAGCACAGATAGGGTCAATCTCTGTTACACACACAATGGCTCCCAGAGCTTTCAGAGCAGAGCAGCAACCCTTCCCCACCTGCATACAGAAAATATTGCATATTCAAACATATATAACATACAGCCAAGGTTCAAGAAAGGAAGTGGTTTTTTGCAAGGCTTCTTAAAATGAGCTGGCGTTGACTCACCTCTCCATAACCACAAACCACCACCTGCTTCCCTCCAAACATCACATCTGTGGTTCTTTTAAGACTAAAATAGAGAAAATACAGATAATGATGTGCTGTCAGAGCAGAGACACAACAATGTGACAGAAAGAACTGACACACTGATGATGTGCATAAGATCATTCCCTCACTTTTAGTATACTTTAAATATATATATATATATATATATATATATATATATATATATATATATATATATATATATATATATATATATATATATATATATATATATTTATTTATTTATTTATTTATTTATATTATATGGTATCCTATACTGAACACTGTATAGAAGGCAACAATAAAGGAGACATCATTCTAACAACACTGACCTGTGAGTGACCCTCCAATTTGAACATTACAAATTACCTAGCAACCTCTATTAAAAGTGACACTTGGCCTATGTGGTTCGTTGAACATTTTGAATTTGCATGTGACATTGGACACTGCAGTATAAAACCTGAACGAATACATTTTGAGCTGAAAGAAACCACTATGCAGTATTGTGACAGTGTTGTTTGCACACTGGATATGTGGGATATAATATAGTGCAGTGGCTCTCTAAATTGTTAAAAATATTATTGTCTTATTGTACTTATTACTTTATTTAAGAGGTCACTTGAAATGAAAAACAAGTCTGCATATAAATAATGTCAAGTTGGACCTCATAAGTTCTGTCAGTGGAAAGTTAATAATAGCTCAATACAATAAATGGCTCCAATAAATAGCTAGAATATTACTGTACAGATCAGAGTAATGAGCCTACTATTTGTAATGAGGTAGTTCCATGGAGTTTTATTTACAGATAAAGTTGTCACTGGCAACAAAAACATTGAGAGGACTATCCAGGGAATCGGTCTTAATTTGTGTGAATTTGGTCAACACTACAAATGGAATGCATCACAAATAATGGTGAATGAAGCATTTGGTAAATCTAGCAAATTAGCCTCCAAAAGCCTCACCCATCCAATATGGACTCCCTGCAGCAGTAAAGGTTGTCAAACTTCTGCTTGGTGACAGAGTCATTGACGTTCATGGCAGGAACACACAGTTTTCCGGCTTTAGAGAGTTGGTAAAGTCTGAAAACATGAATGGGTCATAGTGAAACATGGTAAATATATTACCATTACTTGTGATTATAAGACAAGCAAAAGAGAATCATATTTCAGCTCAGAAATATTTACAGTTGTGAAAACGACAGTTCTGAAAATGTCCAAATTTGCAATATGAAGGGTTTTCGCAGACCACTACCCAGTTTGTTACTGAGCAAATATTCACCTATGAACTCCAGTGACACTCTCCTCCACAATTCCTTGAATCTTCTTAAACACACTGGGGTACTTTTTATATACCCAGTGTGTGAGGTCACCACCATCATCCAAGATCTGTTAGCACAACATTCATTCATGCAATCAGTCAAAACATCAGCATTCAGTTAAGGAAGCTCAAGTCAATCACTACTACTGGGTGCTATCAATAGACTTTCTTAATAATATTAGGACAGATAACTTCTATATCCTTGAAATCAACATAAAGCATTCAGCACATTAAGAAATTTTCTGACTGGTCAAAGAAAGAGAGCCGTATACCATGTTTGCCTGCCAGCCTTCTGTGTTGACACAGCGATCAATGCACCACCAGAAATCATCCTCAGACTCCCCTTTCCAGGCAAATACAGTCACTCCTATTAAAAGAAGAGACAATATTTAAACAGGTTTAATCAAACATATAAAGTTGGCTACACAACAACCTTATTATAAAACACACATATGTTTCTTAATCCAAATCTAAGCAGCTCCAACCCACAGAGCTCAGGCTATCACATGCATTCCATGTGACAGATGCTTAAATGGATGTATGGGCATAGTAGACTTTTAGTACAAATTCTTGTTACATGGAGCCAAAGCACTGTAAAGTTTAATGTTTACTTTGCTCTACTGCATGCAAATCAACTCTGCAGGGACGTATAAAGTAGGTCTTACCCATTTCTGCCAGGGCAGCAGCCACCTCATTCTGAGTTGAGTAGATGTTACATGCAGCCCAACGACACTGAGCACCTAGAGCCACCAACGTCTCAATCAGGACCTGAACAAGTCACATGAAAGCTAGTTAGGGGACATCCACAGAATATCCGCCTGTAAATTGGGGTCTAAAGAAATAAACAGTGTTGAGGAGTAGCTGGAAGTAGTGATGCCACTAGTAACAAGCTACTTTTTTAACTTTACTACTGAGCAGAACTAACTAGAGCTAGGCATTTTCCCAAACTCGTTTTGATGACTGCTGTTTTAGAGATCATTGATGATAGCTGCAACTTACTCAGAGTGGGTTAAAGATAGAAAACTAATTCAGGTACCCTAAAAAAAGAATGTAAATTTTATTTTGTGCAGCTTTAGCTAAGGAAAATGTCACAGTAGCTTGACGTATACCTTGAAGTATGGTGGTCTGGCAGCAGCTTAGTTACTTTAAAGCTGGCTTAAGACTTTCAGTAGTTTTTAGGATTAGAACTTCTATAAATTTTATAACAAACCATGTCATAAGGTTCTCCAAGACCTGTGATTAAGAAAAATGACTACATCTGCTTATGTTATCAATCAGCTTGAGGGGGGCTAAGGCTGAAAATGGCACTTGAGGGAAAAAGAACATTTTTCCATCCAGTAGAATGTTTTGTTTTTGTTTTTTCATTGCCACTACTGTATTTGTAGCGGTCCTGTGAGATTTGCGTACTCCTACACATGTCATTCCATTGGAGCTTTTAGGCAAGCATTGTATCAGCAGTCAGTCAAAATCTGAAATTTTAATACAAAATTTCTGACACTGACAAAACTGTCGCATGTCACACGTCACTGCACGTCACATTATACATCATAAGAATGCACCAGTTTCACCAATTTTACAATATGTGAATTTTCTCTCTCACAGGAAAATCATGTCAGAAATCACAGTGTAAAGCCGGGTTAAACATTTATTAGTTTGCAAAGTAGCTTCCTCAACACCGGAAACAAACTTCTCATTTAAAATATTTGAATAAAGAAGTGGACATAAGGTACAAGTGGGCACTTTGCAGAAGCAGCGACGGAGAACATACCGCTGTCTGTGCAGTGATGTGGGTGCAGCCAACCACTTTGGCCCCAGCTAGAGGCTTCTCTCCTTGAGCCCTCTTTCTCAATGAGATCAGAGCAGACATGTCTGCAGAAAAATAAGACAGACCCGTGGGTTTTATGTTGAGCCAGATGCTCAGACTGTAATAAGTCATACACTAAGTACTGCCCCAGACAATAAAGGTTGGCTAAAATCAGATAAATAAAGCTTTAACCTCTTTGTCCTGTTTACTCTGTATGTGAAAGTGTTTCATATTTAAGCTTTCTAAAGAGAATTTCATGTTCTAAACACGTGTGAAAACAATAAGTAAAGCTGAATACTACTGCCATTAGCAGCTGTTAAACAGTCCTGGTAGTTCACTAGAGAGCACTATAAGTCACTATAATTAGAAGTACAAGACAAATTTCTCAGCTTTTTCAAATCCAAACTCTATTTTCCTCACAGTTACTGAGGTATTAGCATGGATGCTGAGCACAATCCAGAAACAGAGGTGAAGCAAATAGATATAACGACCCATCTTTAAGTTTTATAAATAGATAACAACAAGAATTTATCTTGTTGAAAATACAAATACAGATGCAATGTTTTGCTTTATGTTCTATGGTATTTGTGTTGCTTATGCAGTGTACTTTTTAGAGACCGTTAGGACTAAATGGGACGCAAGAGACTCACCTTGCTCTGCAATCTCGATCTCCCTTCGGCCAAACTCGGCCTGTTTTATGTTTTTGACGCAGAAGTCGCTGCTACCTTTGGAGTTGAGCTGAGTCTTTTCTCGGGGAGATGTTTCATCGTCTGAGCTGTCTGTATAAGAGGCAGCTACAGGATTAGCAAACAGGACCACAATGTCAGCACTCACAGCCAGATATTTTTTAAGATAGATAGATAAATAGATAGATAGATAGATAGATAGATAGATAGATAGATAGATATAGTGCTATCTATCTATCTATCTATCTATCTATAATTCTACACATTGAAGCAAGACTTTTGATTAGTTTAGTGTTGCATTCTAAAAGACATTGTACACTCTATACACCATCATAAATAATTAATAATGTTCAAGCATTAGCTTTGCTTTTAATACCTCATGAATATATATAAAATTCTATTAAACTGCTTTAGCAAATCTACTCGTCAATGAAATTACTTTTGATTTATTTATTTGATTTGATTTATTAATTAAGCCACAGCCTAACAGTGAATGCTTTAACATTCAATAACATTCGAAACAACTTCAATGACACATGATGCAATATATCTTAAAATGTAATCCAAGCATTAAAATTTATTGTTCTCAATCCAGTTGTCATGGAGACCTTAAATTTCCATGATTTTGCTCTATCCAGGCTTTCAAAAGAACAAAAAACTGACCAAACTAATTAGTTTAATCAAACATACCTTTTTTTGATCAGGTCTTTCTGCAGATCCCAACTTGGAAAGAAACAAATAACTCTACAGATAAGCAGGTGCCAACTTGGAAAGGAAGCTCAAATCAGAGCACAGGGTAAGCATTAAAGGTGCCCTTGGTGTAAATAAAGCCGCAACAATGGTTTTCTGTCGTTCTGGGTTCTGCTTGGATAGAGCAAAATTGTATACAGTGTCTAGACTCTGGATTGGGAAATGCTGTTCTATTTAATTCAGTGGCAGTTAGTTTGCAGTAAGATATAAGAGTGTGTAAAGACCAGAGCTGTAGCTGTCAGTGGAGGACTGGGAGATGGAGCGAGACAGGGAGCGGCGACCCGTCTTAGTTGGGAACTTGCTGAATTCCTGCTTATCCTCTTGGTTGGCGAACTGAATCTGCTGCAGGGTCAAAAAGCATTGCTGAGTTAATCAATGGACAAATGATCCTATTAACAAGTGACGAAAAGGTCATTATTTTTAAAAGTACCACAGCTAGAGTTATACATTGACAGCAAATGAATGAACTACTAGGTATAGTTTAGTATACAGTGGTGAAAACATGACCCTGAAACCTGAGCGTCATCTGTTCCATGTATTGTAATGGCTCGCATTGTGTGGCAAAAGCTCAAAATATGGGTATTATTGGGTAGCTTGAGCCAGTTGTTTCAGTTCCTATAAGTGTTTTAACAGTGAGGCATACAGATCTATTTTGTATAAATATATGCCTGCGGGGTTTGACAGACTTTTCTCAGTTATTTCTTGCGGCTTTGTTTTGCTAGATGTTTTGCTATATGTTTATACTTCATTAGACTACCTGTACTCTGTAAGCATCTTCTGATTAAGTCAGGTGCAAATAAACACACAGGTCAGCTAGGTTCTGAGAGCTGACCACAATGTATGCACCAAAATCTAATAACTGACAAGCAACTCAAGAACATGTTCAAGCTGCAAGTGAAGATGATTCAAGATGTCAGGTCCAAAGATATGGGGTCCAAAATCCAACCAAATCAATCTTTGAAATAACGTCAGTAAATAATTAAATCTCTGTATATAACCGGCACCACTGCTAGTTAGAAATAGTTGATTTTTTTTTTGCTGGTATCTGCAGTTGCTTTGGTTTGTGTTTTATGTCCTATATCCTATGTGAAACTGCTATATGAATCAATCTTACTATGACAATTCTTGTGCTTATTTTGTGAGATTTTGCTTTGAACTCTAGGGGCCTCTGAGGCCCTCTAGTGAACAAAAATGCTTTGTTAATGCTCTAGCAAGCAGAACTCAAACATTATCAGCAAACAACGTTAGAAGAGGACATGAAACAAGAGGACAACCTAAAACACAAGCTCAAATTGAGGAACTTTTGCGATTTAAAAGAAAGGGAACAAATGTCTATATTGTTGAACTCAACAGAAGTGCTTAAAGCAGTAGTTTGAGACCCTGAAGCGAGAGATGGAACACTCCTGAATAAGTCATGTCCACAACCGAAACAAAATTGATTCATCTCTCCAGGACATTCAGAGGGTGGAGCTTTGCAAAGACACTACACATCACTCTATCAGTCCAAAAGCTCCAGGAAGCTGATGATTCAGAACTGCATCCAAAGCAAATGCCCGCTTACTGCAATGCTATTGCTATGGGGGAAATGGCAATTAAAATGTAAGCAATATATTTAGCCCCAGTTGGCACCAAACATGAAAAAAATTGCTGGCACTCTTGAGAAAAAGCAGGAACTTGATGAGAATGCAGAAATCCTTTAAGTCCATACCTCGTCTTGAAAAAAAAAAACAATGCATGCAAAAATATCCCTGTCTATGAACAACCCAATTCAAATTAAATATGCAGATTGGTCACACAAATGTAATGGCTGCATGACTGCAATGTTTACTCAAGAACATAGTATAAGATCTTTGTGTTATTACTCGGCAAAACTGCCCAAATAGCTTCAGGCTTTGGCACAAATATTATTATTTACAAATAATTGAACGGAGAGTGAAGCTTGTCCCTGGTCTAGCACTAAACAAAAAGCTAGTTGTGAAATGCCCCTGTGAAGCTAAACAGAGTTTCACAAGTAACTGCAAGCAGATGGGGAACCTGGCATCGGCACTGAAAAAGCCACTGTTTCCAGTCCCTCCTTGATGACGATGCCTGATGACCAAGAGTGTGTGGAGTGTGACAAACCTGGAAACAGACTACAAAGAGATCCTGATTTAACCTCGTTCACTAATGTCTCTTACACTCTTGAGGATGGAGTTTGACAGGCTGAAAGAGTAGACACATCTGACACCAACGTCTTAGCTACAGGATCTACTGCTGCAGGAAGCAGACCAAAAAGCAGAACTGAAAGACACAAACTACTAAGCCTACTTCAAACAAAAGTGCAAATATACAAATATATAAATTCATGGTAAGGGTTGGGCATGGTGCATGATTTTGCTATGGAATTACAGTTTTCATAATGTAAAAGTAAATGCTCAAGTAGTCTTTGATGCTAAACCTGCAAACCAGAGAGGGGAAAGCTTTACTAAAGAAGCACAATCAAGCCTGAATGAATGAAATTGGGCAAACCATTTCTGACTTCAAACAGATGCACAAGAGGCAGCAAGAGAGTTAAATGGAAAATGGAGCGAAGATTCACAAAGGTAAAATTTGCTGGTATAAAACTAGACGAGTAGCCCCTCAATGTCTTATGCTCTGCCCAGATACACAAAATAACTTGCTAGAACATATGGACAGGAACCAAAAGGTCCATTGTTGAGTGCTAAACATTCACTGGCATCCAAGGTACACAAATAAAACTGACAAGACTACTGTGACAGGACTACCAAGAATTGCAAGTGTTCTTATTCATATATTAGTCATTAGTAATCATCAATTAATCTCTTACACTCAAAAGGGGGTATCATTACAATTTAACTGGATCTTGCTTGAATATATGCAGAGATTCTGTGATATCTCACACATTCCACACTTATTTCCTTGCTTTGCTAGATATTTTGCTATATGCATTCTTTAAGGTGGAGTGCAGTTTGTCAGTTTGTTCATTTATAGAAGTACTTTTTATACACCAACATCTAACAGGGAGGGAGGGAGTTGAGACAGAAAAAGCAAAATACTGCAATGTAAAGCTCACATAGTACTAAACTATGATTTAAGTCATATAAGAATTTAAAATGCACGTCATCAGACCTTACAGGGTAATCACACAACTAATTCTCATGCTAGCAAATTCTTAATGCCTTTCACTGGTTTACTCATGTTTGTACAACTGATTATGGCAGGGATTCTGTCTGCTAGTCGTTTGCAGGAATTTATAGCTGTCTAGTTTCAAACTCTCCGAACACACATGATTCATCATAATAGGATGTTGATCATGTTCAAAGGCTCGATCCTGAGCTCAGGTTACACTCTGTGCCTCAATATATTTCTTCTGAGTTACACTAATATGGTGCTACAGAAATCCTAAGTGAAGTGGTTACTGATAATGAATAAATGAATGAATGAATGGGCTGTGAAGAGCCAAACCAAACCACATGTCCAAGCTGTTATGGAGTCATAAATGAATGTTTGATTAATAAATGATTAATAAAAAAAATTGATGAGTTTTTGTAAGAGAATGAAAGGGTTTAGTTGATGATATCATAACAAGGATAATT
Source organism: Hemibagrus guttatus (assembly GCA_033459395.1). NCBI lineage: Eukaryota > Metazoa > Chordata > Actinopteri > Siluriformes > Bagridae > Hemibagrus > Hemibagrus guttatus. The sequence continues at coordinate 17,574,621 of JAUCMX010000007.1, forward strand.
GTACAAGCAGCTTGAGGGTGAGAAACTTGAGAATCTTCATGATATCATGGGGCATGTGTATGGCGTCAAATTAATGCCATAAGTATCATACTTGTAAAAAATAAATAAACGTAAATAAATTAAAAAATAAAACACGCGAATGACAGAATTGAAAACACAATTTAAAAAATAAACAAAAGAAAGAACTCAAAACACTAGGAATTAAAAACAAACATTTATTTTCCGTGCTTATTTTACACGGATGTTTAGTGCGCTAGTAGCACTAAGCTCATGTGTTCAGTTTCATTATGATGAAATGTATACCTTTAAAGTAATGTAATTCGCTTTGTGTTTACTAGATAAAATATTTCGAGGTGGTTTCTTATCTCTGAATTAACCCAGATTCTTAATCAAAGTCTTATATCACTGCATTCACAGGCTCTGTTCAGTCAGATACAGGGTCAGGGGCAGCAGGATCAGAGACGGACACATGGCCAAGTGCATGCTGGTGGTGTAATGAAGCATAGATTCCTCATGCAATTTTTTCAAGACGGCCGTTAATAAAAGCTAGATTTGCAGTTTTATATGAGTGTATGAAAGTCTATGCATTACTCTTTAACGACTTTTTATGACACTTTATATACACAAGAGTATATACATTACTCTTTATGACATTTTTAGCCTTTCCCTTTTAAAGGGAGACTAGAAAAGAAAGAAGAATATACACTGCTTCCAGAAACCAGGTAAGATAAAAGCTTTACTCTGAATGTTCAGGGCTGCCATTACAATAGTGTTCTTGCTGATACAAGATGAACTTGTTTGATTTGTAAAATATAGGGTTTTTTGCATAATGTTTTAAAAGTATTTGACTCTGCACTTCTGTGTTAAAACTAATAAGTACACATCTCGACCAAAGTCTCGGGATGGGGAGTGTGGTTCAATGGCTGTCCTAAACTGTGCCTGTGACCACAGCATCCACTCAGTCTCTGAGCACTCTGCTCCTCTAGAAAGAAAGCAGTCATCCAGACCCACACAAACCAACTGAAACATTTAAGAACCTTTTTAGACATATTACAACTGATTCAGTGGACAGTTAAGGCATCTAACTAACGTATACATTGATATCGAATACATGTAGTTGTATGTAATCACCCATCTTCTCACTTGCTCAAGACAGCTTCAAACACTAACCGGCAGAGTCGCGCGTCAGTGACGTCACTTTATTGATCGGCTAGAGAAGGGTAGTAGATTGAGAAGCAGTGGACCAATGGAGACTTTTATCCTGCCTCCTAATCTGCATAACACTCGACTTGTGATTTCTGGAATAAAAACTAGCAACCTAGAAAGAACACCGGAAACTGAAGGGCGAATAAACAGAAAATTGAATAACGAGCAAAAAGTAGCAGAAAGAGCAAACATCCGAGTAAAGTAACCACGGAAAATAAAAGTTTGTTTTTAATTCTTAGTGGTTCGAGTTCTTTTTTTTTGTTTGTTTGTTTTATTTTTTAAATTGCGTTTTCAATTCTGTGATTCGCGTGCTTTTTTTTTTTTCGTTTATTCTTTATTTTTTAGGAGTACGATACTTATGGCGCTAATTTGTCCATAATGCTGATCAGGAAAAAAAAGGTAAAAGATCAAAAGAAAGTTAGTGGCAATTGTGGTAACCACCATTAACACAACCATGTCTAGTATTTCAAGTAATAGTTCATGTTGGAGATCTGTGACCTTAACATGACTTGTTGAAACTAAATATAAATGTGAGTGGTTTTCCTAAACCAGCTGTCCTTATCTAATCTAACGTGCTATCTCTACTATAAACAAACTGTAGACAGTCTTGCATAAAAGTGTGGTGACTTTTCCAATTCAGAGAAATGGGCGGACAAGGAGTTGAAACGAAAGCCTTCAGATATGAGAAATGACTAAATAGAGGAAAAAGTTTGGCTTCCATGTTTGCACAGTAGGACGGAGGAAGAAATGGACTAAGATAGACTAAAATCCAAGTAATTGTAAATAAATTTGTAGAAATATTTGGAATTCCATGGTGGATTTAGACAGGCTAAAAACAAGAGAAAGCTAGAGAAGTGTTTTGGGTCAAAACTGCAGGCCATTTTGTGCAGAGTTGACATAACATGCAGCTTAAGGCTTAATATATCCTTTTTTTTTTAAATACATCAATGCCATTGGGTTGAAGGCTGATGTTCCCGTGCTTAAAGAAAAGAAAGTTGTACTGATGAAGGAAAAACAGTCACAATAAATGACCAAATTAAAATGATGTTCACTTGAGGGATTCTGTTAAGCTTCATTAATCAAGTTTAGCGTAAAACAATAGCTTTATGACAATAGCCGCTTTTGACAAGGAAGAGGCATGTGAGAAATGTACTATTACAGAGTGGTAATAAAATCTGCCTCAAAACCTCATTATTGAGGAACTGTACGACTCGGTTGAAGAGGAAAATCTAATTCTAAGGAAACTGAAAATCTAATTAGGCTCAGCTCATCCAATGAGCCCTGACTTAATCAACGTCTGTACAAGTTAGTGGACCAAAGTCCCTAATAATTAATTGTGATGCACTAAATGCCTCGTTCCTAAATAACTAGAAATATCTTTGCATTTCTACTTGCAGTTCAGAGATGCAGCACAAAATATCAACACATACCTGCACAGGATCACAGTCATCCATGTTCCCTGCTGCAAGGTCTCACGCCCTGTACTAACTCTTGTATAGTTTTACCATTACATATATACATGACGTTCACACAGGGGGAGGTTCCTGAGGTTGGACAATGATCTTTATGACTAAAAAGCATCTGTGGGAACTGAGAGGTAAGTATATACCATTCCTGAATCAAGTGCACTAGTTTCACCTTCTGATGTACTGTAACACCCCCCAAACAAAACCACAAATACAAAACCACGAACATGCCAGCTCTCAATCACCCGCTGTGGTTGGTCTTTGGTCTGCTTCTACTAAGCAAATTCTAGGTATGTCAGTTTGTGGCAGTTGAGTGCCTTAGAAATATTAAAACTCAAGCCTCTCCTGCTGAGCAGCTAATAAAAAAGGAATCAGGGGCAAATAAACCTTGTTACTCAGAAAGCATTTCAATTGGGTCACACACACATACACATGCAAGAGAATTTTTTTTTTAATCAGGCCTGACTCACTGTGGACTTATTTCAAATTCCGAGGCTCCAAGGTGTAAAGACAGAAGCTACCGATGCACGAGCAGAGAGCCAATGTCATGTTGAGCAGATGCTCCAGAGTTAGTTACTGTGACTTTGTTAATATCTGCTACTGTTCTGGCCTTCAGCCATATCCCCAAATCCCATGTTTTGGGCTTTCAATGTAGAAACCATAGTTGCAAAATATATAAAAACAAGTGATATGATTATGAAATATAGAAATGTCCATGTGGCAGCCACAAACATGTTGTTTTGTTGTGGTATAGGCTTTGTACAATACTAAAGTGCTAGTGTGGGTAGAAAGCACAACGTCTAACAAATCAGTCTAATCTAGTGATTTGCTAAGTCTGTTCACGCAGTGGACTACATGGCATTTAATTGTTTCTGCAAGTGACTGCAAAAAGGTGCCTACAGCATCAGGGTCATTAATGCTAGACAATAAGCACATCTTCCCTCAGGCTTTCATGCTCTGCTGACTCTTAAAATCCATCTAAGCAAAAGTGAAATAAATTAAACTGTCATGAATGGCAGGTACGGAGGTTTGGCTCATTGAAAAAAATTGAGGTAAACAAACCATGGGCATTAGGGAATTCTCGAAAAATATAGGCAGGCAATCTGTGAAGAGACATGAAATAAAATAGTCAAGGAGAAGATTTAATAGGCAAACGTCACAACTAGGCAAAACAGACAATGCAAACAGCTCTGGTGTTGAGGTAGACATAAATAATTTAATGAGTGACTAATCCTTCGGACAAATGTTTGTCCATCCAGAGCTTAAATAAAAACTTTGGATTGCTGAGGTTATACAGGGATCTAAAGTTTTTGAGACAAGTCAAAAAAAGCTCCCAAACGCCACCATTTGCAACATTTCATTGATAATATTATGCTCTATTTATCGTTCCATCTATTATGTTTACTTACCTGTATAATACATGGTGCTAATTATAATGATTTTGGATTAAAGACACTTCTGCTGTCTACTTCACCCTGATGCTAGTGAACTTGAACCTAGACTGTGTAATTATTGTGTATTGTGTCATTAGTTTCAGCACTGATGTATTTGTTTTTAACTTGTTTTACTGAAACAGGATTTTCATTCATATACTTCTGTCTTAAAATTTTTTTTTCAGTATTTGCTGTCTATGGAGTGTCTATGACACCCTGGATATTACATCACAGTCTTGCCCACTACATACAAGTACACCGATGAGGCATAACATTATGACCACTGAGAGGTGAAGTGAGTAACAGTGAATAGGATTTGAGCGAGTTTGACAAGGGCCAAATTGTGCTGGCTAGACAACTGGATCATGGTATCTCCAAAACACTCTTGTGGGGTTTTCTCGGTCTGCAGTGGTCAGTATCTATCAAAAGTGGTCCAAGGAAGGAACAGTGGTGAACCGGCGACAGGGCCATGGGCGGCCAAGGCTCATTGATGCACGTGGGGAGCGAAAGCTGGCCCGTGTGATCCGATCCAACAGACGAACTACTGTTGCTCAAATTGCTGAAGAAGTTAATGCTAGTTCTGATAGAAAGAAGGTGTCTGAATACACAGTGCATGACGGGTTAGGGCTGTTTTGGCAGCAAAAGGAGGGCCAACACAATATTAGGCTGGTGGTCATAATGTAATGTTTGGTCATTGTATATGGATAGTATGGCAATAAAAGTCTAACTAACTTGATTTTGTGCAAAATAAGGATCCAAAATCTTAATGCTGCTAAATAAAGTCTTCATGGAGTAGAAACAGTTAACCCAAAAAAACATGAGGCTGTTTTCTGTTCTGGTCATGGCTTTTTAAATTTCATACACTATAAGAAAAAGGATCTCCTTAAGTGTTGTGTGTATATTTAAGGGTTTATCGTGGGTTGGACAGTTGTGCATTGGGTACCACTGTGTTTCAGCTGCCCATGTGTTTTCCCCATTGGGTTTCCTCCCATGGTCCAAAAACATACAGGGAGGTGGCTATGTGAAACTGCCTCTAGGTGTCAATAAGTGTGTGAATGTGTGTGTACATGTTGTCCTATGATGGTCTGGAGTCAGATACAGGGTGAATTCTCACACCTTGCACCCAGTGTTACTGTGATTCTCTCTAGAAGTACTGCAACCCTGACCAGGATAAAGCAGTTACTGTGTGAGTGAATGTTCATTCCCAGAAGTTTTACTACTGAGAATTGCAGGGGATCTGGGACCAATCCTGGTGAAACAGGGCGCAAAGCAAGAGAATGTACCCCAGATGGAACACCTGTCAATCACAGGGTTTAAGGGCTTATGTACACTGTAGCTTAAAATAACAAATATTTTTTCTAGCACTAATATCAAATGACACTTCTTCCAAGGAATTATGATAAGGCTTTAATTAGAAGTGGTCATTTTCAGTGGTATTTTTGTGGAGAAGCACATCATATGTCCTTTTTGGGTTTGCACTTGAAATCTTCTTATTATTCGGTTCTTCTTCTTCTTTCGGCTTTTCCCTTCAGGGGTCGCCACAGCGAATCATCTCTCTCCACCTATCCCTATCTTCTGCATCCTCAACACTTGCACCCATTAGCTTCATATCCTCATTTATTCCATCCATATACCTCCTCTTTGGCCTTCCTCTTTGCCTCCTGCCTGGCAGCTCCATGTCCAACATTCTCCTACCAATATACTCACTCTCCCTCCTCTGAACATGTCCAAACCATCTTAATCTGATCTCCCTAACTTTGTCCCCCATATGTCCAACATGAGCTGTCCCTCTGATGTACTCGTTCCTAATCCTGTCCAATCTTGTCACTCCCAAAGAGAACCTCAACATCTTCAGCTCTGCTACCTCTAGCTCTGACTCCTGTCTCTTCCTCAGTGACACTGTCTCTAAACCATACAGCATGACCGGTCTCACCACTGTCCTGTACACCTTCCCCTTGATTCTCGCTGATATTTTCCTATCACACAGAACTCCTGACACCTTTCTCCACCCATTCCAACCTGCCTGCACTCGCTTCTTTACCTCTTTCCCACACTCTCCATTACTCTGGACTGTTGACCCCAAGTACTTAAACTCCTGTACCTTCTTCACCTCTTCACCCTGTAACCTTACTGTTCCACTTCCCTCCCTTTCATTCACACACATGTACTCAGTCTTACTACGACTGACTTTCATTCCTCTTCTCTCCAGCGCAAACCTCCACCTCTCCAGGTTTTCCTCCACATGCTCCCTGCTCTCACTACAGATCACAATGTCATCTGCAAACATCATTGTCCAAGGAGACTCCTGTCTGACCTGCTCTGACAACTGGTCCATCACTATAGCAAACAGGAAGGGGCTCAGAGCCGATCTCTGATGCAGTCCCACCTCCACATTGAACTCCTCTGTCTGACCTACAGCACACCTCACCACTGTCCTGCTCCTCTCATACATGTCCTGCACCACTCTGACATACTTCTCTGCTACTCCTGACTTCCTCATACAGTACCACAGCTCTTCTCTTGGCACCCTGTCATACGCTTTCTCCAAGTCTACAAACAAAGTGCGACTCCCTCTGACCATCCCTATACTTCTCCATCAAAATTCTCAGAGCAAAAATTGCATCTGTTGTGCTCTTTCTGGGCATGAAGCCATACTGCTGCTCACAAATTTCCACTACCTTCCTTAACCTAGCTTCCACTACTCTTTCCCATAGCTTCATTGTATGGCTCATCAACTTTATCCCCCTATAGTTGCTGCAACTCTGCACGTCACCCTTATTCTTAAAGATCGGGACTAACACACTTCTTCTCCATTCCTCAGACATCCTCTCACTCTCTAAAACCTTGTTGAACAAACTAGTTAAAAATTCCACTGCTGCCTCTCCCAGACACTTCCAGACCTCCACCAGGATGTCGACAGGACCAACTGCCTTTCCACTTTTCATCCTCTTCAAAGCCTTCCTGACTTTATCCTTTCTAATCTTATCTACTTTCTGTTCCACAGAGTTCACCCCTTCTACTCTTTTTTCCCTCTCATTTTCCTCATTCATCAGCTCAAAGTACTCCTTCCATCTCCTCTGTACACTCTCCTCTCTTGTGAGCACCCTTCCATCTCTATCCTTAATAACTCTAACTTGCACATCCTTCCCATCTCGATCCCTCTGCCTAGCTAACCTGTACAAGTCCTTCTCTCCTTCTCTAGTGTCTAACCTAGTGTACAACTCGTCATATGCCTTCTGCTTGGCCTTAGACACCTCCCTCTTCACTCTGCGCTGTAACTCCTTGTATTCCTGTCTATTCTCTTCAGACCTGTCCATGTCCCACTTCTTCTTGGCTAACCTCTTCCTCTGGACACTATCCTGAACTTCCTCATTCCACCACCAAGTCTCCTTATCTTCTTTCCTCCTTCCAGATGACACACCCAGCACCTTTCTCCCTGTCTCCCTGATTACTTCTGCTGTAGTTTCCCAGTCATCTGGCAGCACTACCTGACCACCCAGAGCCTGCCTCAACTTCTGTCTAAATTCCTCACAACATTCCCCCTTTTTCAGCTTCCACCACTTGGTTTTCTTCTCTCTCACTATCTTTGACCTCTTCTTCTTACAGACCATCAAAGTCATCCTACACCATCATCCTATGCTGTCTGGCTACACTCTCTCCCACTACCACTTTACAGTCACTAATCTCTTTCAGATTGCTTCTTCTACATAGGATGTAGTCTACCTGTGTTCTCCTACCTCCACTCTTGTAAGTCACTCTATGCTCCTCCCTCTTCTGAAAATAAGTGTTAACCACAGCCATGTCCATGCTCTTAGCAAAGTCCACTACCATCTGTCCTTCAAGGTTCCTTTCCTTAACTCCAAACTTGCCCATCACCTCCTCATCACCTGTGTTCCCCTCGCCAACATGTCCATTAAAATCCGCTCCTATCACCACTCTCTCACCCGTGGGAATACTCTCCATCACCTCATCTAATTCACTCCAGAATCTCTCTTTCTCCTCTAACTCACAACCTACCTGTGTGGCATAACCACTAACAACATTCAACATCACCCCTTCAATCTCTAACTTCAGACTCATCACCCTGTCTGACACTCGCTTCACCTCCAGAACATTCCTCACAAACTCCTCCTTCAGGACCACACCTACCCCATTTCTCTTACTATCCACACCATAATAAAACAGCTTGAATCCTGCTCCTATACTACGAGCCTTGCTACCCTTCCACCTGGTCTCCTGTACACACAGTATATCCTCCTTCCTTCTCTCCATCATATCAGCCAGCTCTCTACCTTTCCCTGCCATAGTACCAACATTCAGAGATCGTATTCTCAGTCCTACACTCTTACCTTTCCTCTTCTCTCTCTGTCTGTGCACTCTCCTCCCTCCTCTACTTCTTCGACCAACAATAGCCCAATTTCCACCGGCTCCCTGTAGGTCAATGGCGCCGATGGCGGTCGTTGTTAACCCGGGCCTCGACCGATCCGGTGTGAAATTCAGAGTACTGACAATTCGCATGGTTAAATTTGGCAATGTTTTACGCCGGATGCCCTTCCTGACGCAACCCTCTCTATTTATCCGGGCTTGGGACCGGCACAGAAGTCACTGGACTGTGACCCCCATGGCTAGATTCTTATTATTATTCGGTTATCCATCACAAAACATATTATTCATTAACTATAATCACACTAATAGGAAAGGTATGTTGAAAGACTGAGGAATGTCTTGACCCACCAATTGGACTTGGTATTGGATAGCACACTGTTTGGTGACTGATTCTGTCTTTACAGCTTCTCTATTTAACCTCTGCTTCTTGAAGGTTATGCACATTTGGCTCCAGTGCTGCTAGTCAGTCCTTTTCTGGCTCAGATATAAGGAGTACTGCTCACTATTGGCTGACATCAGAGGTGGTCCCTGAGCTACCAGCATCTGCTCGTCATGCCATGATTTCCATGGAACAGACTGAATTATTTTTCCTTCAGCAGTGATGGTGTATCACGACTAACTAACAAGCATTCAAGATGCCTGCTTTGCTGACTTCCTGGCATGTGAATTCCCAGAGCCACTGACTTGCTTCACTGACCCTGTTTTCAACCTGCAACCCTTGGTGCCTTGGCAGCCAGAACCTCGTCTATGTTCCCCAGGATTTGTTACAAGAGTTCTCTGCCTTCACCACCAGCTTACCTCAGTGACAGATACCATCCCAGAGTCTTTCTGTTGTTCACTACTTTTGTTTTGACCCTTCAAATTCATTAATATGGATTATCTTCCAGTCTGCCTGCCAGTTAGTGTTTTCTATGTCTAAAACAGCTAGAAGAACTAGAATGTCCCTATTAGACATGCCATGAGTAAGCATCTACATCCTTTCTATTAAACCTGCACAATACATTAAACTTCTCTGTGTTCAGCAGTTCTGGAATTCCATGAATTAATGAAATGAGACGGCTCTAGACCATCTCAAATGACTACATATAACGTAAAAGAACACTAATAGCTCAGTAAACCTCAGGTTTCGAAGAAAGCTTGAAAGTTTGAAACCTAATGCCCTTAACATAATAGGACTATTCAATACAGATACATTGCATCCATATCTGGCCTACAAACTAAAGAAGTATATTTACTGTTTAAATATTTTTTAAGGAAATGATGAACTTTGTTTTACTGTTACCAAATAAAACAGACAATAGCCTAGAAAACATTACATATTAGCTTTGGAAGAGATGGACATGCCAAATCTAATCTAATATCTCTAAACTGAGTTGATTTAGTTGTACATGAAAACAAAGACACAGATTTTGGTGTTAGTAGAAAATATGTGAAGCAAGGAGAAAGAGAAGACAAGGTCAACGATGAGATCTCAGTAGGTAGCGCTGGACTGTGGCCTTATTCCAACTCTCAGTCTGAGAAGTTCAAGGGAAAATGTTCCCATGTGAATCTGTGTGTCATATTTCTTAGTTCAATGCAGCACTCAATCTCTCTGTCTCTCTCTCTCCCTCTCTCTCTCTCTCTCTCTCTTTTGTTACCAAAACTGCACCCTTGTTGAAGTTCACCTCATCCAAATCACAACAATACTGCTTATACTAAGACAGAAATTATCTCCCACAGTTCTTGTAATGAAAGAGAATAGGCCTAATGCCTGCAAAGGAAACAGTGCATGTTTTGTTTAGGCCCCTGTAATTTTCAGAACAGTGATGGGGTAGCTTTTTGCCTGAAGGCTTAAAGAGTCTTGGATTCCATGTTATTTGATAGACCTGTTGTAAATTAGTGCTGGTTATTCAGAGGGGTGGAAATGAAAACTTGTCCCTTCTATATGACAAGGTAGTATTTAGTTCTATTTTAAAATACAAACACACAATGGACATGCCTAAACATTACAAACAAGGCAAAAGTCAAGCCAAACGTTCACTGTTATAATTTACATGTAATACAGATACTAGTGATTTAAGAAAACTATTGGGTTTTATTGGGATTTGGGTGTTTAGTGCTTTTGTAAGTGCCTTACAAAAGTGATGATTTATTCCTTTATTGATGCAGAGATATTATTTGTAATATAAGATCACCTGTATTACAAATAATGTATCGTAATGTCACTTATAAGACTGTTGGTAACATCTTAAATATATTATAGATAAATTCACTCAGTCTGTACAAACATGTGGCACTGAATGTTAAAGAGCAGCAGGATTCTGCTGTTGGATCTGTTGTGTAACCAGCTGAGATGTGAGTGGGCTGAGAAGTGGAGTTACAGCACCCACGCAGGCACACGGGTGTGTGCGGACACGCATAAGCTCACATACACACACACAACCTTCTGGATACTTGTTGCATAAATTTGTACGGTGTAATCAGAATCATTAGATGTCAGCAGGGTAATATTTTTTCGAGTGTGAGCATGTATGTATGTATGCTTCTATCTATCTAGCTATCTGTCTATGAAAGAAGAAGAAGAAGAAAGAAAGGTACACTATATACTCTATACACAAACGTTTGTGAACACCTAACCATCATACCCATATGTGCTTTTCAAACATTCCATTCCAGATTTAGTTCCCTGTTTGCTATTACAATAACCTCCACTCTTCTGGGAAGGCTTTCCATTAGATCTTGGGAGTGTGGCTGTGCAGATTCATGTTCATTCAATCATAAGAGCATTAGGAAGGTCAGGCTGGGTGAGGAGGTCTGAGGCGTAGTTGGTGTTCCAGTTCATCCCAAATGTGTTCAGTAGGGTTGAGGTCTGGGCTCTATGCAGGATGCTCAAGATCTTCCACGCTAACCTTAGTAAATCATATCTCAATGGAGCTCACTTTATCCACAGGGCATTGCCATGCTGGAACATGTCTGACTTAGTTGAAGCCAGTGAAGCCAAAATGTAATGTTACAGCATATGAAGACATCCGATAAAACTGTGCGCTTTCCAACTTCCAACTTGATGGTTAGATGTTCACAAATTCTTGGCTACATAGTGTATCACAGATAAAGAATGTTAAGTAATTAAGGCAAATCTGGTTTGGTATTCAGTATAGTATGATCATGTGACAAAATATAACACAGAAATATTAAATTAATAGTTAATTAATAGTTAATCAATATTCAATTGTGATACTCCTCACTTAATCGTACAGTGCCAAAATCTAATTTTTTACATTCTGGATCTTCAAAGTCTGCAAGTAGATATTGCAAATACAGGTCAAGAGCTTAATATTCACATCAAACAACAAAATAGCTCTGTGACCTTGATCTCTGTGATCTGTGTGACTTTGAGAGTGGCATGGTTGTTACTGCCAAATTGTTACTCCAGTCTCTGAAGTTTACACAGAATGGTGGAAAAAAAACATTGAGTGAGTGACAGATCTTTGAGTGGAAATGCCTTGTTGATAAGTGAGGTCAGAGGAAATGGCCAGATTGGTTCAAACAGCCAGGAAGGCTATAGTAACTCATTAATCACTCTTTACAACCATAGTGAGCAGAAAGGATCTCAGCATGCACAAAGCATCATACCTTGAGGTGGATGGGCTATAACAGCAGGAGGCAACGTGAGGTTCCACTCCTGTCAGTTATGAACAGGAATCTGGGGCTATCATGGGCACCGACTCACCCAAACTAGACAGTTGAAATTAAGAAGAAATACTTTTTCTCACCCATGACAGCCTCAGATTCTTGTTCTTGGCTGCTGTTAGTATGATGTGCACAAGGTTTGGTGTGTTGTGTATTCTGAGATGCTTTTCTGTTCACCATGGTTGTAAAGAGTGCTTATTTAAGTTTCTGTATCCTTCCTGTCTGCTCAAATCAGTCTGGTCATACTCCTCTGATCTCTCTCATCAACCAGGTGTTTCAGCCTGCAGACACTCTGCTCAAAGGATGTTTTTTGTTTTCTACCATTCTGTGTAAACTCTAAAGACTGTTGTGTGTGATCCCAGGAGATCAGCAGTTTCAGAAATACTCAATGCAGCCCATCTGACACCAACAACCAAGACACACACACATTTCTTAAACAGCTCTGTGGACTGTTCAATTTATGGAAGCAATATAATTAGTGAGAGTGCACAGATGTAAAAAGAAACGTCCGATTAGAAGTGCACAGGAACAAGTGCCCTGGAAAAACATAGCTAGATCATTTGCATCGCAACCCACAGTCTAATTACGGGGTATTATTATTATTATATGGCATTACTTGCACAGTCACTTGTTGGAAAGTTCTTTTGTGTAAGACATTAATAGGGAATCAAACTCTAACATTAAACAATTCCATGAAATGTCTTTAATTCAAAAAAAAAAAACTCCAGGTAGTATCTATGTTGCGAAATGAAGCTTATAACTATAATAGCTTAATAAGTCAAACATTTTCGTCTTCCATTTTCTTTCGTAACTTCAACTCAAATCCATCACAATCAACAATGTTAAGATGAAATGCTCAGCTAACACGTCTTCTGTGATCAACTGTTAGAACTAAACCGTGTTCAATCAAGACGGTTATTATAGTTATATTCTATTACCATAAATAAATAAACACTCCATCAGCTGAGTTGCAGTGACTGTAAGAAACTTGTCTAGGATTATCGTGAATGTTCTAGGTGTAGCTGCTGTTTCACAGGATCATCAATACCTCTCCCAGCGGTCATATCCGTGTTATGAATGAATACACGCAGTGTTTATAAAATAATAGGATGAGGTGCAGCTTTTCTTACCTTCTTGAGGCTCTTGTGTGTGTTGACCGCAGTGAATGCGGCGGACAGCTCGCCGGCGCTCGCCTCGCTCTTCTTGCACACAGTCAGCGCAGAGTACTTCTCCGCCACATTTTCACTCTCCTTAAATTCTTTACTGGCCTGCTTTACCTCCGACTTCGCGTCCACGACGGAATCAGTCATGATAGTCTAATAATTTCGCTTAAGCGAGTTAGCGCTTTCTAAAATGCAGGCGATCGCCGGTATTTCACAAGCTTATTCGACTCGGATACTGTAACCTTCCGTGATGTCCTCTAAGCCTAATGTTGTACCACTTCGAGGGATATAAGCTAGAGGCGAGCTTACTCAAAAAGCGAGGTAGAAAGACAAAATCAAGGGTTAAAACCTAGAAATATTGATATGTACCGCTAGAGCTATTTATCCACAAAGTGATTTTGCTTCGCAAACGGAGATCACAGATTATTCCGTCTGAGTGTCCGGCTCGCGATAGGCAGCATCAGTTGTGGGCGGGGCTTAAAGGCAAAGCACCCAAGCACCTGCACGCAGAGGAAGCACGTGGGATGGGCGTGGCTTTCCATTACCTCACACCATAAGCGAAAGCGTTGCTGCGAGTATCAGTTGAGGCCTTGTCCCAAATAGCGTGCTAAAGCTCTGACGTCTTATAAAAAAAAAAGTGTGCACTCTGTTGACGTCAACAAAGTGCAAAGCTCATGTGAACCTTCGGTTCCTCAAGGGACCATGTGAGTTTAAATAACCAGCATTTGGATCACAGCGCTTGAGAGACCGTTCAGCTGTGAGGCTTCACACCGCCCATAAAATGAGCTCAGCCAATCAGAACAGGCCATCAAAACACTGACAACATTTCTTTCAACACAAATGCGCGCCATAAAACAGTAGTGTTTTAAGTAAGGTCTGAAACAAGTCGGGGATGCGATTTGAAAATAATCATTAATGGGCTGGTGTAGCCTACAGCCTCCTCTCCAAGTTAATTCATTTCCAATAACAGTATATCCCGAAGTGTTTAATCATTCTTCTACCGCAGTAATTTCCCCACGATGGCAATTATTTTAGTAAAGGACAAAACACCCAAATCTATTATTCGCTATAGTTATGATTAATGTTGTGCAACGTCCATCACTTATAGCAGTTATAAACAGTCGTTGCCGCATTTTTACTCATTTCCCCTGAAGTTAATAAAAAATTAACTTTCCAGAGTGGTAAATTAAGGCTTTACCTCTGACTGTAACCATTGTGCAGACACTAGCGTCTTTGCAATAAAGCGAAATGATAGCACTGATAGCCTGTGGACTTGTTTGCTAGCTAGCTCAATGATTTGTGCATTGCCATTAAAGGTACAAGGTGGCATTACTTCCTTTTCCATCTTTATCTGATAAGATTTTTTTTAAATGTCCGCTCATCGCTAACTATAGCATCCATTAATAACAGTTTCAGTGGGATAGTTACAAGAGTTTAAATTTACGTGATGAACACGGAGAAGCGGAGTGATACAGTGACACGTCTCATTCATTCATTCATTGTCTGCCGCTTATCCGATCTACACTCGGGTCATGGGGTGCCTGTGCCTATCTCAGGCGTCATAGGGCATCAAGACAGGATCCACCCTGGACGGAGTGCCTGTGCCTATCTCAGGCGTCATAGGGCATCAAGACAGGATACACCCTGGACGGAGTGCCAACCCATCGCAGGGTACACACACACTCTCTCATTCACTCACGCAATCACACACTACGGACAATTTAGAGATGCCAATCAACCTACCACGCATGTCTTTGGACCGGGGGAGGAAACCGGAGTACCCGGAGGAAACCCCCGAGGCACGGGGAGAACATGCAAACTCCACACACACGGCGGAGGCGGGAATCGAACCCCCAACCCTGGAGGTGTGAGGCACCGTGCCCCCCTGACACGTCTCAGTGTAGTCAAAATAAACACGCTTGGATCGCCGCTCATCACTGATCAAATGATTGAGCTAGAGGTGTTTTATGAAACCCATATCAATGACTGCATGCTTTTTTTTTTTTAATTCTTTTATATGAAGTGTCCACCATACACATCCCAGTATAAGTGGCAGCTAAAGAAAAACACTCAAAGCAAAACACTTTTTGTAAATTAATTAGTCTTGCAATTGTATATACAGTATACACCGACCAGGCATAAGATTATGAGCAGTGACGGGTGAAGTGAATAGCACTGATTATTTCCTCATCATGGCACCTGTTAGTGGGTGGGATATATTAGGCAGAAAGTAAATATTTTGTCCTCAAAGTTGATGTGTTAGAAGCAGGGAAAATGGGCAAGCATTTGACAAGGGCCAAATTGTGATGGCCAGACGACTGGATCAGAACATCTCCAAAACTGCAGCTCTTGTGGGGTGTTCCCGGGCTGCAGTGGTCAGTGTCTATCAAAAGTGGTCCAATGAAGGAACAGTGGTGAACCGGCGACAGGGTCATGGGCGGCCAGGGCCCATTGATGCACGTGTGATCTGATCCAACAGATGAGCTACTGTTGCTCAAATTGTTGAAGAAGTTAATGCTGGTTCTGATAGAAAGGTCTCAGAATACCCAGTGCATCACAGTTTGTTGCATTTTGGCAGCAAAAGGGGGACCAACACAATATTAGGCAGGTGGTCATAATGTTATGACTGGTCAGTGTATAATTGAACATTTTGAAGATCCATAATGAATTGTTGACATACAAAAGTACCCCGATACTAAACAGGTCTTCCTCATGGTTAACATTGGGTTTGGAAAAGCTTGCGGCGGACCAAAACTGTGAAGAAACTGGTGCACACATTAGTGAACTAAAATCTCTGCTTTCGGTCCACAGAGCTAAACAGATTAAAGGACATAGCTGAACTTGATGGAATTAAGATCGTTTACAGCCTCCAACAATGTAAGTGCTTAGAGAAGTGAAAAAATGATTACACAAAAATTTGCACTTGTTCCACTGCATAATTTAATCAAAATTTGAAAAGACTTTAGTGTTTTCATCAAAAGAATATATACATATGCTTGCCATGACAACAAGGTCTTGTTTAAGTGAAAAGGGAAGACATGTAGTGCAGGCATACTGGCTAGCACAGCCACTACAAAAGGCCTTTCTCAGATTTCAAATCCTGGTAATGTCAAAATGTGAAGATACAAAGTGTTCATGTTATAAGCAATCATGTACAAGGCTGAAAGCCACAGAATCAGAAATCCCCTGACAAATAGACTAATTTTCAAAATTCTTTGTTTGACCCACCTTTTGTCCAACCAAAACAAAGAAAAGAATCTACTCGCAGAAATTTTCAGTTACTACGATAAAAAGATAAATGTGGTCTCAGTTTAAATATAAAAAAAAAATTAAAAACTCCACTAAACACGTTTCAAATTATGCAAAAAAACACCAGATGGAATTATAAAACTACAACTTATAGAAAGTACCACTTATACACTACATAGAAAGGGTATCTGTACATTTTGTTCAACGGTTTAATATCAGAAATGTCACATTATGTGAGCTTGTCTCCTTACATTCACCTCACAGCAGTGAAGCTCAGCAAATTATGTTCACTAACATACATACATATATATATATTAAAAAAAAAAAAAAAAAGTTCTTTATGCTTCTCACTTGTGTTAATGGCAAAAGGAAGGAGAAGAGAGACACACTGAATTGCCCTGTTGATCTACAGTTGCATTTAGCAGTTATGTACACAGGAAACATGCCGTTTCCTGCTATGATACCCGTATAATCTGGGCCACTGTCTCTTCTGTTGCCTGATTCTGCTCCTGCTGCTCCTACAAACAGGGAAGGAGGGTTGTGTAAGCAGTTGGATAATTTTTTACACACACATTCACACAAAACACTTGACTCAGCATTGGTTTCTTTACTAGCTAACATTAACCAGTTTATGTGAACACATGGCTGTGCATGAAATGAGTTGAGGCAAGCACACAGTAAGCAATTACACTGCCTAATAATTAACAAAATGTTTTATCCTATATTTACTCACTGGCCAATTTTTGTAAGAACAGAAAAAGCAAAAAGAATTTTTATATTATCTATAAAAATATTATATTTATAACTTAATATATTTATATTATAAAAGTTTTTAATCCAAGAATGAACATTTCTATAGCCTGTGGTTGATAAAAATCCATCGTTACAATAATAACGTAAATGAATGATATAACAGGAAACCAGACAATGGAATGCAACACAAAAGAAAAATTAATGTTTTATATGAAGCCAAGAAATTATTGGTCGCAAGCTGTTGAACATTTTACTGCTCCGAGTAATTTATTCAAAAAAGATAAAAATCACAACACATAACGCAACAGAAGCACGGTGTAAGAAACACAAAGCAAAAAAAAAAAGAAAACGAACATAGAAGAAAATGAACAGAATACTGCAGTATGTGATGGATAAATCAGACAGGCAGAAAGTCATTTTACAGATACTGCATCGCAAACATTCTCTGTGTGATCAAATTCTCTCACTGTGCTCCTAACATAACTGTTTCTATTATAAAAGGTTACAGGATCCCAAGATACTTTAATGCAAAGCATCTCCAGAAGCATTCTTTATGCAAAATTCGTTTTTGTTTTCTATATAACATAACTGCTTATTATTTTTCGTTTAACACCAATGCTTTTACCTGCAGAGGTTTTTTCTTACACAAACATATTAACAATAGCATAACTCTGTAACTGTACACTATATTTAAAAGCACAGATATAAAGAATGAGGTGTTGTAATAAAGTGGACTGTTTGCCCTTGGCTGCTACAGAGCTGACTAGAATCCTGTTTTACCAGTATGTACAAAAAGCTCTGCCGACCTTAGCTCAGCAACTTTTGCTTTTAGTCTAATTGTCCCATTGCTTGATGAAGCAGCATTTTAGAAATAAAAACCCAACACCACAAATGCACTTCAAAAAAGCAATGCTTTAGCTAAGCTAGAAGGGTGAAGGTGGATGCAGGGCTGCCAATGTGTGCATAAGCAAGGAAGGAGGAGCATTCAGCAGCCAATGAGAGCAGAGAACAGCAGCTAAACAAGAGGCACAGTTTGCCCAGGTAGCCAGTGTGAGCTTGAGATTTCGACGGCCCTGTGGAAGTCTTCCTGTTTGACTCTGGCCTGTTCCTGTGGTCTCACCTGCATAGCTAGAGCCATTTCTTCTTTTTCCTTTGGTGAAAAGAAGCGGCCACCATCACCACGCTTTCTCTGCATGGCGTGCCTGTGCCGTGACTCATGTAGGTATTTCTAGAGAAATAAGAGTAAGAATCGGGTCTAATAGGCTTGGGTTTTGGAGCTCATAATTTATGTCAGAGAACTCCAAAATCATTAGACAGACACTATATTAGCAAACCTCTTCACTCTATATACTGTTGAATCCTGTCACTTACCCGCCTCTCTTTAGGAATCTTGCCCTCAGCCTCCAGTTTAGCACGAGCTTGTCTTCGTTTCAGGATGCGGTGGTACTGTTTGGCATTGACATATAGCGGCTCCTCTTCCAGCATCTCAGCACCAGGGAGAGGAATTCGTTGGATGGTGGGTATCGTGCTTCCTCCACCAGGCACCATCTGATACACAAGCCCAAATGGGCCAAGAACATGTCAGTATAATCCACTACCAGGAAATAGGACTTTTCTGAAATTTTGGCAAGGACAGGGGAGGAAGCACCATCTTGTGGCAATGACACCCACAGATCAGCTGTGTGCATAATCTGTTAGAGGATCAGCACACTTTCCCGGTCATTTCATACTTGCAAGAAAAAAATAAAAAAAAAATTTAAAAAAAGTGTGACGGTTCTGTGATATCCATACGAACAGCAAGCAAATGAAACAAACCTACCACAAATTTCCTGAAAGTTCAGATCACAAAGCCTCTTAAATGATTAAATGCACAGATATTGCACAGAAACAGAACACTTTGAACATTTGCACATTGCACAGGACTAAATCACCTTGATCACTTTGAACATTGTACAGTTTCACCTTTTTACATTTTTATATATTTCTACATCTATAACTTAATTGTAGATTTTATATTTATTCTTCTTTTTGCCTCATTTTATTTCCCCTCTTCCTTCTCACTTCTTATTTCTTTTTCGAGGTCACAACAGTCGTGTAAGCATTTCACTGCATATCGTACTGTGTATGGTTGTGCATGTGACAAATAAAAATTTGAATTTGATAGCAGGCTTAGGGTGAATTTTACCAATCCATATAATAGAATTAAATGAAATCAGTGCAGTGAGTAACAAACATGTATTGCAGCACTTACCATTACCATCCCTCCTGCACTGACCACATTGCCAGACACTGGCAGTGTGACCGTGACTGTGCCTTGGCCACTGTTGGTGGTAGACGTGTTGTTGCCCCCTGCTGCCTGAACGATCTGTGTGCCAGACAGTGTGCCTGCAGGGATTGTGATCATGCCTGAGGATTTACAGCCAAACATCAATGTCAAAGTATCAAAATATAAAGACAAAGTAATACTCTCTTATTTAAAAGGATTATACAGGTATAGCCACGCAGAATAATATGCAACCAAACTTAATACAGGAATAATAACACTTGAGTATTTTAATAGGTTTCTTAATTCTCAGGTATACATGTACTACTACTCCGACATAGTGAAGCACTCATGTTTTATAGTATGCTTGTTTATATTTTCTCAGACCTACCACATAGATTAGTAAACTATGATCATTCTTCAAAACAATTAGATTAATCTGAGCAGCAAAAAATCACCACAAGTTTTACCACTGAAGTACACTTACTAGAATTAATTCTCCAAAAGCATCTGAGGACTTATGCAGTGCTAATATAATAAAGGAATGGAGACTACAAGAAGCAGACAAATAAGATCAGGAATAAAAAATAAACATTGTTTAAATTAATGATTGACCCAACAGACTGTCTAATTTCATATGGTAGGCCAGACGGGACTTTTGAGAAACAGACTAATAAAACAATTTGAATAGCAAACTGCCACAGGCTCATTAACATTCAAGAGCTCACTTAATTTTTAACTGATTGTTTAACAGTCATTAAATGAAATTCAAGTAGCTTCAACAATTAGGACACACGCTATCGCGCGTGCGCACACACGCACACACAGAGAGAGAGAGAGAGAGAGAGAGAGAGAGAGAGAGAGAGAGAGAGAGAGAGAGAGAGAGGGAGAGAACATACCCTGTTGTAGCACAGTGCCATCTGCATTCACAGGCTGGTACACGATGGTCTGGCCTTCAGCAGTCTGAGCAACCTGTTGGCCCTGGACTGTAATCTGTTGGCCCTGTCACACACACATGACATGAACATTTCAATACATTTTTCTACGACAACTTACTTTGTAACAAAGCATTATTTAATAAGAAGAAATAGTAATGACCTGGTTCTGTCCTGCAGTAATGGCTGTCTGGGGCTGTTGAATAATGATCTGTTGGGCCTGACCCTGCTGCCCCTGCAGCTGCAGCGTCTGCCCTCCCTGCAGCTGGATCTGCCCAGGTTGCACCAACTGGATCTGAGCACCAGCATGAATGAAGCAGGAGATTAAGACAGGACGGTAACAATTGTGTTAGCAAAACTCTGACTCTTTGTACACTGATGAACTGAAAGTATTCTGGTATGGAGACGTACAAACTAGAGATATTTTACTTTCAGCTAGTTCTCATGTCTGTTCTTACCTGCTGTAAGCCCTGAGCTCCAGATACAGGCACCTGCATAATGGTCTGGCCCTGGCCTCCAGACATGGCCTGTACCATGATAGGCTGCCCTGAGGAGGTGATCAGCTGACCTCCACTCACCTGCACCATTAGCGGTTGGCCTTGGACCTACACACAGGCACAAGACATTTAGTTTGGTGCACTGAAGAGACCATTCCATGCATTAGACAAAGACATTTCAATCTATGACCTTTTCATGCATTAGACAAAGACCTATTTAGGTGGTACATTTCTGTTGACAGAGACACAGCATAAAGGCTCACAACTCTGATCCTGGAGTGTCCTGAATAGTTCATCGTTTTGTCCTGATCCAATCAGTCAGCTAACAAGGAGACTCAGGTTGTGCATTCAACCAGGAAATAAACAAAAATGTACAGGACTCCAGAACAAGTGTTGGGAGGCATGAATTATTCATAACACATTAACTAAGTTAGTAATCTTAGTGATGCACCAGTTTAAGGCAAAAGCAAATAAGGACATGAGATGGTAATGAAGACTGAATGAAGGACTGCGCACTGTTCACATGTTTGGGACAAACATGAGCAATATTAGATCATGCTGAAGATGGCACATTAGAGGTCCATTCAACGCAGCTTTGCTGTAAAGCTATAGGTATAATATTGGACTCGTACACAACATGGAATCTTTATAATAGCTCATTAAGCAGATGAAGCAGCATGCAATGTACTGCAAACATAAAAATGCAGTGATAAAAACAAACAGTAATGAGAGAAGGCTTTCTGTGGTCCTCCCTTCTGACCGTTTGTTGTACGTGTACCTGAATTTAAAATACAATATACCATAAAAAAATATTTACAAAATGCAAAACATTGCCTCACAACAGATCAAGGCTGAGTTTCCAGAAAGCACTGTTCTTTAAGCAAGTCTTTTTTTTTAATAAAAATAAAATATTACCACGAGTATGCAATTACAGGAGCATGATCAACATCAAAGTGGTGTAATGCATTACCACACTGAAGCTTGCCATCCCCCCCCATCTGATTACAGTATTGTTTATAGTTGAAGAACATCTGCAAAATAAGTTAGCTCTTTTTATAATAATAACATAGTAGGACCAACATTGCTGTAGAATAACAAAACCACTAATCAAGGTTTCCAGAATCAGCATTAGAAACATGTGGCTTTGGAAACTGAAGCTTGGTCCATTATGAACAGCATCAAGGCATGCTGGTCAGCGCACAGGGACACAGACACAAGCTGCATGCAACAGTGAAGATTATGAGCTCAGAGTTCTCACAACTACCTGGAGCGTCTGCACTTGCTGACCGGCTGCTGTAGCAACAGGCGCTTCGGTCTGCAGCTGTACAGCTGTGACTGTGCCCTGTGCCTGTAAATAAGCCCATATAACCAGATCACTCCTGATTCACCTTTTACACCTGTTTTTGGAGTCTACAAACTAGTACTTGGGCTGGTGAAAGTGAATGCTCATGAAGTAAGTCTTGAAAGCAAAAAAATACAAACAAGTTCTGCACAGTCTCTGAGCACTTTATTAGGAACAATATACTAATACTGGGTAGGACCTCCCATTGCTCTCAAAACAGCCTCAATCCTTCATTGAGGATTTTACAAGATGTTCGAAAAATTCCTTTGAGATTGTGGTCCATGTTGACATGATTGCATTACACAATTCCTGCTTTTCAGGCGATATTCTGAGGCTGTAAATCTCCCGTCCTACAACATTCCAAAGTGCGGTACAGGATTCGGATCCCATGGCAATGAGGACCAATAAAGAACACTGAACTCGTCATGTTCATGAAACCAGTCTGAGACAACTTTTGCTTTGTGAGATTATAATTCTATGATCATTTTGTGAGCATTACAATTCTGGAAGTAGCTATTAAAATATGGGTAAATTCTGGCCATGAAGAGATACACTAGCTCAGAAATAATACTCATACTGGCAGTGCAATGCATATACCAAAGACAATTAATTGGCATTAACAAAGTGTTCCGGTAAACCATTCCCTGCACCAGTGTGGACTGTTGACAAGGCAGCATGGATGCTAAGTTAAGCTACGTTCAGTTTTGGGGAGTGTGTGCTCACTGCAGCCTTGGCTTTCTGCTCTTGACTGGCAAAAGTGGAACCTGATGTGGTTCTCTGCTGTTGCCCATGTGCCTCAAGGAGCAATGCTTTATACTTTGAGATGCTCTTATCCTCACCACAAAAATACAGAGTGATAATCGAAGTTACTGCAGTCGTTCTGTCAGCAAAAAACAGTCTAGCCATTGTGATGATTATCTGAAGCTGCTGGCCTGTATCTGCATGATTTCCAGCACTGCTGCCAAATTATTGGCTGATCAGATGATTACCTGAATAATTACAGGTGTTCCTAAAAAGGGCTCAGTGAGTGCATGTTGACCATATTAAACTAAGACCATAATCTCAGGATGCACCAGGGATGATACTAATACACATGCCAACCCAGAAGAGGAATAATGTGTCGCTTTCCAAATTGTAAAAAAAAAAAAAAAGGGGAAAAAAAAGGAAAATTGTAAATCTCTTGCTTAAATGTCCCTAATAATCACTTCTAGTGATCTTTTTTTTTTTTTGGTAAAAATTTTACATTTGAAACTTTTTTGGGGCAAAATTGCCTATTTTCATCTCAATGGCATCCTCAAAAATATAGATAATCATATCTAATGTTAACCAAGTCAAGCACACTACATTGTCAAAACTTTTGGGACATCCCTCCAAGTCATTGAATTCAGGTGTTGGGCTTGGCTCCATAGTTCCAGTGAAAGGAACTCTTAATGCTTCAGCATAACAAGAGGAGTGGAAGAACGTCACAGAGGACCTCAACCTGATAGAACATCTTTGAGATGAATTAGAGTCAAAGTTCCTCCACAACAAACTCGCTCATCCATGTATTTACGGACCATGCTTTGTGCACTGGTGTGCAGTCATGTTGGAACAGGAAGGGGCCATCCTTCCTGTTAAAGCATTATAAGAGTTCCTTTCACTGGAATTAAGGGGCCAAACCCAACCCCTGAAAAACAATACCTGAATTTAATGATTTCGAGGGGTGTCCCAAAACTTTTAGCCATATAGTGTACACTGATCAATTTTCTCTCTCATAACTGAGCTTTAAATATTCAGTTTAGCTTGACTGTAAGCAAGGCCACTGCATCAGCACATATTGTAAGCACAAAAAAAAAAACCATCAAGTAGTCTCTTTTTTTTTGTATATCTTTGACCTGTACTCGAATACTCTGATGGTGAACATGTGGGAAGGTTGACTGGTCTGCATTAAACTGGATTTGGCATTACGTCCTGATCCAGTCCACTGATGGTCTGTTCAAATCAAGTTTATCAAATACTTTCATATTCATGTTGCATTGACAACTGAGGGAAAATGAGTGATGCATCCCTGCGATCTGTGTTTGTACATAACAATCGTACAAATCTGTCATTGTTCTAGCTTCATACAGTTGCATTAAGACCCCTGAACAGAAAGTTAGTCCTCTTTCCCCTGCATATAGTTTACTTACCTGCTGCTGGATCTGTCCATTCGCCGCCTGCACGACTATCTGCTCCCCACCGCTTGTGGAGGTGTACTGCTCCATTTTCTTCAACAATTTCACCGATCTGAAGTAAGAGCAGCATTTAATTCATGCATCTTGCAGACATTTACTATATATATTTTTTGTTAGTTATTCAACCCACAATGCGGATCGATTGCCGAAAAAAATCCGAGCTCAATGTGATTACAGCTGTAGGACATGGACTACAGTTCCTATTGTGTAATAAGAACAAGACTCACTGTCCTGTCTCTCTAACTCGTGGCGCTTGTTACACATGTTGAAAGTCATCATACAATATTTAATACTATTTTTGTGTCTTGTTTTAAATAAATAAATAAATAAATAAATAAATAAATAAATAAATAAACAGAAGCAGCTAGCATGCTAGGAATAAGCGACACAACTGCTTGCTTGCAGCATTCCATTTTCCCATAGACAAATAGTTTATTAATCCCGAGAGAAATTACAGTATAGTATTTTGTAAAGCAATGCTAATTTTTAGCTGATTAGCGTCTTTGTTTGCTAGGCACAGAAACTAACTACACTGCATAAAAAGCTAACCAGCTAAGTCGGCTCTTTGTCATGAGTTACGAACTCTAACGCCAGCGTTATGTCCAACACAACGTCCTCCATTTTATCCCTGTTTACAACACCGCCGTGTCGCTTGTTATTTCTCATGTTACCGATTTGATTTCTGTATTTAAGTCGAGTTAGTAATTTGGTTGGTCAATGACAAACCAATGGGTGTAGTGAGGAACCATTCCTCTGGAGCCGCGCACTCTTTACCGTTTCTCAGTTGTCCGGTTCCCTTCTGATTGGCTCCAATACAGAACTGAAAAACCCAATCACCACAGCTTGCTGACAAAATGGCGCAAATGAACAACGCCGAGGAGAAACGTTAATGATTTCCACCGCATTCTAGAAAATCCCGCCTTCTGAACAAAGATTGGCTGCTCTCTGATTGGATAGATGTTGTGAGCCAATCCTAGCTGAGAAGGCGTAATATTGTTAGCCAATAGCAGCTCTGATGAATATGGGTGGGGAAAATACTCAGAAAGAAGGGGATACTGCTTGTGAAACGGAGCGGAACTGCAATAAGCTGGAACGCGTCATCTCTGCCGCCATTTTGGAAGGGGCTACTTTTCATGTTTATTTGAAGGACCCATGGATTGCGGATTTGTGATTTAGCGCTAAGATTCGCTTGTCAGATTTGCTTGTAACAGTGTAACTTATAGTAGCGATTATTATTATTATTATTAGTAGTAGTAGTAGTAGTAGTAGTAATAGTAGTAGTAGTAATAGTAGTAGTAGTAGGCGGCCATTGTTTATTTTTCGATAGCAGTCATACTCCTGCTCATGCCTGGCACGTTGTACATTTAGCCTACAACTTGTCCCACGGTTGCTGGCAGTATTATTGACCGTCTACACAAACATGTATGATCTATTTAATGAAGCAAATTTTATATTGTTATAACTTGGTTGATTTGTAACTTGCCCCTTCCAATATGGCGGACGCTACGCGCGCCGAAATACGGACGTGAAGTAGTTCCGGTGCAGCTACCGAACGTGGGGATGCGCTGGTGTTGGTGTTTGTTCACGTACTTGTGTATTTCCTGAGTTAAAAAGCAGTTATTTCACTTTTATGGGGTTTTTGCCATTTTGAGGCATTTTGGTAAGCCGGCTCTTTGTGTCTTTTTTTTTTTTTTTTAATTAATACACGCTTCCTCACACACACGATGTTTGTTATAGTATGTTTTAAATCCCATTAAGCCTCCATGGTTTCTTTGCTTTATATGCTGAGATCGGTATACTGCATGACTAAGACGCTTATATCATTACTGCTCAAGAAAGATTATTATTGTTTTTGTATGCCCTGCTAAAGGTCACTGTCTTCTCTGCCAGCCTCTGTTTGTGCGTCAGCATGTTAATTCCACTCAGGCTGGTCAGCTCGGTGGCGGTGAAGCTGGCTGCTCTTCCATTAGTGACTTGTCGCCATGCCAGTCGCAGTGCCAGGGCTCGCAGTAATCCCCTGTCAGGAAACAGAAGGACTGAACAGCATGAAATTTCAGAAGACGACCTTGAAATGGATGAAGTGGAATCCAAACTGGAGGCTCTTGTGAAGTGAGCACTATGGCTGTAATTTGGGATGGGAACGCAGTAATTGTCAAGGGCGGCTGGTATAAATGGGTTGCCATGTCTGTGACAGGGGTCATTCTGTCCAGGGTATACCCCACCTTGTGCCCCGAGTCTCCTGGGATAGGCTCCAGGTTCCCTGCGACCTAGTAGGATAAGCGGTGTAGAGAGTGGGTGGATGGATTTTTGTCATCAATCAGATTTGTTCGCTGTTAAATGTTTTAAGGTGTTTATTTTTTTGGAACCAACACAACAGCAGCTACAAAGGATATCAAATAAATACACAGAATAGTATGAAGAGGGAAGGCTGCAGCTGATTTCTGTCTAGCCCAGACTGTAGATTCATACAACTCATCAGTGACAGTCATGACAAAGAGTAGACACACTTGAATCCCGTTCCTATTTGCTCATGGAGTATAGCGACACTTTCACATACCCTAATGACTATTGGGTACTATTATTTCAAACCATTATGATCATGACCAGAGCTACCGATGATGTGTGAATGGTGCAAGCACCATATACACTATCATTTAATGAACATGGCCTTTCTTTGTCCCTCAAGCTTTGTGTCTGACAAATCCCACATGTAAGAAATTACAATCCACCCTTTTTATGTGACTTTTGTTGGGCCCCATAGGATACCACTCCTGTTGCACATCTCTAAGACAAATCGAAACATCTAGATTTTATATCCATTTGAGCTGGTATTGTTACTTACATCAGTACAATCTCGTCAACAGTAATTAAGAATGTAAAATACATAATGCACATGTAAAATACAGGCATGGTTGTAATGAATGAGGACATGGTAGATTTTTTTTCTCTATAAAATATCTTTGGAGGGGAAATGAAGACTGAATAATCATCCCATCCATTCTCTGTACCACTTATCCTACACAAGGTTGCGGGGAACCTGGAGGTGGGAACCGGCAAAAGTGCTAACCACTAAGCATATATTGTCAAATTAAGGAACATGTTACGCAAAAGACCAGCCATTTTTCATGTGTTTGTCTAGGTCATGAAGGCAGTCGGGTATTAAAGACCCTACACACAAAAAGTTAGAATCCCTGAATGTATTAGTTAGACATTAGAAGCCAAGAAAATGTGTGGGTGTAAGATTGTTTGCCTCCCATTCTTATATTGTTGATGACACTGTGATGTAAAGCACTGTTTACCTAGTAAGAAGTTGTCACTGATTATGTCCTCTTCCCATACTGACATGTTTCTGCTATCTGTTTATTGTGCAGACAGGAGAGGAAAAGGGAGAAATCTGCCAAATTTCACAAGATCAGGCAGAAACTAGGTAGCCCTGGAGCCCCTGAAAGACTATTAAGTTGGGACGCCATTCAGCAGATCAGGTAGTGTCTTCTATAGAGTCCTCTTTATTAATGTGTGCAGAAGGATACAGATATGTACTGTCTACCATAGCTAAGGCATTCTTGTCTGTCTTTGTGTTTGGTCATTCAAATTAGATAAATGATGGATCTACATCAGGTCTGGGGGTGTTGATGTCCCTGCACATTTAAGATGAGAGCAAAACAATGTACACTTTTTCATGTAACAACATTACCTTTGAGTGTGGGTCTGGGAAAACTCATCAGATGTCACTGTGCCTGACAACGCCTTCCAGCTCATATTGGGGTTTTAGCCTAGAAACTTTAAGAAACCATGAATATCATTCTCATTTACTCTGTAATGTTGTCTGGACTATCTGCAAAACTAGTAAAAGCCAGTTACATTATGTCTTGGTAGCTAAGTGTGATTCCCTCATACAGTGAGCACGCAGTGCCATGCTTTAATCTAGTGTTGTATTGTCCTGTTTTATTTAAATAACTGGGTATAATAATTTAAAAATAAATGATGTAAATGCTGATGTGTTGACCTTTTCTGTGAAGAGATATTTAGTCAGTGTATGTAGAAGGAGTCTCCAGTGTCAGAGCTTTGTAACAGTCAAACGTTAAGATGTAAGCTTAGGTTTTTCATATCTTTAAGGTTGAGGGTTTTGAGGTGACATGACAAGCTGTTTTTTTTTTTGTCATCTTATCTTCAAGACAGTGATAAGAACTAACTTATGCAGATGTTTTTTCATTCTTTAATAAATGATGACTGTATTTCAGTCCATGCGGATATAGCAGATTAATCAACTTGTGGCTGTTAACAAATTACACCAACAGTTCACATTTTATCCCTTACTTCACAAGTTTGCCCTTCGTGGTCCTTGAGAACCATCTGTACTTTTTTCCTGCTCTCAAGGTGTCTGATTCAACTAATCAGCATAATTAACAGACTGTCCCGTGTTGAAGATGGTTTGTTACTGCTTGGAAAACACCAAATTGTGCAGGACCTACATCACTGGAATGATGAACACCTACTAGCATCTGATTGTAAAGAACCAGCAGACCAAACTGGAGAATATCTGGTATTAGGGAAGGTTTAGAAAAAACATTCTATTATTAATCTGTTTTATTGACAATTTTGATGAAATGAGATGTACTTTTATTAACCCCTCTTAGGAGAAAAAAATCTGCAAATATATGTGCAATATCTGTGGAATGACAGTGAACTGTGCAGTGTGTGTGTGTGTGTGTGTATATACGTCTCAGTCAGTAGGAGGTATTGGGTACTGTTGCATTGTGGAATCTGATGGCTGGTGGCATGAAAGAGCCCCCCCACAGACATCTAAAGGGACGTGGTCTGATGACTCTGTGGCTGAATGTACTCCTAATCCGCCTCCAACTCAGCATAGAGAGGATGCGGATTATCCATAATGGCTTTCAGCTTCCCTTTCA
Organism: Hemibagrus guttatus; assembly: GCA_033459395.1. Taxonomy (NCBI): domain Eukaryota; kingdom Metazoa; phylum Chordata; class Actinopteri; order Siluriformes; family Bagridae; genus Hemibagrus; species Hemibagrus guttatus. The sequence continues at coordinate 17,604,109 of JAUCMX010000007.1, forward strand.
TCCTCACCTCAGTCCCTGCCTCCTAATATTGAAGTACTGACTTGAGGATCTGTTGATCTGTTTTCAGGTACCTAAAGCAGGAGTCACCTCAGGAATGGACGTTGCAGAGATTAGCCGAGGGTTTCTCTGTCAGCACCGATGTCATCTACAGAGTCCTTCGCAGCAAGTTCACCCCCCCTCCAGAGCGGAGGATTAAACAGGACACCAAAGTGTTAACCAAAGTCAGACAGCTTTCCCTCGAAGACGGTAAAACCATCCAGTCACGGAAGGACCAATCACAACTGCCTTTATCCAACGGCTCTGTACCAGCTTTGATTTCCTCCGGGAACACAAGTGCAGTCACTGCCCTGACCAGTGGAGCTGTGACACCTGCAGAGTGCACAACAGGACTGGTTCCAGCTACTGCTAATGTTCCATCACCTTCAATAAGGACAGCTCAGATATCAAAAGTGGCTCAGGGGACATTACAGGAGCAGCCTGCTGTGAGGCAAGAGCCTACTGATGCTAAAGAGAGAAGTGTAGAAATTGAGGAGGAAGAGGAGTGGGATGGAGTGGTTTTCACAGACGAAGACCTGGAGGAACTCATCCACACACTGAAAGAAAAACCCAGTGTAGTAGAACAAAAGGGCAGAGAGTTTTACGACAGAGATGGCAACTTCTTATACAGGATCTAAACATATTTCTTAAATGAAATTGTATCCAGGGGCGCGGTGGCTTAGTGGTTAGCACGTTTGCCTCACACCTCCAGGGTTGGGGGTTCAATTCCCGCCTCCGCCGTGTGTGTGTGGAGTTTGCATGTTCTCCTCGTGCCTCGGGGGTTTCCTCCGGGTACTCCGGTTTCCTCCCCCGGTCCAAAGACATGCGTGGTAGGTTGATTGGCATCTCTAAATTGTCCGTAGTGTGTGATTGTGTGAGTGAATGAGAGTGTGTGTGTGCCCTGCGATGGGTTGGCACTCCGTCCAGGGTGTATCCTGCCTTGATGCCCAATGACGCCTGAGATAGGCACAGGCTCCCCGTGACCCGAGTGTAGATCGGATAAGCGGTAGACAATGAATGAATCAATGTATTCAGGGAACATTTGGTCTTGTATGTGTTTGGAATAAATAAATTATTAACCACAGAAATTGAATGTGAACTTTGATATAAATTGTAGGCAAAATAGTAAATATTTCATAATGGTGGTTTTCAAGGAATAGAAAAAGAAACAGGGGTGGAAGCTATTTATTTCATAATATACAGAGCAAAAATGGCCAATACAAAGGTAAAGCAGTTTTATATTTACAAAGCCAACTTCGTTATTTACACTGATTATCAAAGGCAAGAAAATTATTACAACCCACAAAGCAAAACAGCTTTACTTCAAGTAGGAAACTCATGTAGTCTTTGTGCTGCAGCCGTCGATTCAAGCTTTAACCCCAAACGCCACGCAAGTGTGTTGTGACCTATTTGCAAATATAGCATGCATAGAAGTACGCAGTTACACTGAAACCTAAAACACAGAAGAGAAAAGGTGTATATATTTTTTTTTCCAAAAAAAAATCACTGTTAAACCCCAGTTTGTAACCAATCAAACCTCATGAGAATTCAGCTTTCTCACACGACCCACACTGAAAATGACAATCAGTTCCTCAACATAACCTCTGACTTCCAAGTAAATTATTAAAGATACAACAATCTGCCTCCTTACTGTTAATTATTTAACTAAACGGGCTTAATAGTTCTTCCGGAAGGCAAAAATACCTTCACGTTAGGCACTTGAATGAACATACACACCATTATTACTTCTTTTCATAAAATCTGTGTAACTGAGAATAAATTGTAATATATATACATAAGAAGATATTGTAGTTATCTTAGATTTTTTTTTTTCAAATACTAAAATGAAGAACTAACTACAAAGCATTACTGCACAGAGGATTTCTGCCAAGGTTTCATAATGTCACTAAAAACAAGAAGGTGATCGTTACGCCAAGAAGCTAAAATCTACCAGACAAACACTGAGGAAACTAGATCTCGAAAAGCGTCACATGTTCTACTGATTTGAATAGTCAAGATTAGACAAACTTTGAAAGCTTTAGCCTGGGATGCTTAGAGGAGGGGGAAATCATTCCTCGTTCCAAAACACAATGACGCTAGTCTTCACTCAAAGATCTCATGTCTCACGGTCGGCTAATCATGACAAGATATTGCTCTTATAACTTAACTTATTTACTGGAATTACTGGTTATTTCACCTGAGCATATGAACTAAAATGTGGAAAAAATAAGACATTATATTTGTGCTACTTTTACGCGTAACTGAGTTTCCTTCGCATTTACCCTGATTGGACGTTTAAAATGTTTTATGACTCCAGTTTGTCTGTAAGTAGGGCTTTGGAGAAGAAAAAAAGAAAAGTCACGTTTGTGCTCGTAACCGGACGTTTTATAAAAGTGGCCGCCGGGCCTGTTACCGTTTTATATTTCACAGTGCAAAAACTGCTGAGCATCACAAAAATGTCAAAAAACTATCATCATCTATAAAACTAACAGTCAACTACAAATTTATCTCAGGACATGTATAGTATACTTACAGATACAACCACAACATTTCTTTACACATTTCCATGTTTAAAAGTTTCCCTTCCGCTGGGTAAAATAAGTTAACCTTCTAAATGACGGTCTATAATCTATACAGCCACAAGGAGTATTATAATAACCGTCTACACAGTAGCATTATTTTAGGTAAACTAAATAGTCCTTTCTCCATTTTTGAGAAACTGAGAAAAGTATGGCCTAGGAGAATGCGGATACATGCAGATTCGCTGTATCGATGTACTGTATTGCTTTCTGATAAATGCAATTCAACTGATAGGATTATATTTTCAAATGACAGAGTTAGGGAGATATATCTAATATCAAAAATATATCTATTACAATCATATTTCATGCTTCTGTCAAACATTGAGGTGATAAGATTCACTGTTAACCCTGGACTGTCTTCATACGTGACAGTCACATTCTGTACTGCATATATTACTAAAGAAGGTAAAGTATTGTGTAGAAGAGTTGTCAAAAGTGCCATGACAAGTAACCCGCTGTTAATTCTGAGATAGTGTCCTCCTATAAAGCTTGCTCCCTAGGCAAGATATCGTCTAAGCTCAAGTCATTTATCCACTGGCTGCACAGCTAAATTCACGAGATGCTTTTAGATCAAAACTGCAATTCACTCCTACTAAAGAAGCAGGAACTAGAGCGGAGTTATTCGAGGCTTGAATACGCTCGAGGCTGGGTTGTGCTTGAGAGCAGGAATAGAAACAGCAGCAAAGATGCCCCAGGCATTAAAGGAGACGGAGAGCTCCTGGTTTCTGCTGGTGCTGACTCACTGCTGTTATTCCAGAAGGTCCTGCACAAAAAATAAATAAAAATTAATCTCATAGTAAAGGATTCATTGCTTCTATTGCTTTGAATAGAAGTGGAAAATGCAAAAAATCTTCCTGGAAGCACTGCTTTGCATAGGTTATAGTGATACTATTAACCCTGAGATTCCAACATTGCTAACAAAAAAATCCTAGCAGGCAGAAAGGGAAAAATGTTGATGGTATAATGTCTTTTTTATGCTACCAAGCAACATTATCAAATGACTGGTTTGACCGCTAGTTAATAATAAGCAGTCCCTCCTTTTTTTCTTTTTTTCACAGGATATAGGCTTGTGAATTCACAGGGCACCAGGATAACGCTGTCGTGAAGAGAAAATAACTGCAACCAGAAACATCCGACATCTTTTACACTTCAATGAACTGACTTTTCTGCCAGCTGAATTTTAGTGAAGTTTAATTTGACAGATGCTGCTGGCTCCTGTGTCACTGTACTTAAATAATAAATGCTGCAAATGATCATAAAGTGTTGATATTACCGCAATCTTAGCACAGCATTATCTAAACCTTTAACATTTGGTGCATTGTCCATATTGCATGGCTGTTACCGTACCTCATCCGAGTCCTCATGGAAGCTGATTTTTGAGTTTTCGACCACGTTTGTATCCAACGGCTCATCCACTCCCTCTATGCCATTAGCCTCAGCATTGTGCTGAAGGACCGAGTACCTGTGCACCAGGAATCTGCAAACCACAGCAAAGAGCCATAACTATATCTCTGACATTTACTTATTCGTTAGCCATAATAGCATAAGTTTTATTAAGAGAACAATTCAAGCAAGAAAGCGAACAGACCTTCCACCACAGACATACTTCTTCACAAAAACAACTCCAGCTATGCAACTGATCAGCAGGACGGCGATGACCACCACGATAATAAGGGCAGAGTGGTTGGGTTTCTCTGCTTCCTGAGTCTAACAGAAATGTTCAAATCAAAACACAGTTCAAATATTATTTGACAAACATGCTCAGCAGCAATCTTTCAGTATTCTCACCTGCAGTTGTGGATCCAGGAGATCGCTGACACATTTTTTACTCATATCAATCTCTTTTCGTTCAGGGTTCACGCCACCCTCACACTTATCTCCTGGAATCTTCCGATACCTGACGACAGGAAGAGTTATTAACGCAAAACTGTAAGAAGCATCAGTATCTGGTTCCATCACTAACCCCCGTGGATATCAATTCTGTACAAAAAAGATGCTATACATGGTAACATAGTACCAAATGAAAGAACAGAGCAGTCAGTGAAAGAAGGAAGGAGTGTTACCCATTGGTCTGTAGGTGTTCCTTCTTGCCATGGATGCAGTACTCCAAGTCATGGCCTTTGAGCTCAGCCTGCTCCAAACATTCTGAGCTGTTTTCTTTACGGTAATATCCAAAGTCACTGAGAGATAGAGGGCAAAAGGCATTTATGAGTAATAAGACCTTTTATTTATTCAGTTTTTCTTTGAACACGAATCCTGTAGGGTTAAATAAAATAAGGTACTGGCTCTTATAGTATTATTCTCAGGGTTTAGTCTAACACATTACAGTAGATGTGAGCATCATAACGGTGGGTGTGACCCATCAGTTTTTACTTCTACATGGCCAGATATGAAGAAAAGCCATGTTCATTAACACATTAGTAGTGGACACACAGGGTGTTATGTTTATCAAGTTCATTCATTCAGCTTCATTTTTAGGTTCACTGTGCTAAACATGTGCTAAGTCTAATTCCATTTATCAAAATTTCTCTCAAATCTTCAGATTTTGAGAAATAGAATTAGATTTTGAGAAATAGAACTGGTTAACTAAAATAAAAAATAAAAAAACCTCAAGGCCAAGACTTGATTAAAAAAGTCCCGGGCGCAACGCTACATTACACCATACAATATGTACTAGGCTACAAGCTCCATGCATTCTTGTACAAATAGACTGAAAATGATGTTTACTGCTATTTGTATAATATTTCTGCAATTACAGGCACTAAAAGGTGAATCTTTGGGCAAATCTGTAAATCTAGTGTGGACACTGACCAAAGGAAGTCATCCAGTGTGCAGGGACAAGGTGTGGGCTGCTTGGTGACGATGTAATCACGTCCATTCCGACACACAGAGTCCTTCTTGAGCCGCAGAAAACGCTCCTTGTAACCCAGCATGCAGCCATCGTTAGGATCACTGATGTCATCTGAATGTGCCAGCCATGACACATAGTCGTTATCAGTACCTGACAACATAAATGGCACGAAATAGTCAAGAATAATGTATGTTTTTATATTGAGGATCATTCAGACAACAGTATGAGTTGACTTTTAACCCCTGCATCAATTCAGTCTTAGTGTGATGAAGGAAAGCCACTTAGAAAGCTCACTATAGTACTGACTGTGTTATATTTAGATACTTTATATGAGTGACCACATCAATTCTGGAGAATCAGCATACTACAGACCAGGCTGCTGTTGAAGGCTTTGATCAACCCAATCAGGCATGTTTAATAACTAAACTCTGCATGGTAGTAGATCTCTCAGAGCAAATCTGGAAAGACTTACAGTCGCGAGTGAGCAGCTCTTTAAAGTCGATGGTGACTGAGACCCAGTACTGGCTTAGCAGGTAATCTCTATAGCCCCAAATGCTAACATTCATGGAGTGAGCCCCAGGCTCTGAGGCGAGCCCAGTGAAGTATATTGGCTCCTTGGTAAAGTTGTACTCATGCCAGCACTGGCCCTCATCTGTGGAAAATCTGATGAAAGAGAAACTGTTAAGGACATAGGTTCCAAGCTTTTTATGAATCATTGCTCACACAACTGAGTGCAAAATTTCCCACAGCCTACATTAAAAATGCTAAATA
>JAUCMX010000007.1:17612848-17617848 GCA_033459395.1 Hemibagrus guttatus
CCTCCTTTGCAGTGGAAAAGTGCAACATGGCTTAGGATTCAGCACCAGCACCTTGTGAGTGGAAAGGGAGCTGGGAATCTAGTTCAGTCTACTGAGCGTGTTTGCATTAAACAAAATGTGAATTTACATTTTGCATGGGAGCTCAACCAAGCTGTGTGTGTGTGTGTGTGTGTGTGTGTGTGTGTGTGTCTCAGAGAGCGAAAGAGAGAACAGTACCATGAGCAATTATCAGTCCCAGAGCATTAGGCTCAGTCAGAGGCAGCATTGGAACATTCAGCTTCATGGACATACTGTAAGAAGCATGAATATGTAGACTACACTGTAAGGGGAGAAAGAAAAAGCAGATTAATACTTACAAATATACTGAATATTGTAATTGTACATGGTGATATTTTAGAAAATCCACTTCTTCCATGCAAACAACAACAACAGAACCAGACTTAATTTACAGTGCATAGTAATTGGGCAGACAAAGCACTTCATGTTCCTGAGCTGCTGAGAAACTGTGTCAGCTTGGAACTGGCTAAAATTCTGTATGTATATGTCATATGCCAGGTCAAGTTTATCAAATGTCATCATGCCACAAAATGAAGTTATGAAGTCAATGAAGTTATTTTATTCTTTCAGCACTTAACAGGTATACCGAGTAAACTGAAGTCACAAATACTTGGTCTGCATCCCAGACTGATTACTACTATAGTAAATATGATGTCACTAAACAACTGGTGCCATTACTATTTCAGTGTACTACTTAGTGTGTACTGTAGGGTGTAGTTTAGAACACAGCCATGAATTCCGTCTGAATATGGAGGTGTGCTTAATACATACATTGAAGGAAGAATGTATTGCAACCCAACAACATGCTATGAAAGGTTCTTCTGTAACTACTTTGAATGAGCTTTTTTCCTTCATTTTTCCAAAATCTTACATCCTCCTACATCTTTAGATCATTTCCTTCATATTTCTCTGATACTGTGAAGTGCTGTTTAGCGATTTATTAACAATCTGTCATTCACTGACCCTCACCTTATTTTTATCTTTAGCAGTGGAATCACACTTGCTGTTTTCTGGTTTCTTCAAGGGCACCCACTCTCCTCCCTGATCGAACGTCACCACGGTCTGCACAGAGTTGTCTACAAGAGCAGAAGAGGAAACAACCACCAATAGTCTAGTTAGGCAGTTTCCAAAACTGTGCTAGTTTGACTTAGCATGACATCAAAAAAAAAAAAAAAAATTATAATCATTTTATATGACACACTGTCATACCTTCAGCGAGTACACTGGTCATGAACACCCCTCTGAGTGACGTAACATTTGTGAAGTCATTGTCACCTCCTGTAGATGTGTAGAGGTGACGCTCCAGAGATTTGGAGTACACCATGCCCTTGTCGTCGGACACATAGATGGTGCCAAAGCCGGTGTCTGAGGACAACAGGATGATGTATGAGCTGTAATAATGCTACATTGAATTCTTAATAGCATTACTGTGATAATCCTTCGTACTGTCCTTTCCTCACTTCAACACATTATCACAATACAAAATTAGCTGTGCATCTAGTTTTGAGACTCAGATGTCACACGCACAAACCGTTGACTGAACCTCTGATGCATATGGCACACAAAATTGGAAACACTTCAGGAGTTTCCAAATTGTCATCTGTTGGTTTTATTCTACAAGATTTCCGGGATATCTGTCCACGTCACATGTTTAATGGTCTGCCCAGAAACAAAGCCGTTGTGATGCTCTACTTCCCACATGGAAGAAGGAAGCTGTTCTGTTTACAAGTGTGACAATGAGCGCTTATGAGGATCAGCCTAATGCTTGATTTTCCAAATGATGTGAAGTTCACAGTACATCATACACTTTAACACCTCTAAACATGACACTGAACAAAACTAACTGTGACTGGTTGCTTTACATGCCAGTGAGATGCCCTCTTTGGTTGTCCTTGACCAATAAAAGCTGATTGAAGTCCAAATCTTCTGCTGTCAGTCTGATGGTCTGGCTTTGTGAGACTACTGTGCATCAATGCACGGAGCTAGACAGCTCTCTAATGTAGGCCACTGTAATATTGATAATAACACTCTCTTGATAATAAAAGTTAAGTACATTTACATTTCTGACATTTAGCAGAAGTCCTTATCCAGAGCAACTTACGATTTATCTTATTTTATACAACTGAGCAATTGAGGGTTAAGGGCCTTGTTCAGGGGCTCAGCAGTAGCAGCTTGGTGGACCTGGGATTCAAACTCACAACCTTCCGATCAGTAGTCCAACGCCTTAACCACTAAGTTACCACATCCCCTATTTCCCCTTAAGTGTATAGGTAAAACATCCCCCTTAAGTCTGTAATTGGTTGCAAAGTTAAGTTGCCGTTGCTTAGTGTGCCGTGATTGGACAAAGCCACCTGCACTCATACTCATCACAGGAAGAATATTGTGGTACTATCAGAGCCCTTATTTATTACACTCCTGTGCAACAATAGGCTGAGCATTTGTATGTAGTATGTATTACAGACATGTAAAAAAACCAAACAAAAAAAAAACTCTCACCCCCGGGTTCATCTACATGCATAAAGACCATTTCATCGTTGGCTGCCAGTATAGAGTAGAACTGTTCATGGCCAACAGGAGGAAGCTGAGCCATGTTCCACTCCTCGCCCTGGTCTGTGGACACGTGGATCATCCGCATCATTCCCTAGGTGAGACATATGCTTTTAGTCCATGATTTTTACACACACTCACATACACCTCACACCATGTACAACTCTAATTGGAATTAAATTGCACATGTGCAAGTACATTGCTGCAAATGTTATTGAGATCCTGACACACAGCATCTTCATACTATGCCGGTGTAATGCTTACTGTTCCAGTCATGACTGAGGCGAACAGGAAGCGGCCACCAATCCCAAAAGAGTAGACCTTTTCAGCGACTGTCTTAAATGTCTTGCCGTAGTTTACTGATTTCACCAGGATAAGCGTCCCTCGGTCATCTGAAAAAGAAATGCATAATTTGCAACGTAAAAACCACATGGATTTAAATACTTAATGTGGTAGATTTTTCTTCTACTATTGCAAATCTACATGCACTGTGACATACCACTGTGACTACAGTGACGAGTATGCTACTGAGATAACTGAGCATTAGTTAATTGCAATCTGGCCAAATAACAGGAATGCACAAATTAGCCCTATTCATTTGGGGGTATTTAGGCTGGGAGTAATTCTGTCTTTTGCAGATAATACTGTGATCTGGATCAGCAGTATGGGGGTTTTACCATCTCCATGTGTTAAAATTTCAGCCCAAATTATCTACTGATTTTCAGCACAGTGGCAATATAATCATGTATAATCCTATCTATATACAATGCATTTCTCTTGCATTTCTTGAACAAAGATACTTGCTACGATTAGACACATTTGTGTTTATTTTACTTCAGCAAACACAGGTCAATGTAAAAATTTAGTTGCTATGGATCGTGTCACTTTGTCTCATTCACCAGGGAGAATTTTTAAAAGATGATTGAAATTATAATAACAGCTATAAAAGCATAAAGGCTCACTTCACATTTGCATATTGGACTATTTTAACCAGATGAAACAGATTCATGTGATCATATCCAGTTACATGCTGTAAGAAACGACAGACTGCCCCAACCCAGATTCCACTCCACAGTACACATCTGAAGAAGCTCATTCCCAAAAAGGCTTACATATCATATGGAAATATGTTTAATTATCTGTATGGTATTTTTACATTGGCTTAAAGCAGCCTTACCAAATATTTAGAATACTTAATCCAATCAATTATTAGTATGGGAGCGGCAGCAAGACATCAAGGACCATCACTGAACAAAGGGTATACGTGACCATGATTATCATTCAGTATCGCCCGACCATTTGGGTGATCACACCTGTAACAATACCAAGCCAAAGTGTATGTGACTGTGATTACCATTTAAGGACATCCTGCTAGATGATAGTATCACCCAGCCATTTGGGGGATACTCAGTAATTTACATTTCAAGTAAAACTCATTTCAATTACACATGCGAAACACTGTATAAAATGTGTGAGCAGGATTTGTTCGGGGTTCTTTTTGACTCCGATGAACCCAGAGTACTTTATGTATTTTGTCACTGCGATGCTGGAATAAACTTCTTCTTCATTAAGATCTTCGACGCTCTTCGTTTTATTTTTCTTACAATGCCAACACCTGGGTAAGCAAATGAAATGTTTAGAAACTCCTTTATAGAGCATTCATTTATAGCCATCCACATAGAAGAGCTTTCCAAAAGGAACAATTTGACACATTCCTGTCCCACCACACCATGGGTCAACACTGCTACAATAAATATTACTCACAGCAGGATCCATTCAGGTTGGTGGAGAAGAAGAGTGTGTTGTCTTCTCCCCTGAAAAGACACACACAATCCAGAGTGTTAAAGATGTGCAGTCTGCTTCACCTTCCATTTATTTTAATATAAACAAATGTCCTGAATTTGGCTTTGAAAAAAACAGTCAGTAAATTCTATGCTCTTCTCCTGGGAGGAGGAATTCTGGGCAACAAACTTAACTAATGGACTTGGATGCAATTGTAAGTTAATAAATAATTTATTTGCAGGTGGGTTTATTCAGCAGAGCTTACTATAACTGTAGCTTAAGCACCAGTGCAATGTTGCAGGCATCTTAAGTAACCGGGACTTCATTTTTCAAACTATATGTGAATGTTTTCATATATTAAATCAAACAATATTAAACTAAAAATTCCAGCAACATTCACAGACATGTCCACAATGCTTATTTTCTTTATTTGTGTGTGTGTGTGTGTGTATGTTAATAAACGGTAATCACCCATATATTGACACGTGTGGACACAGCAGAGCCAGAGTGACTCCTAAACATGGCATGTGCTAAATCTTGCAGTAATGTAGCTTAGCCATTTATTTCAGATTGCTTTCTAAGTGATTGTGAAACAAGTTTTAAAACAAAAAAAG
>JAUCMX010000007.1:17620348-17830348 GCA_033459395.1 Hemibagrus guttatus
ACTCAAGGTATTCACTTCAATGCAAGGGAGGGTGAATTGGGAGGAAGGGAGGTGGTGGAGAAGGAGGGGAGGAGAACAAGAAGAACAAGAAGTACAACAACAATCCCAAAAGTTTTCCAGCACCATCTATGCTTGATAAAGAGGAGAACATATATGTGATAAAAAAGCCAAGAATGAAACCTGTGAGTGAACAGGGAGGATCTAACAGGTAAATGGTTGTAAAATGTGTGCACCATGATTCTCTTTCTCTCACCTTGACACTGATGGTCACAAGGACATTGGAATTTTGGGGATTATAAATAATCTGTATGCGAGGGTTGAAAGACAGGTCTGACTGACTAAACCTCTCCCCAAAGTCAGTAGACAGGAAAATCCTGGAGCCACTGTCATCAGACATATCTCCTGTAAGGATCACCTACAAATAAAGAGCACAATTTAAATGACAAAAAAATAACATTAACAGAAGAAGTAATATTAAAATCCTCCCTGGTGATTTTGTACTAACTTTTAAGTATAAAGGTTAGCATTTGGATTTAACAGGCAAACCTGTTAAGCCTGCCTACATATATAGTGTTTAATGTCAAAAGAAATGAATATTTGATGGATGGTTGGTATTAATGAATTTTTAAACGTTTAAGATCAGTTACCAAATTCTTGACTTTACTAGAATCACTTCTCACCTTCCCAGAATTTTCAGGGCCAATGGCAATCCCAAACTCAGTACTGATAAACGTGTTGTTAATAAGTGATGTGATGTCCTCGAACGTCTTTCCGTAGTCCTCGCTGATCCAGATAAAGAGAGTGAGATACAGACATGCAGATGTTAAAATAAAAAGAATTTACCAATGATAGAAAGCATGTGAAACTAAATCACATGCAGAAATGCAGTTAAATGAGAAACATGCAAATAGAGGCATATTAAGATGTAGCTCACCTTCTGTAAAGTTTGGATTGGCCAAATTTTAGCAAGAAAATAGGCACCTGAAATGTAGTCAAGGCCAGAACGACCTGGCAAAAAAAAAAAAAAAAAAAAAGAGTGCTTAATTTGCACTGCCAAGGAGTAAGAGTCTACTCCATACCACTGACAGAATAATACAAGTCTTATGATCTTCCAGGAAGAAAAAAAAAAAAAAAGAAATGCAGAAAAATGAAGTGTAATGAAGCTATAATTGGATGGCTATAGCTACACATGAAAATTACATAGTTCCAGGACACTAAAACTATATAAAGCTAACAGCTTTCTATACATTTCTATAAAATAAAAAAAACTGTAAAGTTCAACAAGTGAATACAACTGACATTTGAATAAAACAACCTTGTTCAGTTATCAAGCCATAAAGTGGCACAAACAATTATAAACTAGTTTTCTGTTATCTGTCTGTTTTGTAGTATACAGCTGAAACAGGAAGAAATTTGTGGTTAACCATTGCTAAACTGTTGACCTGCTAGAGAAAGCTTTCATTTTGCGAGACGACAATTTTTGGACTTCTTCCTACTCATGCTGACAGTTTTCTGAGAGCTGAAACAATGACTAATGATTATTCACAAGAACATTTACTAGCAACACCACAATGTTCCAGCTGAGTCAAAACGGGTCTATTCAGGTCAAGTTGTAGCATGAAACCATCATCAGTAGTACAATCAATACCTGAGCATGTTCACAAAGCACAAATTTCACACAGCATCTACCATCTCATTAAAATAAACTTAATACATAATACATATAACATATAATACTTAATAATACATATATTAAAGATATTTATTAAATACGTATTAATTAAGAATAACAAAGACTATAAACTCACCCCTGTTCCATCTCCTATCCAGGCCAGAGAAACTGATCCACTGAGATCATTAAATTTGGTCTGCAAGTGAGAAATAAATGACTATTAATACTATAAATTGATTAAGGCAATAGCAAAAGAGACAAAAACATTATCTTTGGGCTAAATGGTTGAGCAAGCAACACATTGTATACTTGCTACCAGTTAACAGAATCAGAGTTTCTCTATGCTTTCAGAAATTGGACAGGTTTACATATAATGCATGTTGTTAATGTTATTAACTGTCAAATATCTACAGCCTTTAGCAGGCAATCTTATTCAGGTGGACTTACAACGTGCTTGGTAGAACTCCATCTAAAACATCCTCATGCTAGTGCAAATAGGTCAGAGTCTATGAATACTATCAAGCTCAAACACTGCATTACCAGAAATAAAGGCCCCAAACTGTACTTTTCCTTGTCGCTGGAGTGGTACCGTACACCTTTTTCTTTTAACCTTCATGTGTGTCTACGAGTAAGTGTGTTTCTGTCCTTCCTTACGTGTATATATATATATATATATATATATATATATATATATATATATATATATATATATATATATATATATATATATATATATATGTATATATATATATATGTGTATCCTTGACGGTTCCACGCAAATAAAGGAATTTGTTACATAAATAAATAAGGGATTATCACTTTAACTTCAAACTTAATCATTCTTGTTGTCTAAAAATTAAAAGGGTCTTAGGATTTACACTCATTATGAGTTAAAACATGATGTTATGGTTTAAAACCATGTACACCTAAACTAAAATACGCTCTTTTTCTCGATCCAGAGGGCATCTACGTCCATGAACACAGCAGTTAAATCCTCTAATCTCATCAAGTGTCTCCCCAGCTGTCTCAATTTGACCACACAAAATTACATAAAGTGCGCTTGGAAGTCAGACACGTGCATCCGAGCAGCTCTCAAACCACCTCTGAACTGAAACAGAAACACATTTTAAAGCCAAAAGCAAACAGGGTGAATATTTTTATCATTATGGTTGATGTGTTCATGTTTGACAGATGAACTCTGAGACAGAGGAGCAGGTTTGAAGAGCTGCAGTGCCGGTTACTCCAGACTCTGATGGGTGGAATGCAAAACTTACCTTCAGGTGTAACTCATACTTCCCTATGTATATAAGCACGAAATTACATCACCTGTATTAACCTGCAGCTTGCTTTTTTTAAGCTTTGTTTTGGCATTACCAAGTGAATTTCTAGTTAAAAACAACCTCAAATCAGAAAAGAAGAAAAAAGGTGACCCTTAATATTGTGATGTAAACTGAAAGCTTCAAATCCATTTAATGGTGAGCTCACATTTCACCCTCTTTAAGCTTTTTATTTTGAGGCAGCTAAACCTCTAAAATCCAATTCACCCACAGTGTAGTATAAGGTTATAGGTTTATTGAAGCTAAAAAGAAAATAGGCCAGAAGCCATTGCTCACTTGAAGTAACCATAGTAGTGTCACGTCTATCAGTGTGAGTTAACGACAGAATTAATAGTAAATCTAAACAGTGTTGTCTTAAAGATTATATTTAATACTCAACAATGTGAAAAAGTAATACTGTGGATATCGTAAAGAGCAAGGGAATATGGTGAGAGGACGAGAGAAAACAGCAGGAGAGTCTGTGGAGCATTTAGCTTTTCTGCACAGTAAACAGTGCGCTTTAAACAACTGCGTTTTTAAAGGAGATCATAAGGAAATGTCATACATTAAAGGGGATCATAAGGAAACGTCTGTTTTTAAGAGGTACCGGTTATAGAATAACAGATAAAGTTAGACAACATTACAGTGCCAGACATCAAAAGTCCAAAATCAAAACAAAGCAAAAACAAACAAACAAAGCAACAAGAGAGCAACAGTATTAGTGCATCACTGTATTATTTACGCACAATAATTGAATGTTAAAGAGCCTGGACTGGAGAGTTTGACAAAGCCAAAGGTTAAATGACAGGCGAGTCCGCGAGTAACTGGAAGAGCCGGTTTAAACTTACACTGTGAGTGCTGTTGGCTAATTTGTTTTTGTATCCCTGTAGACCATTACAGGTGTCTCCTCCGTCATCTGCGCTTCTCTTTTTTATGATATGATGATCCGGAAAATCCACCGCGGATCTGATCTTACGCACTACATCCACATGAAAGTGCGTGTTACGCGACACCCTGCTTCCACCGAAATCCAAGCTCAACACCGCAGGAAAGAAAAATAATGCTAAAATAAAGTGCCACTGCCGTGCCATGTTTTGATATCCGGTAGGTTATTTTATTTTTTATTTTTTTCACTCGTCCTGGTTATTTGCTAAATTCGCGACTGTCCCCCAGCTCCGCCGCCGACATCAACAGAAATACACTGGCTGTGACAATGAGCTCTCTCTCCTCATCGCAGTCTCGGCGGGCTTTCACCAGAAAATTAGTTGGGTTTTGCTGAACAAATAAAAGTCCCTTTTTTTAAAAAATACAACTAAAACTAACCGCAACAAACCAAATCTATAAACGAATTATGATGCAAAAATATAATCGGTAGAAACTACTGCACTCGGACCTCCAACTAGGTAACGACAAGGTACAGCGCTGAAAGTAGCTATGCACCTTGCAAAGACCTTGCGCTGATTGGATGATGTGGAGAAGGACTCGATTCTGATTGGTCCGTAGATGTATGTTCTTGTTTGGTTGAGACGTCGATCCGGAGCGCCGCATTCACTTGAATAAGAGGACGGACAGAATCCTGGTGCTCAGAGAACATCCGGGTATCTGACAAGAACAACACAACAACATTTAACAATTAACCAGCATGAAGCCATCTATCCACTTAAAACGTTTTAAGAAGCATTATTTTTAATAGCATTTTTATGTCCTTTTTGTTGCAGATGACCAGTGAATGTTCATTTGCATTGGCACTGTCCGTTTTGCCAAACTCATTTTAACCGGTGAATGTACTGCTGAACACTTGCTGTTTGGATAAACTTAAGATAAAAAGCAGCATTCACACAGTTAAGATTATCTTAATTTATATGATGCTTGAACATACTTTGAGGGAAATTAAATCAATAAAAAGTATAGCTTACATACAACAGATTGCAGGTACAGTCAGCTCCAGAATAATTGACAGCCTTGGTGTAAAGAAACAAAGAAAGAAACATATTTTGGGTTCTCAATATGGGCAGTGTTTAATCTTTAAGTGAAGTAAACTAAAATATATATTTTAAAAACAAAACCAGGTTCAATATCTCCCCTAAAAATGCTTGCTAACAAAATGTAACTGAAGCATGTACCCACTTTACATTTCACATCAGTATTTAAGATGTCTTTGGCAGTCTTCCATGACTTGATAGGAGTATAACTATGAGTAACAAATAATCAATAATTTTGCTGCTACTTAAAGTCCCAGTTTTTAAACTTATAGCTTATAAATTCAGTAAATACAATGAATTCTTTTTATACATTTATCAGTAGTTATCAGAGTGGAGAATTCAGTTCAGCTTTATTTGTATTGTACTTTTAACAATTGACATCGTCACAAAGCAGCTTTACAGAAGTATGTAAATTTAGGATAATTTTACATGTATACATTCATTCATTGTCTACCGCTTATCCGATCTATTCTCGGGTCATGGGGAGCCTGTGCCTTGTGCCTGTGTCAAGGCAGGATACACCCCGGATGGAGTGCCAACCCATCGCAGGGTGCACACACACACACACTCTCATTCACTCACACACTACAGGCAATTTAGAGATGCCAATCAACCTACAATGCATGTCTTTGGAGTACCCGGAGGAAACCCCTGAGGCACGGGGAGAACATGCAAACACACGGCGGAGGCAGGAATCAAACCCCCAACCCTGGAGGTGTGAGGCAAACGTGCTAACCACCAAGCCACCGTGCCCCCCTACATGTATACATTAATGCCTAAATATCAAGCCAGAGGCACCAGTGGCAAGGAAAAACTCCCTTAGACTATATGAGGTAGAAACCTTGATGGGACCTAGATTCAAAACTCATCCTCATCAGGGTGCTAGTGCAATTCTGAATAATTCCCTTCTATAACTGAGTACTATATGGACAAAAAGTGCACTTGTGTAACCAGGAAATTAATTATCATTTTAACATGGTGTATTTTGTTGCGTTATCACTTATGGAGACTTGGCAATTGCCAAACTGTTCATGGCAAATGCAGAGATACCATCCACAGAATATCATGTATCTTTAGTCTGTCCATGTGAGGCCATCCACAGAATCAGTGAGTAGGATGAATCAGGCAGGTCCAGAGAGAAGAAGAAGTCGGGATCACTTTTATCTCAGGAATATCATGTGTAGCTTGACAAAGAGTGAGAGCAAAACACATTATTAGTTGTGTGTATATACATTTTCTGTGGCCATCATCAAAATAACAGCACCACAAAATGGTGTCTATCCTCAATCCATTACCACACATTTGCATTTATATTACTTTATCATTTATCACTTCAAATTGGACATGGCAACTTCTTTCCCCTTTCTTTTTTTTGCACTTTTCTTGACCCCCAGAGTCAAGACAGAGCTCACAGTTGGTTACCAGCACCTACTCAATCTTCTTTTCAATTAGCAATGTGTCTTATGGATAGCTTTTGAACACATCCTACCTCAAAATACTCTATATAACGAACAGCAGATGTGAATAACACTTATGTTACATAACTTAATTGTACACTCTCATATGTTCTGTTTATTTCATGCAAGTAATTGTGTTGCAAATACTGGTAGTAAAAAGAGGTAAATGTGCCACAGAAAACATTACTAATCTAATCAAAAAGGTTAATAAGAATAACAATAATAATAGTAGTAATAATAATAATAATAAAAATAATAAAAACATTTTGTCCAGCTCAGTGTACCTCAATCCAACTGTTCTTATTTCTATAATGTCTTCTGGTATGAGATTTTCTTAGTTGATGCTTATTTATTCGTTGCTTAATCTTTATTCAACTCTGTATAGTGACCATGGATTTAAAAGCAATGCTATATAAATGAAACACATTGCAACAAATACCCACCAAACGAAACAGCAGATGCCATTGGTGATTAGATTGCTTGTGTACATGTGATTTGCAAGAAGGCTTTGTAGCATGGGATATCTCATGACTTCAATCATGTGATAAGTCCATAATAGGAACCATTGTGTGGTTGCCACCACAAAGCATGTGTTCCAAAGAACTTATTTAGTTTTATATAAGCTATGAAACTGGATCAGTGAGCATTCAAAAGTCCAGTAAACATTTCATAGTTGAAAAAACTATGACAGGCATACAGTATATAAAAGATCATCCGAAGACACAATATAGTTGATCGGTTCAAAGGCAAAACATAAAAGTGCTGCCTCAAAATAGCTCAGCTCAAATGCAGCTCAGCCTGCTAAGTAAATAGGAAGACAAGTTAATGTTGCAGAAACAGACTTTTATATAGGAGCACACTGAACCTGATTTGTAAATATTAAAATGGACCTGAGAGATCTGATGGTCAGCAGGGGCGTTGCAGGGTGTGGACAGGGCAAACCAGGGATCTAAGCTTCAGATGAGGATTTCACAAATAAAAGAAGATTATCTGCACAGCAAGGACATCCAGTGTTGATGAAAACAGCGTCATCCAGTAATCACATACAGTATTGAAAATTATGCATCTTGATAGGGCTGTTTCTAAAGATTAGGCTTAGGATTACAATGTCAGATGAAGAATACTAAACAAAACAAATTCTTAAAACAGTATCTTATAAGATAAACGTGTATCACTAGCTTCCCCCCTTTCTTGTTTCAGTCTGGTTCTGCCTCTCTTCATTCAATTAGATTTACACAAGCAAAGAAATGTGCACAAAAGTTTGCAGATTTTTAAAAAAATTTCTTTTCATTTGTCCAGTGCATTTGAGATTTCTCATATTCTATCATCTTTACTGTCATTTCAGTATACAAACACTATTCTGAAGATCTTCACACCCATAAGAAGTCATCAACCCACAAATGCACATTCAGTGCAAGCTGCATGCAGTATATTTCCTGTAGAGTAAAAAAGGTAAAGAATCAAATATGTATTGCATCTTGTTAGTTTATTAGCCACATACAACGTTACATCTGGGTGAAGCAAGAACAATGACATGCCCATTAAACGGGCTATGAACCGAGCTTTAACAGCGTTTGATGTGGTATATCCTTTTGAAACAGGAAGCAAAAGCAGGGCCTCGTTGAAGGGCTCGAATGATTTCCATAGTGGCCAATAGCATTTGAGATACACCACATCTCGCACTGAATCCATATTAAGTGACTTGACTGGGTAATGCAGCAGTGAATTAAAGCTAGTTTTCAACTGTGTTTGATATCTCGCTGCCAATGTGTCCATTGCAAACTCAAATTAGACTGGAACTTTTTAAGAAGAATCTCACAGGCATTTTCTGCTAACATTTTAAGCAGGTTTTACACTGAATGATATTTTGCTGTCACAAAAATGCATATTTTAATAGAATTATTTGGTCATTAGTTGAGACCAGCAGCTGAATACCATTGTGGCAATTATAGTGTTGTCTAATGTGTTATTATAATCTCACTGTAACCCGCTGCTACTACTTGGAGGACCATTTGTATACTCATTTCAGGCAGGGGTGTCCAATCTACAAAGGGCCAATGTAAGTGCAGGTTTTCATTCCAACCAAGCAGAAGCCACACCTGAGCCTACTGAAAGCCAAGATCAGTTGATTAAACTGGTGGAATCAGGTGTGGCTCCTGTATGACTGGAATGAAAACCTGCACTCACACCGGCTCTTTGTGAATTAGACTGGACATCCCTGCTATAGGGCATGGGATGATGCTAAACTCATAGGCCGGCTAAAATAGTGTAATGGCGTATTTTATAAAGGTGAACATAAACGTAACATGCTAAAGAACAGAAAAAAAAAAACAAAACATCAAGCATGCACCCAGACCACGCTAACTGATGAGTTAAGCAGAACGTAGAAGTTTTTAAATCACAGTTCTCTCATTATAGCATCTTTATCATATAAGCTGACATGATTAACACATAATTACACAGCCTGTTATAGAAGTTGTCCAATATTTTTATTGGGATCTTGTACAGTGTGACTTTATAAACTTAGAAAATATATAAAAATGTATAAAATTAAAATGTAAATGTCTTTAACCAACAAGGCATTTGGCTCTTTTACGTTAAGGGGCATTAAAAAAAAGAAGAAGAAGAAGAAGAAGAAGAAGTCTACCAAATAAACTAATACAGCCGCCATATTGAATGGTTTGTTTAGGCACTAAACACTTACAGTTTAAAAATATTTAATTATTTAATATTCAATTAATATTTTAATTAAATACAATTACAAATTATTCATTACAATAAAACAATAACGTCCACTCAAAGTAGTTTACAGATTCAAGTTACAGACTTATGGCTCATTAGCCAGCGAACACAATGTAACTTGCGCCACCTTTCTACAAGGAGGCTTTAACTCTAATGTCCAACCCTCGAGCGCGACGTCATGAACTACGTGAAAAAGTGAAAAGAAAAAAAAAAAGGAAAAAGTGACAACTTTGTGCATCTGTTCCTTCAGACATATAGAGGTATTTGGATTTTCTTAAATTAATCCCGTCTCTAAAACTAATATTGAGAATGCTTGTCAAGTAGTTAGCTATATAAATTAGTGTGGGGGAAAAGCACGCCCTTGACGTAGACCGCGTGCAGATATATATATGTATGTCTTAGATAAAGTTGCGTGAGGAGGCTGATTCAGCTGATGATATATTTCTCTTTCAGAAAATGTCAGCTTTCATGTTTGATATCAGACCTTTGAAAAAAGCCGCTGGGATTTATACGCATCCTGGAATGGGTAAGCGCAGATTTTCGACATTTAGCTGCAAAGTTCCGTGTTTAATGTTTTGTTAAATCCACTATGAACTCTGATGTTGTCGCCGTTGTGGAGTTTAGGCGATGTTCTCGATAAAATGTTAGGAAATTGCGCAAAAAAATTCTTTGCATTTCTGAAAAAAGTGTAGTTCCACCATAGGAGACTTGCGTCAAACGATCCAATAATACTAATCTAATACAATCCGTGAAGCATGTTATGTCTTAAATTAAAAATAGACCAAAAAGTGTTATTGTCTTAAACATGTAAACATGTACAAGTATAAAAATACAGTAAAGGGTGTTATGAATTATTTGCATTACACCCCAGAAAACACCGAGCATACAGCAAACCATGTGTTGACCACCTCGTCCTCTGAATCCCAAAAATGTTATTATAAAATCTGCAAGGTTATGAAAATAACTTGCAGTGATTATATGCTTCCTACTAGACCTAGTGTAAGGACTCTAATTCAGCACTGGGATTGTGCTGTGTATTTTCTGTTGTCTTGTAAATTAATCTCTTTGTGTAGGCCTGAGTTGCTGTTTCTTTACACCTTCAGGAAACAGTGTACTTTTCTGTCTGTCTATGATGCTTATTAAACACACCCGATTTTTTAAAACTTTCTTGCGACATACAAGTATGAGCAAATGTGTATATATGATGTAAAAATGTCAGCTCTGTTGTAACACTTCCCCTTTCTTACCATAGATCGTATTTCCGGCCTAGTTAGTTGACTTTACACTTCTCTGGAAAAGTATTCTTTTATGTCCGTTGGTTAACAAAGTGTTAACTCTGTGGGCTAGCTGCCCACACAGACAGAAATGCTTATTCAGTTACACATACTATACACATACATGATCGATTGTGGAACTTTGATATTATTATTATTATTATTATTATTATTATTATTATTATTATTAAACATGAGTCATTTGGTTACATTTAACCAGAGGCATTTGTCCAAAGGCAAAGGCTTCTTCTTTAATCTTGTTTCTCCTGCTCTTACTATGTTTGTTTGTGTGCACTGTGTCCACAGGCATTTGCCATATTTGCATTTGCATCAACTAGTAATTATTCCGGCACTACCAGCTTTAATATCCAGTGTCAAGGGACTGGTCATATCCATGAGATCAATATCTCCTTTGAATACCCTTTTAGGTAAATGTTATTAAGCATTCTCTAACAAACTACCAGGTATTATTGGATATATTCAGTTGGACTGTTTTTTTTTATTTTGAAGAGAAAAAAAATTCATACCCCACTTTGTCTTGTCTCACACAGACTTAATAAACCCGGGTTTGATGTACCAACCTGCGAAGTCAACAAAACATCAACAGAAACAAAAAAGTACTATCTGACCGGAGACTATTCATCTTCAGCTGAGTTCTTTGTTGCAGTGGGAGTCCTGGCCTTCCTCTACTGTACCAGCATACTTGTGGTGTATGTTGGCTACCACCAAGTATATAGTGAATCAAAACGTGGACCTATGATTGTGAGTCTGCTTTAGCACTTTATTAACCGAAATCTGCATTGAGCTTGACTTTAGTCACTTTATATTTATAGCACACTACATTAATAGTTTAAAGTACCTGCATGTTGCTTAGTATTAATAGTCTCCATAATTTATTTGAAACAAAACGTGATTTTCAGTTTTGTGAGCACAGTGTTACCTTTCATTTGAAAGTAAAACTTGTGTTCAATAAGTAGGTCTGCATTTATAACCGCTGGCTTACTTCCTGTTCATAATTTATCATTGTGCAATGGACATGCGACTACGAAACAGTGAACAAAATGTAACCATTAGTTAACCAGACATTAGTTGGGCCTTTCAGGTCATGTGACCTGATTGAACTGCACGATGTTCAGACCTCTAGGCAACTAATGCTGCAGTAGAAGTGACCATTTCTCACTGATGTGTAAATGAAGAAGTAGCAGGGTGTGTTTTATAGACAGCAGTTGCAAGAGGGGGAGTAACAGACCTTTGAGAGGCAATGGGGTACTAGCTATACACTCACCATCCACTTTATTAGGAACACTTGCACTTCAAATAACCTCTGTTTACATCTGTGGTAAGCAGAATCTTCTTGTAATACACAACATGTTGTTACTGAAGCTGTTACTGAAGACGAATGAATGCATAAATGAATGAACACCATACGGACATGCCATCTTTCTGTTGTCTGAGAAACCAAAAACACTGAAATAAACACTGAACTACACGATATGGCCAAAAGGATGTGGACACCTAACCATCACACCTATATTAGCTTGTTGGTCATCCCATTCCAAAGCCATGGGCAATACCTAGCCCCCAACACCACCTGCCCCCTGCAGATATAACAGACTCTATTTTTCTACAAAGACTTTCTACTGGATTTTGGAGTGTGTCTGTAGGAATTTGTGCCCATTCAGTCAAAAGAGCATTAGTGAAGTCAGACACTGATGTTGGAATGAAGAAACCTGGCTCACAGACAAAATTCCAGTTCATCCCAAAATTCTTAATTGGGGTTGAGCTCAGGACTCAAAGCAGACCAGTGGAGATCCTCCAAACCAAACTAATCAAACCATGTCTTTTAAGGAGCTCAATTTGTACACAGGGACATTATCACACTGGAACAGGAAAGTGGAATGCATACAATTGTCTAAAATGTCTTTGTTAATGCTGCAGCTCACAATTATCTTTCACTGAAAGTAGGGGACTTAAGCCCCAAATCCTGAAAAACAGCCCCCCAGCATTACTCATCCTCCACCAATCTTAATATTGCTGCTGCTGCTGCATACTATGCATCCACCAGATCCAGCTATATCCATCAGTATGCTGATAGTGAAGCATGAGTCATTACTGCAGATAAGATGTATCCACTGCGCTAGTGTCCAGTGGTGGTGTGCTTTACATCACTTCAGCCAACACTTGCCATTGCTTATAGTGATCTTAGGCTTGTGTGAAGCTCCTTGGCCATGGAAACCCATAGTATGAAGCTCCAAATGCAATGTTGCTTCTAGAGCCAATATGGAGCTACTGGAACTAGTGAGTGCTGCACATAGAATTAGTGATTTTTAACAGTAGACGCTTCAGCAATTGGTAGCCACATTCAAAGTTGCTTTCTAACATAGTTGTTGCTCTTATGTCACAATCATTGCACTTACAGCTGACTGGCACTGATCTACCAGAGCAGAGGTCTCATTCAAAGTGGAATCCTATGACCGTGCCATGTTTAAAGTCACTGAGCTCTTTAGTTACTGAGCCTTTCATTCCACTGCCAGTGTTTGTCTATAGAGATTGCATGGCTATGTGCTTCATTTTATGTACTTGTTAGCAATGGGTGTGACTGAAGAACTTGAACTCAACAATTAGAAAAGGTACCAACATGCAACTGACCATATAGTGTTTGTTACAGGTAGATATTCATGTGAAATCAAGCAGATTATATGTGTACAGCTATCATTAATGTTCTCATTCATGTATGTCCACTTAAACCCTGCCTTCATTCCCCAGGATCTGCTAATAACTGGAATCTTCACCTTCCTGTGGCTGGTGGCTTCTTCTGCCTGGGGAAAAGGCCTGACTGATGTGGGATGGTCTACAAGTACAACAGATCTCATTTCCGTAATCAGTGTCTGTAAGATTCAAGCAAACAAGTGTACACCGGGTGCCATTCCTCAATTCGGCCCCCTCAATTCTTCAGTGGTAAGACTACTTCGACGACTGTAGCTAGTGTGGTGTCCTAAATTTCTGATGTTTTTACTCTGTATTTATGGATACCATAAATATGAAGTAAAAATAATGTGATTTGTTATATATATATATATATATATATATATATATATATATATATATAAAAGACATTTTGTGTATGGCTTATTGAAGTCATGTTCAAGCCACAATATTGATATTTTAGCCAGTTGGCATACACCACCTGTATATATGTTTTTAGTCAAGAAGATATTTAACTTCAACTGTTAGTGTGTGGATAGATTTTTTGAAGCTTCTAGCAATGTAAATATTGTGGGTATAACTGAAACTAAATGATTTGTTTACTACAAAGCATGTAGTAAAGCATACTGATTACTTTTTATTGAATTGACCAATCTGTTCATGACCATGTCATCATATTTTGTCAGTAGCTGGGTTGCCAAATCTGCCAAAAGAAACCTAATGTCACTTCAAAACTAGAACCAAAATTACTAGCCAGTACCAAACGAAAAGCCAAGAAAGTGTATACATAAACCATCAGGCTCATATTGAATAAGAAAAAAAGCTGTACTTGTACTGTTAACTGGTTATATGGCATTTTGTGTAGGATCATGTTTACTCATGTTACTCATGTTTACACAAACGAAAAGAGAGATTTATTTGCATGCTTTCTAATAACTTGTGTTTTCGACGGTTTAATATATTCCAGTTCCATTCAATTATATAACATTTCATTTAGCAGTACCTTCTGTTGTGTAAATGTGCACTTCCCTTTTTATTCCCTAGACACTATTTTACAGCCTATGATCAAGACCACTGCAAAATTAGTTGAATTAATTAGTGCCATCATACAATGTTTCCTGATGAAGTAGTAATAAAATACAGCATATCAATCCATTTATTTCATCAAGGAGCTGCACCTGTTATTACTTATTTAGCATGAGAATGACAAAAAGGAAATGACGTCCAACAGCTCTTTTTGTTTGGCACTGAGTAATATTTTTGAGTCTGGTTTTGAAGAGATATCTGCCGCTTCTGAGACATATGAAAATATCAGCTGTCCATGTCAGGCATACACTGTGTTTTGTCCCCCCCCAATGAGTATTGACATTCCACAAGTCAGGTGAGATAGTTACACATATTCAGGGTGAACGGACTGTTTCATTTTTGTACTACTACCAGAAATGTCTTGTGAATGCAAATTTTGTAAATGTGATCTATTTAATAAGTGCAAACAACACACCTAAATAAATATGCTTAAATGTCCCTTAAATGCACCTTTTCTAGATTGCTGGGTTTCTGAACCTCATCTTATGGGCTGGAAACTGCTGGTTCATTTTTAAGGAGACACACTTCCATACAAAGGCTGCTCCTTCGCCCACTTAGCAAGGAACAAGAAGACAGCCTTGACAAGAAATGAAAGTGAAATGGCTATTCTCACAGTTATCCGTTGCAGTTCTGACAGTTGTGGTTCACTCACTAAACTTCCTGTTTGGCATTTTAGCTTACAGGAAGCAATGGTTTGGTTTACAGTATCGTTGTTTAGTACAATCATTTGAAACTAATGTTTTGTCAATTTTCCTGCTCTAAATTACTGTCAATCTCAAGAAATCAAGAATAATAAGATGAAAATATATATATGTATATGATTTTAAATGTGCACTCAAAAGAAAGGCACACATTACACACTTCATATTGAACACATGGTTTAAATAACCATGGCTTAAATAAGCAATAACCACAGTGACAGCCTAGAACTTACTGTTATTCAGTAAACAGTATACAAAACTTTAGACATTTCAAAAAAGAATCATGTATATTTGGGGATTTAGATCAGGAAAAAATACCCTAGCAAGAAAGTTTCTTAAGTGACCAGAAATGACCAGTGAACCATGAAAGTAGCTTTAGTTGCTATTAGATTTGGGGATATCTGTTACAGAAGAAATTATGCATACTGTATGAACTGCAATATGAATTTGTGCTGCCTTAATTTTTTTTTCATTTTAGTTTTTTCTACAGGCCTCTCATGAAATTGACCATTACTGAATAAGATTTGTTCTTTGTTTTTTTTCAATATGCTTTGTATGTTTGTATGTATGTATGTATGTATGAATAGCCATTACATTACAAGTAATGCAGTACCAATGATGTCTTTATCCATCGTCTCAAGTAATGTTATTGCTTTGCTGTTATTTTTGATTAACCTAAGTAAATGATTTAGAATGACTGACTGGTTTCCTGTTCATGCATAAAAGTGAAGGAATATTTTACCCCATTATTGTCTTTATTCAATTTTGCTAGTTATTTACACATTTCCCAGTAATATGACACTGGGTTTTGTTCACTTGTTATGCATGTGTGATATCCAAATGTGCCTTGGCAAATTGTATTGTTTTTCTATTTTACTATATTGTATAGAAAACAATAATATTTTGTTCTTTGTATGCACTGATGAACCTGTTCATAGAGTTATGTGGTTAGGAATCTGTTAAACCAAAGTAAAGAAAGAAAAAGATTTAAATAGTTTTACTGTGAAATTGAGAATTGTAAGAGCTACATGTCACATCCATGTTTTAATTAAAGGAAAATTCCACTGTGACGCACTTTACATATGTATATTGATGTGTGAGGTGCAAACTGATTCTGGTGGTAATTTGTTAGTTGGTGCTGTATATTTGATTTTTTTTTTTTGTGTCAAGTGCATGTGTGCTGTGGTAAGTACCTCTCAAAGAAATCTGCCATTTGCTGTTGAATTACATCCAAGAATTTCTTGTCCATGGAATGCTAAATGCTTTCAGTAAAGTAAATGAAGTCAAGTGTTACTGTAACAACTTGCGCCTTGGATTCAGTTCCAACTTTCTTCTTTAAACAGGTATTTGTCTCTCAAGCACAGTTGTAAATGTAGTAAACAGGTCATTAGCATCAGATTGCCTTCCAGACCCACTTAAAATGGCTTCTACAAGACCACTACTCAAGAACTACACAACATGTAATCTTCCATCACACGTAATTACAGCCCAATTTTAAATCTGCCTTTCCTTGGCAAAATTATAAAGTTTCTCTGTTTTTTTTCTCCAAAATAACATCTATGAAACATTTCATTCAGGAATTAGGCTAGGTCAAAGTATTCACCCCCCTTGAACCTTTCCACATTTTGCAGTGTTACAACTGGAATTAAAATTAACTTAAGATGTTTACATGGTTGTCTGGATTCATGCAATATAATTTTATAGTGAGACAAACAAACAAAAATAAATAAATTAACAAGTAAACAGAAATTTGTTGCAAAAGTATTCACACCACAAGATTGCTACTTGCACTATTTGGCATATATAATATATAATCAACTTTTATTTGGTCCTTAAACACCTCAGAAGCCATTTCTACAAATTCTGTGCTGTAATGCTGTGCTGGGTGTAAGGTCAGTGGCTTGTGATGGTCAGATTTGTCATCCATGAAAGTCAGTAGACTGTCTACCTTGTACAGAATCTCAAGTAGGCCCATTTTACAGGACTGTACACTCATGTAGAGGAGGTTCAGTTGAATGTCTTCACCATTGCCAAGTAACCAATACAATCTCTGGCAGAATGGTACAGCTCCCTGGCCCAGTATGTGCTGCCCCATGACTGTCTTGCATGCACAGAATTCAGGAATGGCAGCAACTTAATTTTGCTATTGAAACACCCAATACTCTTCTGTCCCAAATGGCATCATCAACTAGGTCACTTTGTGGATCTGACCCCAAAGACACCCTTTCAGAAAGGCCATCTTAAGCCTATGAGCCTCAGAAAGATGGCTGTTGGGAAAGGCCCCTGAAGACAAGTTAGCATACATAGAGTAAGTGCCCTTGCAATTGTTAATCTCTGGTTTGTTCACCTCTGAAAATTTTAAGGTTGTCTAATTCCTAGCTGTTTCATAAGCCCTTAACAATCTGGCCAAGTGTGTTAGAGTCATTCATTCATTGTCTACCGCTTATCCAAACTACACTCGGGTCACGGGGAGCCTGTGCCTATCTCAGGCGTCATAGGGCATCAAGGCAGGATACACCCTGGACGGAGTGCCAACCCATCGCAGGGCACACACACACTCTCGTTCACTCACTACGGACAATTTTGAGATGCCAATCAACCTACAATGCATGTCTGTGGACTGGGGGAGGAAACCCCCGAGGCACGGGGAGAACATGCAAACTCCACACACACGGCAGAGGCGGGAATCCAACCCTGGAGGTGTGAGGCAAACATGCTAACCACTAAGCCACCGTGCCCCCCTGTGTTAGAGTCAAGAAGTCTTAAAACTTTGATCCTTTCCTTATTTTTCAATAGCCAAAATTGTTTAAAACTCCACATACAGCACAAACTTCTGTGCACCGGTTGAGCATATGACCATATAAATGTTTCAGGCCTTACCTAATTTTGCTGAACAGCGTTCAGGTATAAAAACAATTGCACTTAAATACTGTTATACATGTAGTTATACTCTGTGTCCAGGAGATGGCACTGTTTTACCACTGTATATATCATACACAACCAAGGCATGGCCTAGTAGTCCATATACTTCTGACAACAAAATGTACAGATAATCCACCTGCAAGTATGATTTGGGTAATGGGATTAAACCAGAGTTCCCTGAAGAAACCCACAAATACACATGAAGAACATGTGACTCCAGGTTACATTACCTATCATGATTCTCTAAAACCTAATAAATCCTTAATAATAATTGCCTGCAAGTGTCAGCATTGTTCTGCTGCTGATAAATGTGTAAAAATGATATCTTAATTAGAAATGAACTTATTTACTGACGAATTAAGTTTCTATATGAACTCATATAACTGGAATAAGGAGTAAATGCTTGAACCATAAAAGCAAAGCTGACTCCAAAATGAAGCTTTAACCATTTTATTAGTTTTGCAAATCATTTTACCATCATAGTAATTGTCTATAGCCTTCCCCTTCTCTCAGTCACAGTCTGCAGTCTACCATAGAGACTCGATACAGCAGAACGTCTCTAGCTCTGAAACAGGACCAGCACTATGCAGCATCTAATGGATATTACACTCATTATATGCTTACTGAGACACAGGCCATGTTTCCAGTGTGAAGCTATTACTACCTTCAAGACATTCACTTTGCATTAAAGTGATTTCTGGTAGCCGGATATATTGTTGTTTTTTACTTTCACAAAACTA
This sequence comes from Hemibagrus guttatus, assembly GCA_033459395.1. Lineage (NCBI taxonomy): Eukaryota > Metazoa > Chordata > Actinopteri > Siluriformes > Bagridae > Hemibagrus > Hemibagrus guttatus. Next base: position 17,638,947 of record JAUCMX010000007.1, read on the forward strand.
AAGACGAGCACTTTTGTTGAAATAGTTGCAACATGATCAGTGTATTTCTTATATACTAAAAGTTTTCGTATATCCAACTGTAGACAACAGACAGACACAGCCACTTTATACCAATAGTCTCTTAGTAGCCAGAGATTCAAAACTAAATAAGATCAAATACTTGACATACAGAATTGTGAAATATTACATACATGTTACATACAGTATATGGCACTTAAAAAAAAGACAAAATGACCAGGACATATTCACAAACAGGATTAAAGTGGCTAAGTAAGAAATAGGTACACTGATACACAATTTAGTGTGCTTACATTATACATTATCCTAAAGAAATTTATTAGAGGCGCATAATGTAAAGTCAAGGCAGATCTCTGGGTTTTTTTTTGTCACAAACGTCTCTACATATAACAGTGTATTCCTGAAAAAGAGCATATAACCTACTGCTTAGTGATACAGTGCTTTGTTGCCTCCATAGGTACAGTCTGTGATGGCTTACTGAAGTTTCTGGTCTATTTACTAACTTCTTAATTGAATATACAGACCTACTGAGACACATTGTAAACATCTCTTTAAGATTTCATATGACAGAAACATAAATTACAACAGATAACGTTATAAAATGCTTAACATCTCAACTTTTGTCACAAGTGGAATCCAGACAACAGCATAAAGAACACTATATTAAGAAGAAGGAGGCCCAATATGCTCCCTGTGATCTACTTTCCCACAAGTTATTTTCAGCTTTAACCCACATGATCGACCTAAACAGGCTCTTCAGTACCTTCTGCATATCAGAGCCAGCTGTATTAAATTGATACACCTAATATGTGACAGTATTAGAGCCAGAAGTATTAAACTGCAGGAGTGACTTGGGCACTTCTAATAGAAGTACAAGGAATTTAGACAAGATGACTTGCTGGTTAAGAAAACATTGTCTTCAAGGTAAACATTTTAAACAAACACAGAAGCAACACACAAAAGCACAGATGTACTGCCCATTAAATGCTGAATGATAAACCAATTAATAGAATACTGCTGCCATCTAACAATATCCAAGGACTGATACTAAAGGAAAACAAATGACACAGGGCTAAAAAGCCATTAGATCTTGTTTGGGTGTTGTGTCTCTTGCCAATGCGAAGCATGTTTGAAAGCAACAGAGACACTGGCCTTTTCCCATAGAGATCACGATGGTGAGGACGTCACAGGATTTTGGCTTCAGCTGAGGAGGCGTTTAATAGGCCTGAACTGCCCACTGCCTGCCGCTGTCCATCATAGCTGCTCTCATTTTCCGATACGTTTTTCCTGAGATGATGCTGTGCAAACCAGATGGGCTCTCCCCTCTTTCAGAAAACAAAATCTGAGAGGTTTTAGTCCCTTATTACACAGATTGTAACTGGAATGCTCTAAAATACTTCCATTGCTAGTGTCTTCTGTATAGTTTTTACCATTGAGAATCAGTGTGTTTTGAATTAGCCTGCCTTTGACTTCACCCAAGTGGGGTTGAAAATAATGATATGACTGTCAAACCACCGTCTTATCATACTCAAGGCAAATGTGTAGCCAGAGAGTTGAAACTATTATGGTGTAGAGATAGAGTTACAGGATATGACAGCTGAATGCTACATAGAATGCATGTTATGTGAGAATAGACGTGGAACCACTGCTGTAAAATGTTCTTTTTGTGTGCTATATCTGAGGAACCCTTCTACTGTTTTTATCACGTTCATTAAAGCCTACGTGACACTGGGTAGTGACATGCATAATAAATATGTCAGAATACACTCTCTCCTTTTTTTCTCAAAAAGCTTCTTTTGAGGGTTTCAGGTGTAGTTAATAATGAGGCCAATCATTTGGAAAACATTCTGACAATGGGTGACTCAGCAATGACTAAAGCTAGCAAAATATGCAAATAACCCTGAACTTGAGAAGGTTTGAAAATCAGAGATGTCTGAAAAACAGTGTTGGTGTTTACATTATGGACTGTCCTGGTGTACTAGAGAAAAGCCGGCGAGATACCTTATTCTAATTTAAGAGGTTATTAGCATTCAGGAAATGTCTCTCTCTCTCTCTCTCTCTCTCTCTCTCTCTCTCTCTCTCTCTCTCTCTCTCTCTCTCTCTCTCTCTCTCTCTCTCTCTCTCTCTCTCTCTCTCTCTCTCTCTCTCTCTCTCTCTCTCTCTCTCTCTCTCTCTCTCTCTCTCTCTCCCTCCTCTCTCTGTGGTTGTCATGACAGACAGCCTCGTGCAAATAATAGGCCATATTTCCTGACAGAGAATGGCAGTCATAATGTGATTACGTGTCATTGTTTAAGGTATACATCTGCTGTGCACACAACATGCTGATTTAATTTACTCTTAAACTGGGGACTACAAGAAATGCTATTGTGCATCTGGCATCAGTATTCAGTGATCCTTGGGGATCATGGCAGCTGGCATGTCAGTTCTAGTTTCTGGTGCTACAACTACCCAAACTTTCAATAACCAAACTCGAACAGGGTGCTAGAAGATGACATCTATCTAACAGAAGTTTTAGCATTTTGTCCTAAAATCCAGCATGTTTTTGTTCTAAAATCCAAGCTGTTGTCCTGTGGCATTATTGCAAGTATCTATGGAATTACATACAACGCAGTGAAGGTTAACTTTGGCTTAATGTCACCTATTCACTTTATATCTTACTCCATAATGAACAACAAGAACCAATATAAATGTAATCATAATGCAGCAATTGGACTTTTTTTTAAAAAACTTTTTCTATTAAAGCACGGTTCTTCTACGTTTTGACATATTGATAAGCTTAGAGGTGCTGAATTTCTATGAACACATTCAAACCTTTGCTACGTCCTTTCAAATACACTTGACAGTGTTCAGCATTCACCGTAATGGTAGTTAATGGCATGCCACTCCTCTAGCAATGACTCATGACAGAAGTCTATATATAAAGTGATGATGCTGGCAAGATAGCATTTGGGGAAGGGAGGAATAAATATTGTAAGTATTAATGGCTACAGGACACAAAGCTATAATCTTTCTACTCTCAGCAGTCTAAGAATCCTAATATATGGTTTATATGGTTTATATATTACTAAATAATAAGGCTTGCCAGGAGAAATAAATTTTGCCATGTTGCCTATCAGCTTCCCCACTTGTCAGTGACACGTTACTCCAAATTCACTTACTGTATATGGCAAGACCTTTTCACAGTATATACTTAAGTGCTACAGATTAAAATGCTGGAAAGGCTTCTCTAAGTTGTCCTTGTCAAATTCACAAAGGAAAGCTATATAACACTGTGTCTTTAATTAGCCACATGCTGAAGGGTGCAAACTGCATTTCTGTTGCTCTTTTTCCAAAGACGTCTCAACAACTCATTGCCTTTGAACAAACCTCACACAATTTGCATCCATCACAGAAGGCTGCCCAGCTTCAAATCTGGACAGGATCCATTCAGACCACAATGGGTGTGTCAGAGAAGACTGAGCTAATAGAGTCTGCCACCGATTTCTTTCTTTTTCCTTTCCCATGCTTAGCCTCATCCTCGAGCTCCTCTTCCCCATTGCGATTCACTTTCCCATTCTGGCCCTGCAGGTCCTTGGGATCTATGAAGGCAACATGCCTGTTTGGCTCTGCTTTGGTTGCCAGATCCTCGTGAGTTGGCGTGACGCTGAGCATGGACGAATGAATACTATCCTCATGATTGTTCTTGGACTTCCCTTGTCCTGGACAGCAGAAACACCTGCAAGGGGTCAAGTACAGGTAGATGAGCACCAGGACCACACTGGCCAAGCATCCCACCAGAGTTGTGTATGCTGTATTGAGGGTCTCGCTGTTTCCATTAAGAGTGAAGTTATGCACTTTCAACCAGATATACAGGGTTTCATTAAAGTATTCACTTACAGCAAAACAGGTGTACTGACCAGAGTCCTCGAGTTTTACTGAACTGATCTCCAGGCTGCCATCTTGTAGAACTACAGCAGTCTGGTTGTTTCCAGATGATACTACTACATTGCCAGGTAGCATCCAAGTCTTGGACATGTCCCGATGCCGTGTATCACATTTGAGGACCAGAGACTGCTCTAAAAAGGCTTCCTCCACTGAATCATTATATGTGCTGCAGTTCATATGCATGTTTAGCTCAAAAACATGCAAGATTTTCTTATCAGGCCCTGGAATTATGCAAGTGTAGTCATCTTTGAAATCCACAGCAGAGTTTAGTCGTCGCATATACCATTGTGCCATCAAGCTGTATAGCTCACAGTCACAGATAAGCGTATTATTGTGGAAGTATAGTCCATTCTTGAGCCAGGCTGGTAGGTCCTGCAGATCTTGAATGGGGAGGGATTTGATCCGATTGGAAGACAAGTCCAGTAAGCTCAAATTTTCCAGTCGCGTCTTGTCCTTAACCAGCTCCAGTGGAAAGCGGGACACTTGGTTCTGGCTCAGGTAGAGCTTCTGCAGTTTGCTGAGGCCTGTGAAGGCAGTGCGGTCAATCTGGGAGATGTGATTGTTGTAGAGCAGAAGCACCTCTAGACACTCTAGCTGTTCAAAAATGTATTCATCCAGTTGGCGGATGCTGTTGGAGGACAGGTCCAAGTAGCGCAAGTGCTTAACATAAACAAAAGCTTCAGTAGAGATAAAATGCAAGCCATTGTGGCTCAGTAAAAGGTTGTGGAGTTTGGGGAGCTTGTATGTGGTCCATTCTGCACGTAGTCTGGTGATGTCATTATAGCTCAGATCAAGCACCGCTGTGTACTTGGGTAGGTCAGCTGGAACAGTAGTTAAGTTCATTTTGGAGCAGCTCACAATGTTACTGGCACATATGCACATTTTATGAAAATTCACTATTGAGCCGTCAATCCCTGGTATATGGATAAGAACCAGGGAAGTGCAGACAGCCCACTTAATGAACAGTTCCATCGAGGATGGCATATCTTCCACTCTCTCAAGAGTGAGACCTAGTTCTTCGATGAGTTCTACACGACTTCTTTAAACACAATGAAGAGATTAACTGAGTGTGCTGATCGAGTCGCTGAGTACAAGCTGAAAACAGAAAAACAAAAAAGCAGATCATGTACTCTTGAAATCAAAGGGAACATTTTTTAACAGTGTGCATTTCAACATTTATGGCACTTCAGCAGAAAAGTGTATTCTATTGCATGCATACAGACAAAGCAGAGGTATTTAAACATCTGGCACATAAAGGAGATCAATTTAAGTACATTGCCATTAAAAGCAAATTCATATTCTCAGTGAAACGTCCTGCAAACGACGATCAATAAAAACACTTCAGAAAGGAAAGGTGAGATGTTATGGCCTTGTAGTGCTCCTAGACAGCAGCGTTGCATTGCACCATTTCCCGTATGCACTGTCCCATCGTTCAAAGTGTCTATGTAATGCAATGTTATAAAACAAAAACCAAACCAAACAAAAACCCAAATTGTGCATTTAATCCTACATTACCTCCAGAAGATTTCACCTCGGGTTACAACACATCAAGGTTTGTATGTAAATAATGTCCAGAGCTGGCGTTTGTTTATCCATTGCCCATCACAGTAACGTGCCATGCTTTTCCCATTCAGAAACAAAAACCAGAAGGAGATACACCGATAGAAAAACGGTGTGTTCCTCCAGGACTCAAAAAAAACCAAAAAACTGCCCCGATTCGAGAACGATGTTTTTTTGTTGTTGTTGTTGTTTTTTTCTTTCTTTATTTATTTTTATCGCAGCTGAAATCGACCAAGGATAAATGCGCAAATAGTTACGACATTACGTAAAGAAAGGACGCGCTCAACACCGGTCTTCATATAATCCGCGACACATATTACAGCAGATGTGAATAAATCCATTTCAGATCTCAGTTGAGCCTAAGCGTCCGAAGATCCATGAGGCTTGCAGATGCAGTGTGACAGAAGGAGAAATGCGCTGTGCTCGACCCCTGATCAGACGCCACACTGACTATCCGATGAGCAGCATCTCTTCACGCGCACTGATTTGCCGGGGCGCATGTGCAGACGCGCGCTTGCGCTCAGCCTTTCTCACACGCATAAAAACACTCGGGTTGCGCCCCGGATTTCATTCACACAGCCTTCTGTACGAACGTTTATCTTTTCCCTGAAATTATGCAATCCTTTCTAAATCCTACCAACACGCCATTCAATTCTAACAGGAACCTATCGGTCACATGCTTATTATTCTGTTAGGAGGTTTGTTACATTTTTTTTTAAATTGGTCATTATCTATTCAAAAAACGCGTCGTTACGGGAATCCATATTGATTTTTCATTCAAAAATTCATGCAATACTTAGTGCATGGGTGTCAGACTCATTTTAGGTAACGGAGCACCAGTACGTCACAACCAACACATCACCAACTGCTTAAGAATGAGTCCATTTATTCGCTCACAAAACAGACTGCATATTCACACCCAGAATTAATGGCATGCAGAACCATTTACAACGTGTTACAACAGTGAAATTATTCATTCATTCATTGTCTACCGCTTATCCGATCTATTCTCGGGTCACGGGGAGCCTGTCATTGGGCATCAAGGCAGGATACACCCTGGACGGAGTGCCAACCCATCGCAGGGCACGCACACACACAAAATTTAGAGATGCCAATCAACCCACAATGCATGTCTTTGGACCGGGGGAGGAAACCGGAGTACCCGGAGGAAACCCCCGAGGCACGGGGAGAACATGCAAACTCCACACACACGGTGGAGGCAGGAATCGAACCCCCAACCCTGGAGGTGTGAGGCAAACGTGCTAACCACCAAGCCACCATGCCCCCCACGTTGAAATTAAATAGACTTAATTGGGATAATACTATATATCACGATGCTACCGAAATATGCCCATAACATGCATAAATGCAAAAAAAACAAAAACAAACAAACAAACAAATAAATAAATAAATCAGCATAGTTTGCAATTACATAAGTATTCAAACATTTTTCTGTGGAAACTCAATGTACTCTATATCAGAAACACTTCATCTGGTTTTATTGTGGTGAATCCAGAGCCTAGCCCAGGAACAGTGAGAAGGGAATACACCCTGGATGCGATGCCAGGCTGTTGCAGGACTCAAAATGACAGAGAATCAGATTTTTTAACATTCATTTGTGGTCCACAAGATGAACAAATAATTCTAAATTCAGTTGCAGGACTCTAGGTCTGATACCATGGTTTTAAACACATTCAGCAACAATGTATGCTGTACACCGACCAGGCATAACATTAAGACCGTCTGCCTAATATTGTGTTGTTCCCCATTTTGCTGCCAAAACAGCCCTTACCCGTCATGCACTGTTTATTCTGACACCTTTCTATCAGAAGCAGCATTAACTTCAGCAATTTGAGCAACAGTAGCTCATCGGTTGGAGCGGATCACACGGGCCAGCCTTCACTCCCCACGTGCATCAATGAGCCATGGCTGCCTATGGCCCTGTCACCGGTTCACCACTGTTCCTTACTTGGACCACTTTTGATAGATACTGACCACTGCAGACTGGGAACACCCCACAAGAGTGTTTTGGAGATGCTCTGATCCAGTCGTCTAGCCATCACATTTTGGTGCTTCTCAAACTCACTCAAATCCTTACACCTGCCCATTTTTCCTGCTTCTAACACATCAACTTTGAGGACAAAATGTTCATTTGCTGCCTAATATATCCCACCCACTAACAGGTGCCATGATGAGGAGATAATCAATGCTATTCTCTTCATCTGTCAGTGCTCATAATGTTATGCCTGATCAGTGTATATACCATTTAGTATGCAACCTGATGAAGCCGTACATGATGAAGCTTGACAAAAACAGTATAGAACAAAAGGAAAAATGTCACTTTGCCCAAATACAGAATGAGAGTAATGTAATAACTATGGATTGCTGCTACTATAGCTTAGCTGTTGATGCTCAACTGGAATAGGATTAGCCTCTTTTGTTTTATTAATGATCTGTCTTCATTATGTAAATGTGTTAGGATGCTCTCGAAATTAAAGTAAATCGTGAAAGCAGTTAACTATCCCCAGCTACTGGATTGGATTTAAGAGAGGGAGTTCTCTTCCCTTCACATTAGACAGGCCCAGCTGGGGAACAGAGAGTAGCTCCCACAGCCTGCTCACACTCACTCTCATGGGGGGTTGTAATTACAACCTGGGAGACAGCGTTATATTAGGCTAAATTCGGCCGTGGGTTTTGTCCAATGCGTTCTGCCTTCATTTCCAAATGTTTCAAATGTTTATCATCCATAGCACTGACACAAATGTCAGAGGCTTAAGGATATCATTAATTTCTGTGAAGTTGTAAAGGTTTTAAACTACTCTTTAAGATCATGTACAAGCCAGAAGTCTCTCCTGGGGACAGCTGGTAGTGAAATGGCACTCCAGTTATGTTTTAAGCCTAATCCTTAAAGGGAAAACGAATAATTATCCAAGAAGAAACTGTATAAAGCCATAAGCTGCAGAAGACCAATACTTACTATACTTATTAGAGTTACTATTTCATAAGAATAACTTCATCATTTATAATAGTTCCTGAATAATATTCTTCAGATTAAATAATGACTAATAAGATGGAGGTCTGTGGGTATTGAAGATCTGATTTCTGAAGTAAATGCAATACTGTGGCTTTTCTCATACTTCTACAGGCTAATCATTTTCTTGACCATCAGATAAATTGGGTTTACTGTAAAGAGACCAATGAGGTCTATTAAATCTCAGTGTTTTATTTCAACGCTAGTTTTTTTAAACTAATGATTATTAACAAGCAGAACTCCCTTAACATAATTCTTCTTTATGTATGTATTAATTTGTGTTAATTAGGGGAGAAATATAGTATGTCTAATTGTCCAGGAGGTTTTCTTTTGTACACACACTATTACTTAAAAACTTTAGCAGGAAAAAGACAGGGCACTTAAATACAGATAATTACGAGGCCATTGTGAGGTAGGTTTTAATGCAAAACTAGTTGTCATGGTAGCCATGGTCATAAACCACTGTTGGGGTTGAACAGTTATTTAGAATATAAAATAAAAAAAAGCACAAGGGAAGAATGTGACCTGCCAAAAACAACTATGTCTTAAAGTGCTTAATGAACACAGCATTGTATTTTCCTTGAACTTTCAGTGTACTTGAGATGACTCTCTGTGGTTTGTTACTACACTTCTCATGTTCGGTTAACCTGACCATGTAAATGCAATGCATTTTAAATGATTTATGAGCTGTTGGAATCCAGCTCCTATTGTGAATGGAATATTGTTGCCACTGTTGTGATCGTCCATGTGTAGTGGTTATTGGATAGTTTTGTCTTTGATGGATGATGCGATGTCTGGGATGGTTGGGAAGAATGATGTCAAAGGATATTTCTCTCTACTTTGGCACAGGGCCTTACATACTGAAGTTCTGTTATTTTGGCCTGCTTTCACACTATCAAAAGCAAGAACCTCAACTTCCTCCTTTATCATGCCTTTAATCTTAGCTTTCATTATTCTAAATCTACTATAAATAACCATATGCTTACTTGATTCATCGAGTTGAAATAGATATATTTGGCAACCAGATTGGATTGCATCTTTGGAGAGGATGCATATGATTGGAGCTCTTGAAGACAGCTGTACCAAAGAGAAGATTACAGCTATCTGTAATTTGAACAAGGACATAAGGACATGATCTAAGGTTTTATGTTAGCTGAGATTCATCCTAAAGTGGTCATCTTATTAGTGAAAGATCATTTAGAATCACTGTATAGAGGAAAATGGTGGAAATTATCCATTTAAATGTCAATGTACTGAAAGGAAATCATGTTTGAGATTAGCATGAACATCATGATGATGTGTAATATGGTTTATGGTTTAACAAGAAACCATCAAACACTGCAACAAACACAGGAAAAAAAACAAAAATAACAAATTAATTTAAGGTGTTCATGTAAGAAAAAAAATGCTATATCTATATTTATATATGTTGTTTCATTTCATGTAAACTCCATATCACAGTGCATCTGTGTTATATATATACAAATTAAGTGTTTGTTTTATGTCCACTGTGTGTGCTGAGCTGGTTGTATTGCTGTTATATGAGCCTATATCAGTGCACCTGTCATGAAGACAATGGGAATAATGCATCCAAATGGCTCTTAAAAGCATAAAACAAAAGCTGCTTATGTATAAAAGCATTGTATATATATAAGAAAGAAAGTGGTTCATGGACCCAAAGCACAGCAGGTGGTTTTCTTCTGGTCGTAATTCTCAGAATGCTCATTTGAACAGATGTCTCTCTAACAGTCATAATTGAGAGATATGCGTGTGTTTTTGTGTGTGTGTGTGTGTGCTTGTGTCTGTAGGGGGGTGTTTTTGGAGGTGGGTGGGGGTGGTTATGGTATTATCTGTAACACAAGCAGGGAGGTGTAGATGTCTAGCGTTTCAGATCCAGCTTTATGTACATAGTTTCTGCTCAGTGGTATTTGATATCAATTTATTTGAAATCCATTTGAATTTGACATTTCAGATGCAGTGGCAGAATTGCATTGGATACTTGAGTAACTGTATTTCCTTCCTATACTTAAGGACTAATTTGGGGGTGTTTATGCTTTACTTGGCTGTTATTGAAATTGAATAGTTCTCTTGCTTAATTACATTTCCAATAAAAACCCTACTTTCTACCATACACTTTAATTTAAACCTTAAATACTAGGCCTCCTCTGTCATCCAGCCAATGACTATATTCATAATATTAAAAAACACCAACTGAATCTGCATTTTTTATGTTCTAGTTTAAAGCATACAGTCATATTTATCAATGTAGAAAAAAATATATATCAAGATTATGAAAATTCATCATCTGTGGTGACTAAAAATGTAACGATTTTTGACTAACACATCAGTACAGTTTAGCTGGATAGTTCTTCTTTTAATTGAGTAGATTTTCACATATTATTGATATCTTCACTTAAGCCTCCTGGTGGTCCAGCGGCCTCCCATGCACTCATTGCCGCGGCCCGGGTTCAGTTCCCGGGTAGGGCGGTAACCCAGCCACTGAAGAGTTAACTTTCGGTGCTGGTCCCAAGCCTGGATTAAATGGGAGGGTTGTGTCAGGAAGGGCATCTGGCGTAAAACCTGTCCCATGTTGAAAGTTGCGGACTAAATGATCTGCTGTGGCGACCCCGAAAAGGGAACAGCCGAAAGAACAACATTGACATTGATAGTAGAATTTCTCTGTGCTTCTGCTTCCTCTACATAATAGACAGGTTGTTCGCATTCTCTTCAAATGTGGCACAGCTTATGTAGTAGATTGTTTAAGTGGATCTCATGATCTCGATACATCAGCTCCTTTCAGTTCATTAGGAATCACCACAGACACAGAAATCATCACAGAAGACCTTCTCAAATCTGCTCCTTGTGTTTCAACATGCAAAATGCTTTAAGAGAACTCCCTTTTTAAAAAAAAGAAAAGAAAATGTAGCTGGTTAATGTTAGCATATTAGAGAAACTGTTCTTTAAAATCAGTCAAGTTAATGCTTTCTCATGGAAAAAAAAGCAAAAAACTTTTTTGCACGTTTTCTATAGTGTTTGCTTTGGCAGTGACAAAAATAAATAAATAAATAAATAAATAAATAAATAAATAAATAAATAAATACATTTTCCACCATTCTATATGATATGACTGAAAGCATAAATATGAGCATAATCAGCAAAGCTTCTCATACATAGAATCTTTTATTCTATGAGAACAGTTATTTATGGATTTGATCAAATAAATATTATAATGTTTTTAAGCCTGCATTGTTTTAAAAGATAATGTTGCTCATCTGTTTACTTTAAGCTTTTCCTCCTTGCTTCTCTGTTATGTTTTAATTGATTTTTAAATAGTTATTATTTAAAGATTAACATTTAGTATGTTTTGAGCTGTGCGTTCACTTTATCCTCTATCTGTGAGATTTTGAATTGTGAGACCATATGTTACTTGTGCTTGTATAAGGAAATGCAAAAAGTCCCTACTGTGTAACTTATCACATATCAAGCAAGAATTCATTAGAAATTCTCAGAAACAGCTCTATTATTATTTATTTTTGGTCAAGGAAAGCCTAATAGCGACAGGGTTGCCCAAGCACATTTCAAGCATAGTTAAAGTGTTTTAGATAAATTCACCAGCTGCATCTACAAAAGTGATATGAATGCAGCACAAACTTCACTAACTGGGTAGAAACCACCTGCTGATACACCAAACAAACAGCCAAGCAGCTCAACAGGCATTCTTACTAATTACTAAATAAACAAAAAAAAAAAGCACAGCAAACAAAATCTGTGCTACCATAAAACAGGGATACATTTTGGAGGCTTGCAGACACTCAAAGCTACTAGTTCATGTTGATCAACGGCTGCTAGTTTATCGAATGCAAAACAACATACTGTATATGAATAGCTGATATAATTGGGCTTAGAACATATTCAGCCCTTTGTTTGTGTCCTTTAACATTCAAAATGCTTAGCAACAGAAGTTGGATGCCAGACATTGCAGTTCTTTGTACTAAGCCGTGTAAAGGCATGAAATGTCAATGTCTCATTTACTTTCATCACCACAGGTCTCTGAATCCATCCTGTCAGCTGAGTATTAGGTGCATTCTGCCATAAACAACAAGCCTATAGTCACACACCAGTGTGCTACCACAAATGTAGTAGCTGAAGCTTCTTTCCTCCATCTGCTAATTCCTTATTACATTTTGTTTTCCAGCAATGTTCTTTCCGGCCGAACAGATCCATCTCAAGTCCATTAGTGAGTGCAGATAGCAAACCAGTGACTGTGTCTGCACTACCAGCCAACCAGTCACCCACATCCTGCACTAATAGCTGAAATTGTGTCAGTGGGAACAGACCATGGCACATGCTCTAATTCTCGGCCTGCGGTTGCAGATAAAAAGTGACGTTACTCTAGCAATGGAAATATTCAACCATATTTTGTGGAGAAGAGATTTTTTTCTCTAGTTAGAGCAGAGACAAGGCTGAAAGTATAAATGAAATGAGATAGTTATCTTCTTATCTGGCCTTTTGGAGAGGATTGACATTGACATTGTAGTTTGAAGTGCTTATGGCAAGTAACCGTTGTGTATTATTAGAGCCACTGCTCCATTTTGATCATTACGACAAGCCTTGTAACACACTGGAGACATAAGATGTGATGAGACTTTCAGGGGTCTCTTGATTGCTCTCTACCCAGCTAGCATCTGTTAAAGGAGCTCATTAAAATTTTGCATTTATGTTGTCTGGTTGTGATAGTAATCTGGAAATGAAATTACAGTAGTATGCTTTGGTTTGAATTTTGTAGTCATATAGAACAGGCATCTAATAGACTGGTAGGTGACTGGTTAAGACGTTAGACTTCTGAGTTCTAACATTTTCATAGATCGCTTACAAAATCACATAGGTATTCAGGGATAGGCATTAAAATGGTTTAGATCCTACCTGTCCGATCGATACCATTTTGTAGATTTAAATGGAGTGTAATGCCAGTGAAATATGGGGTCCCACAAGGATCAGTTTTAGGACTAGGACTGTTTGTTTGTATGTTTATTGTTTCTTATGTTCTGTAAAGCTGCTTTGAGACAATGCTCTTTGTTAAAAGCGCTATACAAATAAAATTGAATTGAATTGAATTGAATTGAACCTCTGCTTTTTTCAATATACATGCTTCCCTTAGGCAACATCATTAGAAGGCATGGGATTAGTTTCCATTGTTACGCTGATGATACCCAGTTATATATCTCATCAAAACCAGATGAAATATCTAAATTGTCTAGATTAACAGAGTATGTTAAAGATATTAAAGATTGGATGACTGATAATTTTCTATTACTAAATCCTGATAAGACAGAGATATTACTGATTGGTCCAAAAACCAGTACACAAAAGCTTTCACAATTCAACTTGCATTTAGAAGGATGTTCTATTACTACTAGCTCTACAATGAAAGACCTGGGCGTAATATTAGACAGCAATTTGTCATTTGAAAAACATATTTCCGATATTACAAAAACTATTGCATTTGGCTACCTGTTCAGTTTAGAATTGATTATAAACTAGCACTACTTACGTACAAGACTCTAAATGGTTTAGATCCCATGTATCTAGCCAGTCTTCTAACACATTACAATCCATCATGCTCCTTAAGATCTCAAAACTCCGGACTTCTGGGAGTTCCCAGAATGTCAAAGTCTACAAAAGGGGGTAGAGCTTTTTCGTATTTAGCTCCTAAACTTTGGAGCAGTCTTCCTGACAGTGTTCGGGGCTCAGACACAGTCTCCCAGTTCAAACGTAGGCTAAAGACATATCTCTTAAGCCAGGCATACACGTAATACATCCCATAATTTTGTACTCCAATACATCTGATTAAATGCACATCATCATCTAGTGTCTGCTAATATTATGAACAGCAGCTACGCTAATTCCTTTCCATTTGTTTCCCTTCTTCTACCCATCCCCGAGACATACAGAGATTGTGCCAGCTCCAGTGGCATCCAGAGATGGACCAGCTCCAGCCGGGTTCTGCTTTCTGAGGACTGGAGTATTCAAAGCAACACTGCCAACCCTATGTGGATGACAACAACCTCCTAATTAATTTACAGATAACATTCTACACATGTTGTATCTGCATCACACAACTAATGCAGAAAGGACATTGTTCATATCACACTCTCTGGTGTCACCCAAATGAGGATGGTTCCTCTCAAGGTTTCTTCCTAATACCATCTAAGGGAGTTTTTCCTTGCCACAGTCGCCTGAGTCGCCTCAGGCTTGCTCACTAGGGAAAATTTTGTCTAAGATCTAGGACTGTCTGTTTGTTTGTATGTTTATTGTTTCTTATGTTCTGTACAGCTGCTTTGAGACAATGCTCTTTGTTAAAAGCGCTATACAAATAAAATTGAATTGAATTGATCAAGCAGTCGTAATCCCAAATCCCAGATCCCAGTGCTGCCACTGATGAAGGCAAGGCTCGTAACTCTCAGCTGCTCAGTTGTACAAATAAGATAAATTTAAGAGTCTTTGAATAAGCATGCTTGCCAAATAATTTAAAATGTAATGATGATTAAAAATAGTATACAAATGAATCAATTAACTTCTGGGGAAGTTCAGACTGATTGGCTAAGATGTTGGACTATGAATTGGCAGGTTGTGTCTTCGTATCCCAGGACCACTAAGCTGTCACTGCTGGCCCCTTGAGCAAGGCCCTTAACTCTCAACTGCTCAGTTGTATAAATGAAATAAATGTAAGTTGCTCTTTATAAAAGCATCTGCCAAATACCATAAATCACAATGTAATTAGTTGAGAAACTGTACAGATTAAAAAAATTCATGTCCTTAGTTGATGGTTTTGTCACCCATTTGCCTTAAGGTTTGATGCGTTGTGTGTTTTGGTGCTTTTTTGTACGGTTGTAAAGAGCATTATTTGAGTTACCATAGCTTTCTTATCAGCTCAAACCATTCTCCTCTGATGTCTCTTGCCAACAAGGCATTTCCACCTGCAGAACTGCCATTCAGTGAGTGTATTTTTAACCATGCTGTGTAAACTCTACAGACTGTTTTGCACCGAAATACCATTTTCCTTCAAAATTAACTGCATTCTGATGTTTGGCATGTATCTACATGAGTTTATGCATTGAGCTGCCGCCATATGATTGAATGATTGGATAACTTCCACAGCTAGGATATGTGAAGAAAGAATTTCACTATGCTGTATATGTGACAAAATACAGGCTTCTTGTTCATCTTCTAACTGCATTACAGAGCACATGTACTGGGGTTTCTACTAAAGTGGTTGGAGAGCAAAATCATTTACATTATGAAACCATGAAAAAGCATCATTGTTGTGTAATTGTTCTGTTCCAGTGGCTGTGTGCATGAAGGTGAAGTGATATGAGGGCATCTTGGGCTAGCTTCATGCAGTGTTTTTCTCTATTGAACTAAAGAGCTTTAATGATAAGGAAGCAGCTGTTGGTCAGTGGAGATTTATTAACATGGTGTGTGTAATGACCACATCACTAATGTCCTGTCACATAGCAGTCATCAGCAAATTGAAGCCCCAGTGACCTCTGCATCCCTGCCAGAAGGCACACACACACACACACACACACACACACACACACACACACACACACACACACACACACACACACACGCGCGCACACACACACACACACACACACACACACACACACACACACACACACACACACACACATACACACACACACACACACACACACACACACACACACACACACACACACACACACACACACACATGCACACATGCACACCTTGTCATGATATTAGCCTTTCTGGCCTTTATGTATTCACCACTGTTGCTAGTTTTTCTGCTCTAGCTATAGAGCAAGAAATATCTAACTATTTTACATGAATGCATGTGATTGACTGAAGCCTGTTTTGCTGTGGAATTTTCAAGTACTCTGTTAAGTCAACTGAAATATTTTGTTTGGTCCAAATGTGAAACATGCCCCAGTTGATGACCCCTGTTATAGCATGTGGCACTAAGCTATGGCATACATGCCAAACTTATAAGATTGTAATGTAAAGTAAATAAAATGTTTTTAAAATTAGTTGATGTGGTGGGTTTTCCACAGGGGCAGGTGGGGAAAGGGACCACTGTTTACATCAGCTAAATGTTAATCTCCCTAAAGTCCTGATTTACTTAAACTCCTAAGAGTTATCGTCATTTCACACAGTGGTCAATAATAGACATTTCCTGTCCCATGCCAGCTCTATGAACATTTTCAGTAGAGGAGGATGATAAGACAGACAATGATATGGTAAAGATAGGGTTGCCAGATTAGAAAAATTACTCTCTGGTTGCCAAAACCTTGTTTTATAGCATATAATCAGAATTAAATGTAATACATTAAGTGGTACAGACAATGGAATGGAAAAAAAACATTTCCACAATAGAGAGTGTGTTTATGATGTCTAGAAGCAGAACAATCAGAATTATCTCAAAGTCCAGTGGACAATGTCCACACATCAAAAATACTTATAAAATAGTTCTCATCAAAGATAAAACCTCATTTCCCCAAATGTCATTTTTTTTGTAGTTTATTGTGTAGCTTTTTTTTGCTGTTAGCTGTCAATACTGAGTAATATATGTATAGTATATAATATATAATAAGTAATTATGTATATATGTATATATATATATATATATATATATATATATATATATATATATATATATATATATATATATATATATATATATGGCTGAAGTGTGTGATTGTGTGAGTGAATGCGATGGGTTGGCACTCCATCCAGGGTGTATCCTGCCTTGATGCCTGAGACACAGGCTTTCCATGGCCCAATGATAGATCAGATAATGGAATGGAATGGAATGGAATATATAGAGTTAATTGAACACAGTTGAAAGTACTAAATTTACACACAGAAAGCTGCTAGTCTATGATGAATGACTGTATGTTGTCTACTGCCTATTATGTGTTACTGTGAAAATCTAGCAGATAGAGAGGATGCCCATCTGACCTCTGTTAGAAAGTATAGTCATGGATGGCTGTGGCATTATGTGAATTGAGTGGCACAGTGATGAGTCAGGCTAAATCAATCACCCTTCACTTATTATCTTTATTACTAAATGCAAGCCAAGGCTGGAGTCCTCCATATTTTCAGAAATTTCAGATGTTGTCCTAGTAATGTCATTCAAGCTAACACCTTCCTGCCTCTGAGTTAATGATTCAGAAAAATAGGTTATGCTGTAAAGTTTTGCTCCTTCAGACCCACTGCTGACAATGATAGATTATTTGAGAGAGAAAATAGTGCAAAGAAAATATGACTGGGTGAGTGAAAAAGTGTCTGAAAGAGGAACTGATTAGTAGAAATAATGGCCTTGTGGTAGGTCCAACTGAGGAAGAACATAAGAATCTCATACAATATTAAGAGAGACCATGGCTCTTAGGCTTCCTTTTTGGACTGTGATGGTGGCCTACAGCATCACTGTTAGAAATGATGTTTGACTGAGACACAGACAATGCATCACTGAGCATCACAAATGATAATCTTATTAATATTTTTACTACAGGTGAATTGTGCTAAAAGACAATATACACTGTAATACTTTAAAGTTCAGAGGCCATGTGCTGTGGTTAAATGTTTAATTATCGCAATTACATCTGTTTTTGTCCCTGATTTATGTCCATGTTTGCTACATATAAATAAAATATTATTTATTCATTCATTTATTTATTTATTTTTGCATTTTCTGCCCAATTTGCTTGCCAATTTCCACCCATCATTCAGCTCTACCCTATTGTATATGTTGGCTAGGAGGGTGTGTTTGGAGTTTCCATAGCAGGATGGGTTTGGGTCAATTAGCATTTGGGTATAAAGAAATTATTCAATTAGAATGTGGGTTTTAATCTAATGTATGCACAGTGTCCAACTTCCTACTCATGGACAAAATTCTAAAGCAGAGCACAGGTTGAAATGTATATAAACATGGTTTGTGGGAATGTTTTTTCCGTTTCAAAAACATTTTTTGTATTTTAGATAAAATAAAAGCTTGGTATGACCTCTTTGGCACATTGTATTTTCTGTCCTGTATCATTTAGCACCTTTGCCATATTTGTAAGGTAAATATTTAGAAAATTAGACAAAGTGGTCAGACAGACATGAACATTTTATTTTCAAAAATTTTATTGCCTTTGGGCATTGGTGGCTCAGTGGTAGGTGTCTCACAAAAACGAGACAAAAGTAACAATCAGGTAATGCAAAAAAGAGACATAAATAATTAATAATCTTGAATAAACTGGGGGCATGGTTGGAATCTGAGTCATTAGCCCACTCCAATCATTTACAATAATTTGGTGAAAGGCACAAAAAGATGCCAAACTGCTGTCACTATATATTGTTCAGATAAAACTACATAGCACATATGCTGTAGTATATGTCTTTTCATGAAGGGTGCCAATAATTCCAAACACCAAAAACTAACAACAAGGTGAAGACAATGACAAAACTATAAGACTCTTGAGCATGTGACCCCATTTCACACCCAAGTTGCTGCCATTAGGCACCACATAGTGTAAATTTAAACAGTATTCCTCAGTGTCCTTAAAAATCAATTTGCAGAAGAATCATCTCCGAGCTCAAGACAAGGGCACAGTCTGTTCCTGACCCAGTAACAGAGCTTACATAATGAGGACACAGACTGCATGGAGGGAAAGGTTTCAGCTGGGATAGTTCACAGAATTTTTAGGCTGCCCTTTCACGAGCTTCACATTTTAAATATATTATTCATACTTGAGCAGAAAAGAGCAAGACTTTTTATTGTTACTGATCTATCAGCTTTCATTGCAAGAGTAGGAGAAAGAGTGCACTTTCTTCTGTTCTGGAGAACTTAAACAGATTTGTTGTTTGGTATTATGGAAATATGAGAGTATGTGCAATAATCATGCACTCAGCCTTCAGACCTTGCAGTGAGCTTTAAGGGATTTACTGGCATCCTCTGCACTATAAACTTTCTCCATTAATCTGAGATACCATGCAAGAGTGCTTGGGCATTCTGAACAGGAAGTTTATTGCAATAAACACAGAGGCCTTTTATTTTTCCACCTGGCTCATGTTTCACACTTGCTGGTTGTAATATTAGAGAAACATACATTTAAAAAAAAGCTATATCAAACTACATGCAAAATAAGTCATGTGTATGACAGCAAATAATGAATATGAAAGCTGGATATTACATATTAATCCGTTATTGAAATTAGATGAACCTTTTCACCTTTTCCATTGTATTCCTTCTTCTCTGGCTAGTATCCTCTCAGCACAATAGTACTGTTAGTGATGAATTTTCTGTTTGGAATCAATAAGTATTTTACTACAGGCAGTGTACTTCTGGTTTTGTTTGATTTTTGCTACTAAAGTGTGTCATATGAAATACATGTGACATAAATACCATTAAATGACACTCTTTCATAACATGGAAAAAACAAGGGTTCAACTTCAAAATCATACTATGAGGCGTATAGCTGCTTTTGCAACACAGGAAGCTGTATACGCATGCATGTGTATGTGTGTGTGTGTGTATGTGTGTGTGTGTGTGTGTGTGTGTGTGTGTGTGTGTGTGTGTGTTTTTTCTGTTTTCACCATCAAGACACCAGCTTCCTCTGCACCATGCAGCACTGCAAGTGTCAAACCAGGAACACATGAAATATCACACACTCATCTTGTACCTTCCTTCATTATTAATGGGGCTTGAGCTCTGACGAGGATGTTGGAGTTATTTCCGTCTCTCACGTGTAAAGGCATATAACGACCAGCCAGCATCCAGTATTGCTTTTTGCCACTTATACTTTTAGATATAATTTTTGCAAATCATTTAGATTCAATCATTTAAAGCTTTAATGTTCCATGGTACATGCTAACAGCAGAGGTTACCTCATCATTGTATATCAGAAGGATTTGTGCATTTCTATCTGTAGAGGCCACTCAGGTGCTTTTTCAGTCCCTTGTCATTTCAAGACTGAACTGCTGCAACTCATTCCTGGCAGGTCTGACTCTCTGACCTCTGCAGATGATCCATAATGCAGCTGCATGATTTATTTACAACCTTCTTAAGTTCTCCCACACCATCCCATTGCTCTGACCCCTCACTGGCTTCCTGTAGCTGCCTACATCTGACTTACAGCATTGATGCTTGCCTACATAGTTAAAAATGGACAAATACCCACCTACCTCAACGCACTAATCACACCCCACATTGCACCACAATCCCTCTAATCCTCACTTCTTGAATGAACCCACCATCTCTCAGGGTACAAGGAAGGTATACATCAAGGCTCTTCATTGTTCTTAGGTGAAATGAACTTCCCGTAGATGTCTGAAGAACAGAGTCACTGGCAGCGTTAAATTAGCACTTTAAAAAGCACTTTTTTATTTGTCTATGACTTCTAAATGCTATAAATGTATGTGTTCAACTCTGAAAACATGTGAATGCATGGAGGCAATTATGTTGCATAATTTACGAATAAGTAACAAGTTCCACTAAAATGAAATCTACAAATAAATAAAATAATATGCACAAATAATACAAATAAAAATAAATGTGTTTATTACACTAAGAAATGATTCTGTCTTTTAAATGATTTGTGAACCAATTTTATATGTCCAAGAAGCTAAAGATTTGTGTATCTCATTTCACATTTATTCGTAGAGCTCGTTTCATTTTTTTTTTAAACCTGTGTAATTATTTGCAATATGAGAGCACATTCACTTTTAGTTTTCTTTAGTAAATCAACAGAAAGAAATATGTAATTGATCTCATTATGCAAACAAGCCAACAACAGTTGAGAATTGACTGCAATTGTTTTATATTTTATTATTTCATTTGTTAAAATGGATGTATAGTTTGAATATTATATGAGAATTGCACTGCAAGGATTCTCTAATTTCTAATAATGCTCTAATTTCGCTGTACTCAGTATAGTGACAATAAAAGAATTTTGAATCTTGAATTTTCGACTGTTTTTTTTTTTTCACAGGTCAGTTTCAGACATTATACATACAAATAATCATTTAAAATATTTTTTATTATGAAATTATAAATTTGGCTTGATGTTTAGTGAATCACACGGCTGCACAGTGCAAAGTTGAACATTTTTGATGGATATTTATTAATTCTGCTTCAAGTAAGTGCATAAGATAGTGGCATGTGGACGGTGAGAGGGAACCAGAGAACCTGAAGGAAACCTACACAAGCATGTGAAACTGGACTCAGATTGTGAAGACAGGATGCAAGACTACCTACTGTTCAACCAGAGATGTTTTTTGCATGTGTTTACACTATTGCTGTCTTTAGACACTCTGACTCATGCTGAATTAGACCTTCTTATTATGGCTCATCATGGCTCATAGATGTAATTTACAGGCGATTAATCCATATCCAATTGACTTTAATGAAGAATGGGTTGCTGAAGGGCTGTTAAGAACCAACAAGTCTCCCATTGCCACCAAATGTCTCACCCCCAAATGTCATTTAGGACAAATAGTCACATTTCTAGTAATCACACATTTCTCGCATGTCTATTAATCACAATCACGCATGTCTATTAAAAACATTTCTAAGTAATCACATAGCTGCTGTTTCTTTTCTCCCCCCTCCCCATTCTGTTTGATATAAGACATCATAAGTCACATACTTATGGCATTACACTAAGTAAGTCTAAATAAATGATGTGGACACTGGATCATGCCATCATACATGTGCATTCATACTGATTTTATGCATCTACGCTTTTGGGAAAATGGCTGCAGGAGTTCAGCTATGAGAGCATTATTTAGGATGCTGATGTTGGGCAGTAAGACCCAAGAGAGTACGACTTCAGCATGGTTCATTCTCATGGTGGCTTGTTTTCTGAGCCAGTGGGTTTTAAAATAAGAGTCATACATTGACAGCTCCATGTTGAAATTATATATACACTAGTTTTATTGCAGGGGGGCACGGTGACTTAGTGGTTAGCACGTTTGCCTCACACCTCCAGGGTTGGGGGTTCAATTTCCACCTCTGCCGTGTGTGTGGAGTTTGCATGTTCTCCCCGTGCCTCGGGGGTTTCCTCTGGGTGCTCCGGTTTCCTCCCCCAGTCCAAAGACATGGTTGATTGGCATCTCTAAATTGTCTGGTGTGTGTGCGTGCGTGTGTGTGTGCGTGTGTGCGTGTGTGCGTGTGTGCGTGCGTGCGTGTGTGTGTGTGTGCCCTGCGATGGGTTGGCACTCCGTCCAGGGTGTATCCTGCCTTGATGCCCAATGACGCCAATGATGCCTATCTAGGCACAGGCTCCCCGTGACCCGAGAATAGATCGGATAAGCGGTAGACAATGAATGAATGAACTTTATTGCATGAGTAAAGATTAATTTAATTACCCAATATATTTCCTGGTTCATCTGCATTTTCACTGTTATATAAGTAATCTAAAATACTAGAGAGATATTTACCTTTTGGGATGAAAGGAAACAAACTTATTGTTAGACATCATTCTTGTCAAGCCCAGAGGCTTTTTATATTCACTCACAATAACATTCTGTTGTTGATACTTACGTTAACTACGATACACATGAACATCTACCATCTTTTCTCTGTCCTCAAGCTGGAAAACTTCAGTTATGCAAAATCCTTAATGGTTTAATATATGCACACTTCACATAAGGCATAAGTATAGTGTTTGTGTGTGTGTGTGTGTGTGTGTGTGTGTGTGTGTGTGTGTGTGTGTGTGTGTGTGTGTGTACCTTCAAGATACCAGCTGCACTATGAAGCACTGCAGGTGTCACACCAGGAAACCAACTTCTCTCAAAGTACAACCAGATCAAAATGAATGCAGAAATTACACTATTAATTATGCTCAGTATTTAGAAATAGGTCTAGAAAAGCATGTAATCAAACACAGCAGCAAAATGTTTATATAGTGGTGTGGAAAACTATAACAGTTACACTGAAAGCATCAAACTTTACACTCTCAAGCTTTCTCACAAAAGCAAATGCACACAACACCATTAGATAATGTGACTTTTTACAGAACTTAATTTATAACATTAGCACAGGTGACTGAGGAAGAAAAGAACACATAACCATGGCTAACTCCAGTGGGTGTCAGTAAACCATAAAACAGAAACTGGTAAAGTGCTTCAATGATATGAAAAAAGACTGAACTCATTCAATGAAATCTACTAGATAAGTGTGCTGATATTAAATGTCCAGTTATATGTATTTTTAGGATTCAGTGACTGACGATGGCTCTCACAGAATGAGGAACATCCATCTTTTTAATATAAAATGATAAATATTTCTTTAAAGTTCAGTATAGAGTAATTACATGACTGATTGTCTAATAGGAGCAGTATTAAACAAATAATGAGGCCTTAATTA
Source organism: Hemibagrus guttatus (assembly GCA_033459395.1). Taxonomy (NCBI): domain Eukaryota; kingdom Metazoa; phylum Chordata; class Actinopteri; order Siluriformes; family Bagridae; genus Hemibagrus; species Hemibagrus guttatus. Next base: position 17,662,877 of record JAUCMX010000007.1, read on the forward strand.
ACTACCAAATATGTGTCTTTTAAAGTGTTATAGATTTGTTGTACTATCTGAGATAACTGTGTGCCTCACATTTTGCCTGCTATCTTTTAACAATTTCTTTTGCTTGATCCTGAATCTTAATTGCCAAACAATCAAAACTGAGTATGTTACACACATGCCTAAAGAAAAAACAATAAACCTAAATAAACTAAATAGAAAAAGACAATTTGAATATAAATACAATCAGAAAAACTAGCTACATATACAAACCATTGTAAATAAACTTTATGATTGTAAAATCAGCTAACACAAATATATAATAACACTAATCTTAAATCATTATATGAATAATAAAATGCTATACAAGAGGCAGGAGCTGCCTTGTGGCTGCATGCAACAAACAGCTTTACTGAAGGCTTTTTTGGATATTTATGAGTTCTTATTTTCTTTGGTTTCTTAGTGTTCCCCCAAGGGACAATCAAAGATGCCTACAATGTTCTAGATGTATTTGGGGAGCACAGAGAGCTAGAATAACTCTATTCTTTACATGTGCTAGTCAGGGATTTTATTTCTATTTCTTCCCACTTTCTGTAATAAATACCTAGCCTAAAAAACATACACCAGTTTTCCAACAAACTAATCACTGTGATATATAGAAAACAGATATTAGCTCTGGTGTTGGACACTAAATGACTTATTTAGTGCCACTGCTACATGCCTTATTAATGGTTTTTGCATGTGTCAGGAAATCATGAAATCATGAAATGACGTGCTTTGGTGTGGCTGGTCTGGATCATATCACTGTGTCTCCATTCTGTCTTCACTGGGAACTTACTGGAAGAATGAACAATAAATAAAAACAAGCATGTGGTCCTGAATAATGGGCTATTGTAATAACTGGTACACTTCATATTCACATATCATGAAATTGAATGCTTGATAAATAAACTATAAATAATTCAAAGATAGGGGGCACGGTAGCTTAGTGGTTAGCGTGTTTGCCACACACCTCCAGGGTTGGGGGTTCAATTCCCACCTCCACCATGTGTGTGTGGAGTTTGCATGTTCTCCCCGTGCCTCGGGGGTTTCCTCCGGGTACTCCAGGGTTTCCTCCCCCGGTCCAAAGACATGCGTGGTAGGTTGATTGGCATCTCTAAATTGTCTGTAGTGTGTGATTGTATGAGTGTGTGTGTGTGTGTGCCCTGCGATGGGTTGGCACTCCGTCCAGGGTGTATCCTGCCTTGATGCCCAATGACGCCTGAGATAGGCACAGGCTCCCCGTGACCCGAGAATAGTTCAGATAAGCGGTAGACAATGAATGAATTCAAAGATAACTATGATCATGTCAGACAAAACATCTGTTTAGGAAAAAGAAACATATTGATAGTTCAGTCACTCTGTATGATTGTCTCCAATCCAGATGGGAAAGTTTTATCAAGTAAAGTATGTTCTTAAAGATGCCAGAATAGAGAGTAAATAGAAAAATAAAGCTCAGCATAATCCTTTTTACTAAATTGTCCAGTACAGTAAATGGATATGGTTTTATACTTAGCACTTGTATGAAAAACAAATTTAATGTTGTTATAAAAATTGAAAAAGCCACTCACAGGAAGCTGCACTGGTCTTTGCCCTGTGTGTCTACTTCAGACAGCTTCATTACTGAACTTATGAAATATTCCAGGCCTTTCAAAGGGTCAGTGGCCTTGAATCTTCATGAAACATGAGTGCAGGCAACATTCACCCTCCATGTTCTTCCTGATTTATGTTTCAAGCCATGATACAATGATGTACTGTTTTCCAGCCCTTGGAAAAAAAATCTGTTGTACCTGTCCATGCTAAAGACAGGCATTAATATTGTGTTCTTTGTTTTTGCATGTATTAGTTTTATAGCTTCCTCAAAATCTCTTTCTACATTACACTACATTACTGTTTATTATTACTGACAGGTTTTCTGATATCTGCATGATGTGCTTTGTTTTTGCTTTGTGAAAGCTGTGGAGTTTGATTCACTGCTGGCTCTAGGCCATGCCGGAGACTTCACCTGGTCATTAGTTACAATGACAGTGGAGTGTAGTAGGCCATGTGAACACTATTGTCTCTTGCTTGCTGCTGTGCAACGGTGGATCTGAAGTGGATTTATCTTTATTTTGCAAGGACACAGAAGCAGGAAGGACTACAGAATGCTGGGAAAAGATACCTGACTCACAGATATCAGATACCTGACTCAAGTCCTATATAATATGCACTTTAACAGCAAATCACAGTTATGAGATAAAATAAACTTTCAGTGGTTGCCATATTTTCTCAAAAATGATCTGAGTTTGCTCATATTTGTGTAGTGCAGCTCCTCCAAATATAACAAATTACTCAGTTCACTGAACCACAAGTAGGCACAGAGAGTGTAACAAAGTGTCTTCTGATATTGTAGAGTTAAAAGAGATAGAGGATACAAGACACATCCTATGCAATTTTAAAACCCCTAGAGGAATGTAACCTAGCCATTACTGTCTGCTGAATTATGACATGCTGTGCATTGATAAAGCATGGATTGACATCTTTATTAACCTCTTGCGTTATTGTGATTCTTTGCTTAATATTTGAACAGACTATTATGTTTATTAAATTTAAATCCGTTATATTTACTATATTTAAGGGCAGCTAAACAGAAGCAGCCTTTATTTTTATCTTGAGCATGTGAAAAGAGATTTGGCTGTAACTATTTCTTTCTACGCTAAAGAGTAGGCTCTGGTCTATCTCAGCATGTCTGTTAGCATGTTCAAGCTGGAACGACCAGCATTTGTTATACTAACACATAGCCAGTAGGGGTCCATGAATAGTGCTGCAAGCACTGGCGCCCTCTAGGAGAAATATGTCCCTATAATGTTGGTTTCAAATAAGGTCATTGATTTTATTGAAAAATATATATATATATATATATAGATACATAAAAATAAAAGATAGATAGATAGATAGATAGATAGATAGATAGATAGATAGATAGATAGATAGATAGATAGGAGAAATATGTCCCTATAATGTTGGGTACAAATAAGGTAATTGATTTTAGAATTTTTTTATTTGTATGAAAAAAAGTATATATATGTTTTTTTTTTTTATATATATATATATATATATATATATATATATATATATATATATAGATAGATAGATAGATAGATAGATAGATAGATAGATAGACAAATATATATAAAATAACATTCAGACAGAATAAGATGATAAGACAACATAAGATGAGTGGAGAGGAAGCCATTACAGTCTCCCTGTTGTGGAATCCGGAGCAGCCGTCAACCTAATCTACCTGCCATCGACCTGCTACCCAATGCTATGCCACCTAAGTGCAAGGTTTATCCCCTCTCCCTACCTGAATCCAAGGCTATGGAGGACCATATTGAAGAAGCCCTAGCCACCAGTTACATCCGACCTTTGACCACGCTGGTGGCCGGCAGCTTCTTCTTTTTCGAGAAGAAGGATGCCGGTCTCTGGCCCTGCATCGATTATAGGGGTCTGAATGATATCATGGTGCACTACCCCTACCTGCTGCCATTGGTCCCGGCGGCTTTGGAACAACTAAGGGAGGCTCGGGTCTTCACCAAGCTTGACCTACGCAGTGCCTACAACCTGGTGTGGATCAGGGAGGGGGACGAGTGGAAGACCGCCTTCCACACCACCAGGGGGCACAATGAATATTTAGTCATGCCCTATGGACCTATCAATGCCATGGCAGTGTTCCAGGCATTCATTAAGGAGATTTTCAAGGACCTGATCGACTGATACATAATTACCTACATTGATGACATCTTGATCTACTCCTCTTCTTATGATGACCATGTCCACCATGAATGCACGGTACTTACTTGGCTGCTGCAGCATCAGCTCTATGTGAAGGCCGAGAAATGTGAATTCCACAAGAACTCCATCAGGTTCCTGGGGAACATCATCTCTCAGAGGGGAGTAGAAATAGATTCCAGCAAGGAGAGGGCGGTTACGGACTGGCCTGAACCCACCACCATCAAGGAGTTGCAGCGGTTCCTGGGGTTCGTGAACTTCATCTGCAACTACTGCGGTATAGCCAATCTGTTGACCTCCCTCCTACGGGGCATACTGAGGCAACTACAATGGACAGAGCAGGCCCGTGCAGCCTCCACACAACTGAAGAAGAGCTTCACCACAGCACCTATCTTGAGACACCCAGACCCCAGCCACCCATTCATCGTCAAGGTAGATGCCTCCAGTTGCGGGATCGGGGCTGTGCTGTCTCAACACCACAGGAACCCTGGCAAAGTCTACCCTTGCACCTGCTTCTCCCAGAAGCTGAAACTACAATGTGGGGAACCGGGAGCTTCTATCCATCAAAACAGCTCTGGACGAGTGGCGACACTGGCTGGAGGGGGCATGACACCCATTCCTGGTGCTGACGGATCATCGCAACCTCGAGTACCTCCGCAATGCCAGGCGGCTGAACCCACGCCAAGCCCGGTGGGCGCTGTTCTTCACATGGTTCCAGTTCTAGGTTACGTATCTTCCAGGATCAAAGAATGGCAAAGCAGATGGACTGTAATGCCGACACATCCCTGCAAGTACTCCATCACTGACAGAGGCCATACTGCCTCCCTCGGTCGTGCTCGCACCCATCCAATGGAATCTCATGGAGGAAATCCAACAGGCCCAGGTCAACGAGCCCCTGCCACCTTCCTGTCCGCCCACCAAGCTATAGGTACCCACCTCGCTGTGCCCCCAAGTATTGCAGTGGGTGCATGAGGCACCCAGTTTGGGCCACACAGGCATCTGCCGTACCACGACTCTGATTCAGAACCGGTTCTGGTGGCCCTCCCTGTCCCAGGGTGTGGTGGAATACGTAGTCCCGGACGACCCACTGGACTTATGGAGCCCCTGCCTGTTCCCCACCCTGGTCTCACATGGCAGTTGACTTTGTCACCGACCTCCCGGACTCGGGATCCTGGTGGCAATCGACCGGTTCTCCAAGGCCTGCCGACTGGTTCCCCTGAAGGGCCTGCCCACAGCCATGGAAACTACCACAGAGTTATTCAACCAGGTCATATCTTAACCTATGGGCTCTCGGAGGACATCTTGACGAGGGCCTCAATTCACATCTCGGGTCTGGAGGGCGTTCTGCATGCACCTAGGGGCCAATGTCAGTCTCAGCTCAGGCTACCACTCACAGTCAAACGTTAGGACGGAGCGGCTAAACCAAGAGATCGGCCAGTACCTGCGGTCGTATTGTAGCTGCTAACTGCAACAATGGCGTGAGTTCCTCCCGTGGGCAGAATACGCAGAGAACTCTCTCACACTTTCGTCAACAGGACTCACCCCATTCCAATGCATCCTGTGTTACCAGCTTCCCATGTTTCTGTGGTCGGGTGAGCCTTCTGTGGTTGTAACATCGCCACTGGTGTCAGGGCACCAGAGGGGGCCCTCAACCGATTTTAGCACTACCCGCGAAGGAACACTTACAGGTTCTTGGACATTTAAGCAATGTGCACACTACGTTTGGATACGAAGTATTGTTCCTTTGTGACTTACCAAGCCGTTTTGCTACCTTTGCTTATTCCTGGATTCCTGTGTGTAACCTATGGTTTTTTGGCGTTTCCCGAGTTTTGGTTTATGTTTTGGTTTTGTTTGCTCAAGTGTATTGTTTCTCTGGTTTTGACCCTTGTTTGCCTAAGTGTTGTTACAATCGCCAAAGAAATTGTGGAACTTTTTGTTCCTCCCATTGTAGGGACCAAAGATAATTGATCAAACTGTGATCATAAATTACACTGTCATTTTTAACACTTGGTTGCAAATCTGCTCTAGTTAAAATAGGTATATAAAACTTATATATAATATATCAGTAAAATAAAAACAGTAGGTGACCAGCTTGAATTATTTATAGCCTTGTCATTATCATTTACATTTACAATAGGCTACACATTACATAAACCAGAGAGGGTTTATGTGAGTCAGATGGAGGAGTAATACAGTGTAGGGTTTTGTAGGGGTTACTAGCCACGTTACTGTGCCCACGTCTGCCAAAAGTGCATACAGCTTGAATTATTCATCCAGTAATCATCAGTAACCACTTTATCCTAGTCAGTGTTGCAGATGATCTGGAGTCTATCCCAGGAACACTGGGAACAAGGTTGCTCATTTTCCTTTTTCCTCAGCATTAATTATACAGAATATAAACACTGTCATATTCTGTGTTCTGGAACTGTAGCCTGTGTCATTTTACCCTTAAAACTTAAAAACTTAATCATTTCCTGTTTTTAGGATAAATGTTGTTAGGTTTTTAGGCACCACATTACTGATCCTGAAAAAATAGGTGCAAATTGTTATTGTGTACTCACTGTCCATCCCTGTTCTCACCTTGTTATGTTACCACTGTCCAACTGATTATTATCCTAAAACAACACATCCCAAAGTGTTTTATTCCTCTTGCTCAACAACAATTTGCCTATGATTATTTTGTTGATTAATTAAAGTACAGTGTACATTTTTAAATTTGTTTATAGCTAAGTTGTGAAATGACTGCAAAATAACTTCTTATCACTTATAATATAGCAGCCATAAGTCATACCTACACCACCCTGTATCTTATTCTCTCTTGAAGTTCAATCAGCTTGTCAAGTTATCTCCTCTCTAAAGGTTTTCCTCTGTTGAAAAGCTTAAAAGAACTGCTTTACCTTTAACTTTTCGAATTCACTGACTGTGGAAATCCCTTGCAAAAATGCTAAAACATGAAACATCTCTACACAAAAAGCTTCAACATATCAATAATTAGTTTATGTTGAATGTCCACCATATAAATAACTGTGTAGGTTGTTACTGTAGAAACTCTATAATATATTACAATGCGCACATTAATATGAACCTGTGATTTGCCACAATTATTGTCTGGGCTGCTGTTATAGAAAATTAATAAACAACTTCTGACCATACAGAATCAAGCTTTCAACAGGGATGTGGGATAATCATTAATTAAAAGCCTAGCGAACATTGCTGTAGAGGTTAGTCAGGGAAGGATTTACTGTTATTGTTGTGTTCTATTAGAGGATTGGATTATATCTGTTTTAAAAGAGTGTGCTGTCTTGAGAGGAAGCATTAGACGAGAGAAAAAGCAATCAACTAACAAGCTTATTGTCTGTCTGTGTGTGTGTGTGTGTGTGTGTGTGTGTGTGTGTGTGTGTGTGTGTGTGTGTGTGTGTGTGTGTGTGTGTGCATATTTGTATGTGGGGTGGGTGGGGGGTGTTAAATTGCTTTTCGCTGACTCTGCTGCAGAAGCTGTAAGTGGGTCAGAGACTTGATCCACAGCTCTTCTTACTTGTACACAGGAAAGTGTTCAGCATCAGCAACAGAAACCCTGTGGCCTTTCCACTTAACGTGCCAGATTGTGGCATATTCATAATGGACTTGTGTTTAAAAGATACTCATCTTATCACGATTTAAATGCATCCTACTTGCTTGGCTTTACTATCTGTGTATGTGAGTAATTTTCTTCTGCATAGCATCAGACCCATAGTAATGATCCCAGCTCTTCAGACCAATTGAAGAATGATCTAATTCTTATTATCTTATTCATCATATTAGAAATTATGATGCTTTTTGTAGCTTTGAGTTATACAGATCTAGTGCAATTCTATTTATTCTGTTGGCTTTTGATAAGTCCCTAATGATAAGGGATTAGTGAAGCTTAATCACACACCATTCTACCTTGAAGCACTAAACTAGCTAAAAGCACAAATAAACAATAAGCCTGTAATGTCCTCCGAATTACATTTACCTTTTAATTGTGTGTGGAGTTTCCGTGCTGTCCCTGTGCTTCGGGGTTTCCTGCTATACTCTGATTTCCTCCCTCAGTTCAAAGACATGCAGTGTAAGCTGACTGCTATCTCTAAATTGGCCATAGTGTGCAAATGGGTGTGTAAGTGTATGTGTTTGTGTGTGACTGTGCCCTGTGGTGGGCTCTCCAGGGTGTCCCCTGCCTTGTGCCCCAAGGCCCTTGAAATAGGCTCCATGTTCCATATAACCTGTGCTGAGAAGCAGTACTGAAAATGGATGGATGGATGGACGGACGGACGGACATACTGAATATATTTTCTTCACACATACATGTTGCAAAACAATGTATTCTTCTTGAGTAACTAATACTCTATCAGCTTATTTAAGTTTAGTGTTTTTTTTCCCATTATACTTTTGTATGATACAGATAAGTGACAGGTTCAGATCTGACTGGCTTATTAATGATTCATTATAAAATTCCCAACTAGAGACTACAGTAACTTAAAGAGCCTATTTTTAAGCATCACAGCAGAGAAGCTTTTCAGGAAAAAAACACTTTAACTACTCCATATGATATGTATGCTTGCCAGTCTATGAACTGTGATTGTAAGATTAAAAAATCTTTTTAAGATATAATCTTCTCTGATATGATACGATACCCACTGGTTCTTAATAACCACATCTCAATGAAGCACAGTCACAGGACCATGGAGCTTGTGATCTCAGGGGATTTGTCTGCTATATAGCACCCTGGTGTGACAGTGCCCCCATCTGGTGGTTTAGGATATCATGTAAAACTGAAAGATGGAAACAGAAAGTGGCGTTTTAGCCTAAGTAAAGACCAAACCAGACCCAGACAGTTCTGTAGCACATTGCGTTGATAAATGTGACTGTCATGAATCAATGCCACAGTCAATGCATTTTCGGCGGAGTGACTGTGTATAGTGTTTGCATGCAATTACCTGGAAATCAATTAGACCAACTTGCAGCAGACAGAATCAGGTTGAAATGGATAGAAATGGTTATTGGAGGAGCATCCCATCACTGTGTGCTTCTGATGTACAGGGATCGTGCAGGATGAGTCATGTTCTTCTGCCGGTGTGTGTGTATGTATGTGTGTGTGCGTGCGCGTGCTTATTTTGGGATGGTCTTGCCACATTTATAGTTGCGTATAAGTGGCTGTTGTGCAGGGAGACGGATGAACGGTTATTTCTCGGAGGCAGCTCCGAGTCTATGGGCTCCCAGGTTGTCATGGAGACCATTGTATTTTGTCTCTGCCATGATTGGCGCTGCTGGGGTGAGCAAGTGCGTGCTATTTCTGTCTTTATTCAACACCTTCAATGCGTGCGCGCGCGCACACACACACACACACACACACACACACATAATCTCTCTCTCTCCCTTTAATCTCACATACACATACACACAAACGGAATGGTGTATTTGTATTTTTTCTGTCCTTTCTGTCCCCTTCCCCATGCATTCTCAGGAATGTTAGTCACTTCACGCATTTCCAAGGGCCTGTGCATGAATCTGCAGATAAACTTTGGTGTATAGGCTTTATCATGATGTCCTTTCTGCCCATGACAGAGGAGGATCAGCTGTAATGAAGTTCCCCCCCGAAAAAAAAGCGAGCAGTGGTGAGGAAGAGGGTGAAGATGTAGCGCTGCCAGATGATCCACTTTTCACACCCTCTGGGTGATAAGTGCAGCATTACTCTGCAACATCACTCTAAACCAATGCCTCATGAGCAGTGTCACACACTCTGACTTATACATGAAGACAGCAGAGCAGCTCAACATTCTGTCAATCTTTAAATGAGACAAAGAGCTTCTTGTTTCTCTAATTAACAGTTGTATTCAGTCATTACCAGATCCTTTTTCTTTTTATTCACCGTTTTGACTTGGTTTATTTTTGTGATGGTAATAAAGTAAAATAATACTCTGTTATTGTGACTGCAGGTATTTTTTTTTCCAGACAAACCTTTCCTCAATTGAAGCACTGATTTGCATATGAAAAATATTTTATACATTAACACTACCTTTAAATGATTCTGGATAATGTTATTATATAATATGACCTGTGACGATTACAAAAATGTCTTTGTTAATTCCTGGGTCAAACTATTCCTAGCTTTACAACAGCTCTTTCATTACTGGCATAATAATAGATGAGTTTTTGCCTATTTTTAACACTGTTCATATGTAGATGTCTCACTGGCTTTTCTGTTGGATCAGTTTTCTACTAACATTTGATCAGTAGATTAAAGATTTGTATTTAATCTGAAAGAATCTTGCGAACATGCCTTGAGAAATTACATATTTTAAAATAATCAAGTATTTATTTTTATATAGACTTAGAAAATGAAGGGGAGTGCAGGGACAAACAATAATCAATTATCAAGATAGTTAGGAATGTGTGGCAAGCCTAAGTAAAGACTAATATAAAAACATGTACCAACTGTTTTTTTACCTTTTAAATATATTTTGTTTTTTATTTCTATTAACATTTTAGTTGATTTTATCATACATTCTTCTTTTTTGCTGTTTTTTTGCTGTTGTAGCTCATCCACCTCAAGGTTTGATGTTTTGTGGATGCTGAGATGTTTTTTTGTTTTGTATTTTAAAGCATGATTATATGAGTTACTATATTCTTCATGTCAGCTTGGTTCATTTTTCTCTCATAGATCTGTTGCCTACTCAGTTTTTTGTTTCTTGCACCACTCTGTGTAAATTCTGCACATGGTTCTGTGTGAAAATCACACAATATTAGCAATTTCTGAAATATGTAAACCCATCAAAGTCACACTGTTTCTCCATTCTGATGTCCACCTGTATTTGCATGATTTTTATTTTTTGCACTGTGCTTCTTGTGACAGTTATACTGTATATACTGCATTGCCCACAGCTCCAGGGTCCCTGGTTTGATCATTGGGTTGCTTCCTGTGTGCTGTTTATGAGCATGTTCTACCTGTGTCCATATGGGTTTCCTTCTACCTTCCAAAAACATTCTAGTATCTATGCTAATTTGCTCCTATGTGTTAAATGTGTGCAATGTGCCTTGCAAAGGATTGGTGTCCAATCCAGAGTGTATTCACACTTCACAACTAGATCCATTGTGGCCCTGACCAGGACAAGGCTGTTACTGAAGATGAATGAATGAAAATTGTCTCATTCTATGCACTGGTACTTGGTTTCAATTAGCTATTCATGCTGGCATGATTTATAAATTTTCCAGCCTATATAAATAAGCTAAATTATGGATTTGTCATTCTTTTATATGAGTATTTGAGATTAACAGCTTCCTTTGCCCTTGTCATAGATGAGTGCTATGAAAAAAACTTTTTTTTTCATAATCTTGCCGTTTTATTTCCACCTGTATGTAAGAAATGCTGACCCCATTGTGTTTGTGTACAATTGTGACTGGGAATGTAGGAAGGCACTAGGACCCTGTGAGGAGTGCCTCGCGACTGCCTGCCTGCATCCCTCTCCTCTACACACTGATCTGCAATTACCCTGTGTGTGTGTGTGTGTGTGTGTGTGTTGAGAGAAAGAGAGCGAGAGCGAGAGAGAGCGAGAGAGAGAAACACATGTTTATGCGTGGATGTGTGTATTATAGAGGGGATGTGTGAGAGTGTGTGTGCAAAGGCAGATTTCTAAGCAGAGAAGATTTCGTCTGCACCACTTTCCACTCATCGGCTCAAGCAGCAACCTGACCACCTGGACCGCTTGCCTGCCTGGAGCACAGCTTAGCGGAGGAAACATCTCGGCGATCAGCAGAATGGAATGGTGTGTGTGTGTGTTTGTTTGTTTGTGTGTATGGGTGGGTGTATAGGTGGGTGAAGAGGGGGTAGCAGTGAGATGAAAGGACCAGGTGAGGAGAGGTGTCGGGTGCCTCTCTTTCTCTATCTGCTCTTTCTATCCCCTTTTCACACTCTCATTTTCTCTGTGGCTCTGCTTGTGCAACACCAGCATCAGGAGCGTGGAAGGAGAACCTCTCTCTTGGACCTGCACTCCATAGCAACCTCCTGGAAGCTGGGGTATGTTCCCAATCCTGTCTCTCGCATCAGCTCTCCCTCCTCCGTTTCCAGCCACATGGGCCGAATCTGCACTCATCTGAACTCACCTGGTCTCCAGTGCTCCTCCTGTGAAGGCAAGGTAGTCTGGACCTGTCCAGCATTCTTCTGCATCACTTTCCCATACCACAAGCTTTAATTAACAATATTAACTATGCAAACTATGTCAACATTTCCACAGAAGGCTAAAGATATGTCTGAAATACACTAAAAATAGGCAAGTCAGGATTTGTGTAACTGGTGGTAGATTCTAGATGAGCAAATGCAGCGTTTGTACTACAAAATCTTCATATTAAATTCCATGAATTTGGGACTTTGATGGGATATTTAATGTGTTTGGTGCAATAAACACAGGCCTCATATTATCATGTTCAATGAGGACCAAAACAGTAGGGCTGTACAAAAACATTTCTGTAAACCAATAAGCACAGCACATCTCTTGGGGGAGGGGGTGGCTCAGGAAAAAGAAAAGGCTAAAGAAGTCAAAAACCAGGGTTGGTTTTAGTCATGTGCATTTAATATATTTCTCAGCTGGCAGGCGGGGGTGTTGTTTTTTTTTTTGGTTGCAGCTTCCAAGTTCAGATAAACACAAGCTTTATTTAGAAGAATTATTTTCATGTTTTGCATGTGCATTTAGAACATTTTTTGAACACATTTAATTCCCTTCATCTCTCAGTGATTTTTCCTTTTTCCATTTTCCATTTACGCAGCAAATACAAACTGCTTAGACAATCTCAGTGATATAATTATTACAACATGCTGTTTTGATTGATAGACTGATTATTAATGATTTGATGACTTATTCCCAATAAGTTATCAGAGATTTATTCCAGACTTTGAGTTGAATAAGAATAGTACAATATTTATATTTATACTGAAGTCAGTTTTACGGACTGTATTTATAGCACTTGTATGAAATCACCAAACGTCATTTTATAGGCTGCATTTATGACATCTTTAAAGAGATTGAGAACAAAATTTTATATTTTAGTCTAGCTGAGGATATCTAACTTGGGGGGCCTCCAGAACTGTCTGCCAGTTCAATACAAATTATCTGCGAATTCATACAACAACTCTTGTTTTCCTTTTCTTGTTTTCTTGTTTGGTTTACTACTTCATGACGCTACTAAACCTCAGGTCTAAAGTAAAAAGAGGGTTAACAAGGTTGAGGCCAGCTCTGCATGTTGCTTTCAGTAATGTATGTTTTTTTGGTCACATAAAAGCAGACAGTTAAAGGTGAACTAAATCAACTTTTAGAAATTGATGTTTTGTGGGTTATGTGAGGCTGTCTTTGAAAGTCACTGTGCAGTAAATCAGGATGTAATAGGTTATTGGCCATCTTTTTAAACCCGAAGTGGGTCAAGATGGCAGTCGTACTGTGTAGAGCTGTTGCCATTAACCTATGTTTGATTTTTCTCAAATCGGGTTCAACTTAACTACAGATACTGCTGCACTTTCCTGCAAATGCTGTCCCACTTTCCTGGAAACATTTGACATTTCGTATTTTCTAATAATAAAGATGAAGAGGAAAGCTGCATTAACTTTTGTCATTAATATGTTGATCAATTTCATTTCCAAATTAGTTAACCTGCCTACAAAAATAGTCTATTTGAGCTCACAATGAGCACATTTGGTGGGTGAAAAGGGATATTGATGTGTTTTTAATTCACTTATTGCAGTATGGAATTTATTGTCAAAAAGTTCTTAAATTTCCTGTAAAATATCCAGTTCTAAAGCTGCAACATCCACCCCAGTTTTGTAAGCCAGGCTTCTAGCATTTTGTCAAAGATGTGGCCAAGAACTGCCTACATTCATAGAGACATGGAATTTGGCTGACCTGAGGGATAACCAACCACAGATCTTTTCACATAGCCTGTTTGCTTACTACCAACTGCTTCAAATAGAGCTTTTAAAGATGAGATTCCATTAAATTGGTGTTCAGAGGTTAGCTTTCCCATTGGACGCTGGGCCACTGAAGTGCATATACATGGAAGTATGGAGAATGAATCTGATTTAACTGTCTGTGTCCCTGATACTGAGACTACATGTGGAAGATTTTGCAGTATTTGTAAAGTAGTTTTGTTATATGCTTTCCTGTAGTTGTCAATGTTCATATTGATTAAAGTAAGGCCAGAATTTTGGACAAAAATCATTTTACAATATGAGAACACATTGCAAATGAGGAAAAGAATTGTGTATACAGGAAACCTAATTTAACACTTTTCTCTCATTCTTTAGGTAAAGCATATCCAGTTAGAAGATACTGGACATTGATTAGGATGGAGTCTCTGCCAGCATGGAGGCAGACCCAAAACGATGCTTGAAAATGAGGTAATCAGGTGTACCAAGACAAATCTATGGCATTGTTCAAACTCTAAGCTAAATATCAAGCTTAAACTCCATCATCATGCCATTATACTAATAACACAGACTCTGTTAAGCCCTCTACTTGGGCTTGTCTCAGGTAAAGGAGGATGGGTGATAGGCCCATGAATGTAATTTTTGACCAAACTCCTCATCCCATCCTCACATGGATCCTTCTGCCTCCCTCCACACGCCGAGGAACCTCACAAGCCACGGTCAGCTCAGTAGTGGCTGGGCCAATGGCTCAGGGGTGTCTCTAACCAATGATGGAACTCTCTTCCACATGCTGGCCCTTTGCACCATGGTCTTGATGGACATCCTGGCTGTGGTAGGCAACCTGACCATAATGGCAGTCATTGCCAGGGCACCGCGCCTGCACAAGTTCATCTTCGTCTTCCACCTGTGTCTGGTGGACCTTTTGGCTGCTCTTGTGTTAATGCCTTTGGGGATGTTGACAGAGCAGGCATTCTTTAATGAAACTGTGTGTCAGGCATATTTGTGCTTGAGTGTTGGCCTTATCAGTGCCACCATCCTCACCATCTCAGCCATCAACGTGGAGCGGTACTATTACATTGTGCACCCAATGCGCTATGAAGTTAAAATGACCATTGGTTTGGTAGTTTCTGTTCTGGTGGGCATATGGATCAAAGCAACGCTCATGGCTGCTCTTCCCTTGCTGGGATGGACGCTGCAGAGGGAGGAGGAAGTGCAGTCCAACCTGGTGTTGGAACCGAGATGCTGCTCTTTGCATTCAATGAATAGGGGGCCCCATCGCTTGGTTTTTATGCTCCTTTTTGCACTCATATACTTCCTCTGTCCGGTATTTATCATTCTTGTGGTTTACTGTAACATGTTCAAGGTAGCCAGAGTAGCGGCTATGCAACCAGGTCCTGTGCCTACATGGGTGGAGACTCCACGGCCTCGTTCAGACTCTTTAAGCAGTCGTTCCAGCACAGCAGCAAGCCTCGCGACAACTCGCAACACACCGCAGAGGACGTTTGGTGGTGGAAAGGCGGCAGTTGTACTGGTGGCTGTTGGGGGTCAGTTCCTAGGCTGCTGGCTCCCCTATTTCTCTTTTCACCTCTACTCGGCCATTGTCGCCTCTTCTCCTGCCTCGCTGGCTCAAATAGAAGATGTGGTCACTTGGATAGGTTACTTCTGCTTCACCTCCAATCCCATTTTCTATGGCTGTCTGAACCGGCAAATCCGTGAGGAGTTGGCGAGAAACGTGGCATGGGTCTTTAAGTGGGGAAGGCCACGTGACGAGGAAGAGCAGTTGCCCAGCAGAGAGGCTTCTATCGAAGAGAACTTCCTCCAGTTCCTCCAGGGCACTGGCTGTAACCTGGGGCCCAGGAACTCACAAAGCATCTCCGTCCCCCAGAAAGATGATGAGGACTCCCTCTCTGCTCATCGCAGGCCTTCGGTTGACTTCCACATCCCTGGACAGATCTTGGAAGAGACATCAGAATTCATTGATCAGCAGCAGCTGAATGATCTCAGTATAACAGCCAACTGTTTCAAAACAATGTCTGAGCTGCAGGGTTAATATTTACAGAATATTTATGGAATATATGTCTTTTGTTGTTAGAATGATTATTGTGTGTTCTTTTTGATAACCTGCCTGATACTTTGTATTTGGAGATGAGGCTAAATGTTTGATTTTTAGAATTAAATTTTATGGAACGCATTCTGGTAGAAATCATATTATATACAACAGTTGCTCTGCGTGGGATTGACAAGAAATGATCTCATCACTGCAACTAGTTACTAATCCTTTATTTTTTCACTCCACAATTATGAGATTATGAGAGGTTGCCTGTTACAGGAACAAGCCATTGCTTAATTAGGCCTACTACTTGGCATCAGGAGTGTGAATAGAACCACTTGAATATCAAAGGTGGCTTGATGTGTCTGTTACATTGTAATGCAGGTTTACAGTTTCTACATGAATGAACATGCATAAAACTATGGTGTCCTTGAAAGTTCCAGATACTAAAGTTTATGCAACTACGACATAGATGCAACTTGAAACAGTGGATGAAAATAAGTAGAGTTCAGGTCTTTGGCTATATAAAGAGAGACACATTTTGTAACTAGATAAAAAAAACAAGCATTGCCCTAGAAGTCACACACTTTCTACACCTTGTGACAGGACAAGCACAGTAACCACAGGGCTTTGAGCGTTATAAAGCACCTGATTATTCGAATAGTGGAAACATCAGATAACTGGGTCAAATAGGGTTAGCTGGGAACACGGGTCACTATAAATGTGCTCTAAGATATTATTTAGCTTTATAAAAACAGGTCTGAAAAAGTCAAATAATTTTGCCTTTCAACCCACTTTTCTAGTCAGTTTCTCACATCGGAAACAAGTTGCAGATCTTAATGATCAAAGATGGCCATTTTGTTTAAACATAGCAGTCAGGTACAATGTGTCAGACTGGTTAGCTTCTCACTTTAAGGAGTACTGTGCTCTGAAGAAAAACAGATCACATGAGTATTTGACTTGTGATGTGTGCAGCCATCAGCTTTGAAAAAAATAATCCTGCTGTTGAAGAATAAAATGCCAGTGGTCTTATAAGGTGAGCAGCATTTTAGCTTGGGTTTACTAGAGAGGTAGGGGTTCTTTTGATTTTTGAATAGACACTGCCAATGTCCTGTTATTTAAGGGTAAATCCAACTCTGAGCCCTGCAGTACAGAACTGTTGAATTAGGAGTATCAACTTGTTGTGGCTACAGTACACAATAAAGGCAATACTTACACAAGTTGATCAGTTTTCTTTGCCCTCTATTACTGCGAAGCCTGATGAGACCATATTGTCCCTTTGAGTCTTTTTTCTTCCTTTCTTTTTTTTCTTCCTCTTCATTCTTTTATTTACTTTACCAAATACAGTAGAAATATAGATATTTCAAGTCTAAAATCTCATGGCCCTTTACACATAATACATGTAGGGCAGGGGTTCCCAAACTAGGGCTCTTGACCCCATATCAATTCATATTAAGCTGGTTTTCAGTGCCGAATGAACAAGTTTTCTGCGCTGTTAACATACAATTTCATTTAAATTTACAATTTTTACAGCAGTTGTACACTGTGATTGAATAATACAAAAATAAATGTTTCGTTTGGGTGGTCTGCCACTAAAGCTGCCATGTTCTAAGTTGTTTAACACATCTACATGCAACTATAAGGAAATGAAAGCCTTTGTATGTTTAGTTCATTTATTTACATTACACATACATATGTTACTGATATAATAAAATGTTTTAAAGTCACAGAAGGCCTATATTATCACAGAATTATATATTTTTATATTGTCACATAAAATTCATTATGTGCATTTGGAGTCGTTTGCCCAAAAGTTTGAGAGCCCCTGTTATAAGGTCAAGCAAAACAATTATGAAAAGTAAAGAATAAACAATGATGGACCCTGCTGTTATAGAAAGATAATTCATGATGGAGTGGTATGTATAACTAGAACAGCATGTACTGAAATGTTTTATTTCACTTATACCACAGTGACTTGCCAAATATCACAATCCTAATTTATTTACCAATGACACATCATGCTTTTTTTTTTTTTTTTTAACAATTTCTAATTACATTTAATGCTGTAAAATATCTGCAAGATAAATTAGTTCCTGTTGTTTACATCATAGCAGCTGTAAACATCATTCCTTCACCAGCTTCATTTTTTTTTTTTTAAAAGCTTATGATCCAAAAAGCAAATGTTACAGAGAAACCAGAAAAAGCGGTGATGGACACCGGAAATTCCTTCCATGCTAAACATCTAACATAAAACTGCAATATATCAACACATACACATTTTTCTTTGTTATTTAGCAACACATTTGTCTTCCCATTAGATTTAGGTCATGTGGACACCTGCCATACGAATCCTTGTGTATGAGCTGTTACTATAGAAATGATCTGTGCATTAGAACAATAGCTTTAATATAAACTAGCTGCTACAGTCATTAAAGCTATCCTGTTCTAGAAATTTAATCAACAAATCTGACCAGTCAAATATAAGAATAAAGCACTTTGGTGAGGTAAAATACAATCGTTATTGAATTTGACATCGTTCTTGATTTTTCTTTGTTATTCTGATAATGCAGTTTTATGTTTGTCTGAAAAAGAATGATTGGACTGTAGTTATAGTAATTACATATACTTATGTATGCATATAGTAAATAACAACAACAACAGTAATAATAATAATAATAATAATAATAATAATAATAATAATAATAATTATTATTATTATTATTATTAAATTTACTGGTCATTGGGTAACATTTGCTAAATGGTCAATGCTTACGGAGCTTCAGCAATGATCTCAAGCAGAAGTCAGATCATTTACACCACATACCTTTTATTTAATTCAATTCCATTCAATTTTATTTGTGTAGCACTTTTAACAACTTCCTAAAAACTACATGAAGACGAAAGCTTGAGCGGAACCAGCCTCAAAAAAGAAGCCACCCTCATTTGGGTGACACCAGAGAGTGTGATTATAAATAATGTCCTTTCTACAGTTGTATATAATCAAGTGGAGTTGTGTAGCCAGGAGTATCTGAGCAGTATGAACATCAGTCCGATTTTTAAATTCATTAAAGATTGACCATAATTTCCTTCCTGCCAAAGCCATCAATGTTCATGAAGTGGAATAAATGCTCAATCATGCCTTTAATATTCAATGAATTTAGATGTTTGAAATGTTCATTCCAACAGAAACTAGTACTGTAGCCATGCTTTATACACCGTAAACATTTTATCTTTTACTTTTGTATTCGTACACTATCCTCCAAAGCTTTTTATTAATCTGCAATATGTCTATCAAAGTCAAATGATGTCTTTATTTTAAGATGTCTTAAAATAAGCAGTCAACCTGTTAATTATAATTATCCATATATTGACCAAAATAGGAAAAGATAGATCATATCATGATATCATTAGAAGCTAAGTGCAGCTTAAATCCAATCGCACAGAAGTATAAATTTAATAAATGTAAGAAAAAAAAAAGTTATGGATAGGATGATAATGAAGATGATGGTTAGCACAGGATAAGGGGGTAAGTACAAGCACAATGTTTGCAGACCTTCACTTATTATCCACCCACCTCCACCATACTGCTCAGATTTTTGTGCTTTGATGTTTAGGAGGTGAGGAGGTAAGAGGGAGGCCCCTAGTGGTGAAGTTCAAACACTCTGACCTTTCACTTGAGACAAGGGATAAAGGTGTTCTGTGAGCTTTGTGAGTCATTTTCAGCGTGGTTAAAGCGGTTACGTGTAACTGGTTCGACAACATCTAGAACGATCATGAGAGAACACTCATTCTCTCTCAACAGTCAGGCAAGTCTCTTAAAATATAATCTTTACTGGGAATAGGGTAGATGGCACAAATTTCTCTTAATTTCACAATAGATTCAAAATGAACTCAAGCTTTCTGATTAATTGCTAGAGGAAACATAAACATGCTATAAGAAAACAAACATGCTACACAACAGGCATTTGTAAATGATGATGATGATGATGATGATGATGATGATTGTGACGATAATTTCCTTTACAATCCTTTCCTTAAATAATGAACTAAGATGACAATGAAAAGAGCAAATATATAAAGTATAAAATATATAAAGGCATGAACTTACCAAAACAAAAAAATCTATCTTTTTATGTACCAATGCCATGACACTTATCTTTATATGTATACGCTATTTTCTTTTATTGTTCTTATTGTTATTGTTCTAGCTCACTAGTGTAATAGCAAATTGAAAGAGCCTTAGGTAATGACTTTAACAGTTTAAGTTCTAATGAAGTTCTCGTTTGCATACAACCTTTTTCCTTCCGTTAAAGCCATTTTAATATGAGCAGGACCATCATTTGTAGGAATTTAATTCGATTCTACAGCCTGTAAGAGCAGGCCAGCCTGGACTGAACTGCACAGGATTTATTTGCAAGTGCGGAGGAACTTGGTGTTTCCATGGTAACTTATCTGCTGCCACATTGCTCTGTAGGCTGAATGTAGTGAGTATTAGCAGCAGACCACTTCTTCATCCATTTATCACACATGATGGAGGAACACAATGGTGAACAGACCAGTGTTTGTATCAGGTCCTTTTAATTTTGTACAGCCTTAATACAGTGAGGAAAAAAAATTCCACATATAGACTATGGTAATGTTTTTATTTGTTTAGGAAGAGTAAAAGTACTACACTGACTACACTCATCTTTTTTTTTATCTCTTGAATTTGCGGCAGCTGCATCAAGTCAGGCCAATAGTACAAACTGACATCTGACATTCACACTTTGAGCATTCTGTGGATGACACTCAATTGATGATACAGACAACATATATATATATAGAGAGAGAGAGAGAGAGAGAGAGAGAGAGAGAGAGAGAGAGAGAGAGAGAGAGAGAGAGAGAGAGAGAGAGAGAGAGAGAGAGAGAGAGAGAGAGAGAGAGAGAGAGAGAGAGAGAGAGAAGATATGCAGATAAAATGATTAAATATCAGCTAGCTACCTCCCAGCTCCAGGGTCCTGGTTTGATTCTAGACACACTGTCTGTTTTGAGTTTCTCTTATTGCCTCAGGTGTGAATGAGAATTTGTGTTTGTGTGTGTGTGTGTCTGTCTGTGTGTGAGACACACTTGACTACTACCCAGAGTGTGTTCCCATCTCACCCCTAGTGTTCTTAAGGGACGCTTTGTATCCACTGTGACCCTAATCAAGATAAAGTGGATGCTGAAGGTGAATACAAAAATGAAAACATGCCAAGTTGGGTGATTTTAAGTGATTTTTTAAAATCGAAATTCCCCCATATGATGTGTATAAATTGGAACAAAATGTTTTTTTTTTCAGGATCATGGTGTGACAATACAGTGGCAAAATCTAAAGTAATGACACTGGACAAAAAATAATTTAGGTGTAAAAAAGTCTCAGTAGTAGCAGGATGAAGAAATGAAACTTAATGTTACACCAACTTCATGCCAATGTCACTACACACTTTCCTTACCTATGTCCAATGCCTCTGTGACTTGTGCCAACTTATGGTGTACTCTTTAACACAAAAAGTACACAAAAGTAAATTTCATACCTGGAAAGTATAGTGACAGCCTTTTTTAATCACTTAAGATATAAATTCATGAATGAAGACATATCCTGGTATTTTGAATAGATATTTACATACAGGTTAAATAATTTCATGCTATATGAGTAGGTGAAAATTACGGGTAACATTCATTACTTGTTATGTGTGTTAGCTTTGTATCTTGAATTAAGAATTAGCATCAAATCTAGACAGCAAATCAGTTATTCAGATGGATTATTGTTCTCTCAGTTCTCCTCACCCCTACTGTCTCCAGCCCTTTTCCTTTGACCCCTGTATCAAACATGTCTGGCTTATCAACTGCATTTGAGGTAAATTCCAATTAGTAAAGAGTTTTTAGGAAAGGTTTCTGAATTTTTTCTGAATGTGCTTATTGTCTGGTCACATTTCCACTGAACCAAACCCTTTTCAGCAAGCAGGAACCAAAGTTTTTCTTGAAATCTTAACAAAACTGCCAATTGATTAGATCTTTTTAAAGTAAAATATAAACATTTCATTCATTCATTCATTCATTCATTCATTAAAGTCATTCATTCATTCATTCCCAATAACTGCTTTATACTGCTCAGAGCAGCATGAATCCACTGGTCACACATAGGAGACTTAACCTATCCACTTATTGATATGTTTTTTGGAAGTGAAAGGAAACCAGACAACCAGGTAGAAACCCAGACATTCAAGGAGAGAACATGTAAAACTCCATACAGGATTGAACCAGTACCCTGGAGCTGAGAGATAAACATCAAGATTAATATGTATGAAATGGTAATATAGCACAGTATAAAGGTGCTTACCATCTAAAGTATCAATGTTTTTTATGTTTCACTTCACAAACAGGGGGTTCAGAAGGGAGATGAAGAAGTCTAGGCTACATATTACTTCATGATACCACATCTACTGTATATTAGCCATGTAATTAAAGGCATAAAGACACCTCTATACAGCACAATGAAGGTACATCTATACAGCACATACACCCTGATTAAGATAACATTTAGGCTATATCAGTGTATTCTCTCATAATTACCAAGTATGTGGAAAATGAAAACCATGTGAATTAAGTGTGAGTTGAATATTGTCGTTTTAGAAAAATAAGACTTATCAAGTCTAATTTTGCTTTGACTGCCTAGCATTCATCACCCAAATTATGAGGTAAGGAAGCAGTTTTAACTTGGACCGTGGTTACATTTTTAGTCGACATGTTTATAATTAAATGACGATACATCAACCAGGCATACATTATGATCACCTGCCTTATATTGTGTTGGTCCCCCTTTTGCTGCCAAAACAGCCCTGACCTATCATGCACTGTGTATTCTGACATCTTTCTATCTGAACCAGCATTAACTTGTACAGCAGTAGCTTGTGTGTTGGATCGGATCACACGGGCCAGCCTTCAGTCCTCATCAATGAGCCCATGACCCTGTCGCCGGTTCACCACTGTTCCTTCCTTGGACACTTTTGATAGATACTGACCACTGCAGACCGGGAACACCCCACAAGAGCTGCAGTTTTGGAGATGCTCTGATCCAGTCGTCTAGCCATCACAATTTCGCTCTTGTCAAACTCACTCAAATCCTTAGACTTGCCCATTTTTCCTGCTTCTAACACATCGACAATGAGGACAAAATGTTCACTTGCTGCCTAATATATCCCACCCACTAACAGGTGTTATTCACTTCACCTTTCACTGCTCATAATGTTATGCCTGATCCATGTAAATATAGATAATTTATTATGTATACTGTTCCTTTTTTTTTTTTTTTAAAAGCTTTTAAATTCACAATGAACTGTGTGTGATTTTGTATTTTGGTACATGGCTGTAGGTATGTGGTAGCTTAGTGTTTAAGGTGTTGGACTACTGATTGGAAGGCTGTGAATCCCAGGTCCACTAAACTGCCACTGCTTGGTCCTTGAGCAAGGCAAAAAAAAATTCATTCATTCATTAAAAAATACACAAAGAAACAAACAAAAACCATGTAGATATTGGTGGCTCTTAATTGTGTATACGTGTGAATGAGTGTGTGATTGTGTGTCTGAAGGTCTATAGTCCCCTCTAGGGAATTTTCCCACCTTACACCCAGTGTCCTGGAATGAAAGTAAGATCCATAATAACCCTGAACAAGATAAAACGGTCACTGGAAATGAATAAATTAATAATGGTGAATGAATGAATGGATGAATGAATGAATGAATGAATGAATGAATGAATGAATGAGAATCTCTACAGCAGAGGGTGCAAATGCACCATTTGCACCCCCTATTAAATCCCATGACCATTATCATCACCAGGCACACTGTCACAGCTCCCATGCCGCCATTATGTAGTCTTATACAAGCGCCTATCTTTCATAACATCAAAATATCTCAACATTTCATATGCATGCCAAATACGTTCAAGCAAATAGATGACGCATGGCACAGCCTCATTAAAAAAAAGTGCTCGCTCTCACAGTAACTACATTTCCCAGCATTCATGTAAAACAGCCCCCTCTCCCATGCAGAGCTGCATTTTTCCCAGTTCACCACGGCTGAGGACCGAGCGCGCTCTCACCAGTTTTTCACTAGCTTGCCACTAACTTTGAGGAATTTCATAGTTAATGCGTGTTTTTTTCGGCGAGTTGATATCAAAGAATACATTTTAAAGGATATTCTCGTCTTGTGTTCATACTACAGCTCTTTACCGACAAGCTTTTATTTGGTAATCAGTGGTCACTTTTTTTTAGTCAAAGAAACATCCAGCTTTTTTTTCCACCGTGCCGAACACATGCTGTTTGGTCGGAAGGCTTGGTCTTGTATATAATTTTAACAAAGCTGTATATATTTTATAGCCTTTTTTGGAAGAGTTTGCTGTCTAAACGAAGTCGTTTTTATTTCGCTGGAAAGCAGTTCGTCTCTTTCCTATGTGAGAATCGGTAGAGCCAACCAACGCCTTTTGCTGTGTGAACCGTATGGTGTGAGCACAAACACCAGCACAGAAATACAGCTCGGTGCGCCATCACTTTTTTTGGTCTAGCGTCGTTTCGGTTGTTTGTTGTTTGAAACAACAAACGGTTTATAAGTGAAGATGGGTTGCACCCTAAGCGCCGAGGATAAAGCCGCGATAGAGAGGAGCAAAATAATCGATAGGAACCTGCGGGAAGACGGAGAGAAAGCGTCCAGAGAAGTCAAACTGCTGCTGCTGGGTAAGCGTGTGCGTTTGGGCACAGTGAACTCACCATTTCTCCTCATTTTTACATCCACACGCGTGTCTTGATGCGTTGCTGTGTGCAGATAACAGAATCAGGGATCTAGCGATCAGTTAGAAAACCCGCTGAGTTTATGAATAAAACGAGTGCGTTGAAGATTTGCATGAGTGAACTGTTAAGCAGAATAAGCTGATCTCGAGGTTTTGGCTTTCAAAACACGTCCAGTCTTTTATGCAAATAAATAAGTTAATCTACAGAAGTATATTGTACTATGCATTTTCTCGATTTATAACCGTGAACACAATCTAATGGGCCCTTATTGTATATAAATAAAAAAAACAGCAAGAAAGATAAACATTAGATGCTCTTGGTTCCCGGTTGATAGTAACAGTAGTATATTGTTTCTCGTGGTGTTGATTACAATGTAAACGGAGCTCAGGGTTTAACAGGCAGCTAGTGACTGAGACGCATTTGATGATTATCTTAATGTGATTTAGAGGACTGTGATAATGACTTTTTCTACCAGCCTGTGATTTCTACTCTACGGGTCAAAATTACACATTTTTATTTCTACTTTTTGTGCTTTTATGTCATTTTCTCTACTGCACATCAAAAGGGATAAAATTTACTTGTGGTGCATCTGGAACAGAAACATTATATATATATATATATATATATATATATATATATATATATATATATATATATATATATATATATATATAAAATATTATATTTATTATATATAGATTATTATTATTATTATTATTATTATTATTATTATTATTATATATAGTACAGGTGATGCTCATGCCATTTTCACCTGGTAATAAAACACATTACAAAAGTGATGAAATATCAATGGACACCAGTAAGTTTTTAACAAGAAATGAATCAAATAGGTGAATTTACTGTATCACGCTTCCCTCATGTCTAATATGTACACATGCTGGCAGAAGCATCTCCAAGCATGAGAACTGGTTTTATGTGTCTTTACAGTTAACCCCCCCTAAAAAAAAAATCTATGTTATCTGTCTCAGCTGCCCAAAGTCAATATAACTCACGAACAGTACTTGTACATTTTACAACATTGTACAACAATTGCCATGTAGTGAACTGAACACACATCTTAATGGTGATTTTAATGGACCTATAGGACTTTACAACTCTAATGATCTTGCGTTCTTGGACTGTCTGTAAGTGAGAGAGAAACCTCTGCTAAAATGATATTCATGGTTGTTTGGTGAGCCTCAGCTATTCTACTAAGATACGAGTTGAATATTACAACACCAAATATTTCATTTATCTGCAACTAAATCAATAATGATAAACCACTTTAAAACAAAATTGATCCCAGTTGAAGACCCCAATAGGAAGTGCAACAGTATTCCTTAATGTTTCTTTTTCTAACAGAGTGTTTAGAAGAAGTAAAAATAGCAACTGGACAGCTGCTTGCTTTGACCAAAAAAAGTGTGCGAGTGAATGAATCTTGTTGTTTCCCTCTCTTTTTTATTTCAGCCATATGTAATGTCCACAAACGAATAACGCATGGATAGAAGTAGCCTGCTAAGCTCCAAATTATCATAAAGGGCTATTTTGTAGGTCACCCTCCATCACAGGCCATCATTTGAAAAACCACAAAAGTGCTTTTTGGGTTAGCTTGGCTAAGTGTAAAGCTTAAAAGAAGGAAGATGAAGCCTCGTTCTTATAACATGGCCAAAAGACTGTGAAATATGAGAAGCACAAGGATTATGATGTGTTTCGTGTGGTGTTTCTCAACAGTTTTGTCTGTGGATCTGTAGGAGTGCTTTTTAACACTACAGAAAGTCACTGAGGTTTATTACCCCTATGGAATTCATTCACACTTAATGACTCACATTTAGATCATGTTGATTACGTTAAATTCATCATTTCGACCAAATCCAAGTGGTGGACAAATGAAACATTGATTAACTAATCCATCAGGCAAGTGCAATCTCCAAGGTCATATGTTTCCACGGCCAAAATCTGGTAATGTAACATTATAGCATAGGGCTAACTAGTAGAGGGCATGAATATAATTTAAGGTAAATTAATGTGTATACAAATTCCTGTGGAGAACTATGTCCAGTTATTCTCTCCTGATAACATTTCATGTTCATGACCACAACAAATAATTGATGTGTATGAGATGTCTGTGCATTAGACGCAAAATATTATTTGGGTGAATGCAGTGGTTATTTTCTTGTCACAATTACCTGTGAGGTGACTGCATCTCGAAAGCAGCATTTGTGTTGTAGTTTATTTTGCTCAATTTTGTTTGTTTCGACATACATGCTTTTATCTGAGTCCTGAAATGTTTGCTCATTATCCATGCAAGCTAATAAATCCAGTAAAAACCATTCTTCCATTGGCTAGCTTCTCGGCTGATGCATGTAGATTTAGACAAGTACTTCATTTTGCCGTCACTTGTGTGCTTATTGTGCACTGCTCTGTATTTTTGACAGTTTTCTGTTCTAATTAACAGATTATAATGTGTGGTAGCTAAACTGTTAAGGCTCTGGGGCACTAATCAGTAGGTCAGGGGTTAAAGCCCTAGTACTGCCATGCTGTCACAGTTGACCCTTAATCCTCTCTGCTCCAGGGTGCTGTATCATTGCTAACATTGTGCTCTGACCCCAGCTTTCTAACAAGCTGGGATATGCGAAGAAAAGAGTCAGAAGGCTTCTTTCTCTTCTGTGTTGCTTTTCTATTCATGCAGAATGCATTTTTTTTTTTTTATCATTACAAAACTTCCACAGAGTTCAGATTTCTTCACCAGACTTTAACAGTTCTTAAAATTCCACAGCTCTAAATTTCCACCTGGTCTGAAAACAGGACACTGTGGGCTTTTCTTCCCAGATCCTTGTGCTCTTGTCTAAACTGTGCAGCTTAGTGGAGCATGGAAGAGCGCTTGGTTTATACTCTGAATGCATGAAGTGGGGTGAGCTATTCACTGAGCCCAATTTTGCACAGGCTGTTTAGCCCAGTATGCAGTGCGTAAAATAAAAGCCTCCCCCAGAAGCACAAACATTTATCCTGGGAAATGGAGTTTTAGCTGGACGAGGATCAGTTCTGTTGCGGTTGAAGTGAAGGCTTTGGATTTGGGAGGCATCCCAATAGCACAGTAATTCTTTATTTAGCTCTGGTGTGTTGTTTGAACACTGTTAACACTTGCTAATCTCTGCTGACAACAGCACAAGCTCCAAATCAAAGCAGCACTGATGTTTGTGCAAACTAAATGGATCGAAGCCTGCTAGTTTTTTTTTTTCTTTTTCTTTTTCGTTTTTTTGAACTGTATCCTACATACAACTTTTAGGGGAATGCTTCTTTCTTTTGTGCACTGCACAGCCCTCCTGACATCAGCAGTTTCAGCTTTGCTGCTGCTCCGCTATCACCACCGGACTGGAATTAATCCAGTTTTCTAAGTTCGTGTTGCTTTGTGCAGCTACATTCAGCTTTTCAAAAACAAACCAGGAGCCTAAATCTGCATTTTTAAGAGCTTACACCTGCATGTACTTGTAACAGTATTTCTTAATCTTATAGGTAAAACTGTGTCCTTACTTTGACTAAAGTCTTTGGAGGTTTTGCCCACACCAGTAACAAAGAAATTTAAAAGCTTGTGTCATCTTCATCATCAGCAATCACAAAGCAGATACAGCTCGCTCTTCCCACATAGCTTTTATTCCTATATGTGCATGCTTGAACAAAGCAACAATGTGAGTGAGCACAGACTAGAAAATTTAGTCTTCTGTGATAACTTGCATGTTTGCACATGTATCGTTGAACAATGCCGATTCTCCCACACTAAAGCTACTTTCACACACACACACACACACAGATATGAGCATATTTCAGTATTTATTAAAGGAGTCTCAGCCTTTTGTAACAGTTAGAAGTAAAGCTGTTTTTTTTTTCAGGCATGGGATAGGCATGTTGAAAGGCTTTGTGGTTTCTTAGTAACATGTCAAGCTGTTAGTCAGAAACAAGACATTAACTTAAAGAGAGGCTGTGCTGGTGAAAGAGAGGCTGCTCTGGTGAAAGAGGATATGCTGGTGTAAGAGAGAAAGAGAGGCTGTACTGGTGAAAGCGTGAAATAGAGGCTGCTAAATGTAACTATAAATGTATAAAATGTTCGTCATTCAGCAAGTGTTCACGTATTAGTGAAATAAAACTGTTTGGAATCTGCTGCTATTGAAAATGAATCAATTTCTGGTGATAACTGCTTCACATTGCTCTGCTGTTGATCATTTATAAAATGTATAAATATAGAAGCGTGCCCTGTTGTGGTTTATTCCTTCTACACTGTGCAGCTGTGCATTATTTCTGCTTATCCACAGGACCATTGCTCATTAGTGAAATAATGCATCATAAAGTTTAGCAAAATGAATTTGCATGTGGATGTGTTTTTTGGTAGCAAACGAGTGCATAACAATATAACCCAAAGTAGAAATTACGTCATGCTGGCAAATAATATAGTGTGGTATATGAATTTCTCTAAGAAGCTGGAGGCATTGGGTCTGCTTTACTCTAACCTCGTTCATCATTAAGGTTTAGATTCTCTTGTTTTGGTGGAGTTTTCTTATCAGCCTGTTTTGTCTAAGTCATAAACAGTCTGCTATAAACAGGGTCTGTTTAACACCTGCATGAAAGAAAAAAAAAAAGCATACATTTACAGTCTCATAATACTGCTTTCCCACAGAAGAGTGTTTAGATTTAACAGCAGTAATATGATTTTTGTCTTCTACTGTGGCTGATGGGACATTATTACACTTTCAGGGAAGCAGGCTTACGGCTGTGCTAGACTGCATCAAGTACCGCTGCACTGTAATAAGCCTCAGTAAATCAAACAGAGCTGAAATCCTCAGCTGATCTTTATTATAGCAGGGGCCAGAACCACAATACAAATGCCACCACTGCTTAGCATGTAATTACAGGAGCTATGCAGCTATTCACACGCCCATGCAAACTGGTTTCAGATGTTTATCGAAATTGATGTGCAGTGACCACTGTGCTCATTTACAGTAAGGCAGCTGTGATGCCTTCCAGCTGTGCTGTGAGCTGGAACGATCTCTCTGTCATTAGCCATCATTTATAGGTAGATGAACTGAACTGAGCTACTTCATTTTGGTTTTGTTGAACAGTAAAATCTGTTACATTTTGAATATGGATATATTCATCTCACCCTTTACATACGGTGAGAGTAAAGCTCATTGAATTTACTTCATTTAAATGGTTGCATCGGTTCCACTTGATTGAATTGACATGGACATGAACGCAGCTATTTTCTGTTCATCCGACATGATTTCATCACATATTTTAAAAGCCTTGAATAAAATCAAACACTCAGAATAAAACCAACAACACTGGTGTTTTACAGCACACTTTCTAACAGTTTAATTCTACCTGCGTTATTAACAGTTGCTTATACAAGTATTTCATTATAAGTAATGAAATCACCTTTTGATGAGGAATATAATATTTTCTCCAAAATGTAATGGACTGACGTATTCTGACCTGCTTTACACGTACAGAACATCTGCAAGACAAGAGAGTTCCTGTTATCATGTACGTTATGGCAGCTATAAACAGCAGTTCCTTCACCTGCCTCTATTTTTCCACTCTCTTGCTGTTAATAAGTTAAAACAGCAGCATGTTTTGTTGCTTATTTTTTAGAAAGTGCTCTGTCCTGAAGACTGTGTCAGAAAACTTACTGGCTCTTGCATTGCTGACGCTGAAGACTCCTTCCATTAGTGCAAAATGAACCTCTTTTTAATGAAAAATCACCATTTCAATGATTGTTTCTTTGTCAAATGTAATGTTTCATCCCTCCAAATGAACTGTTAGTGCAGAAATTATATTATTTTAAAGATTATTAGAACAAGACTCTTAATATAATATATATATACAATAATATTTATACTGTGAATTGGCACTATTGTCACAGCTTCTGCTGTTCGGAGAAATAAGATTTCAAAATACACCGGCGCTGTGGGTTAAACTGTCTTAAAATTGCACTGCAATCACATGCTAAAGCAGCTTATAGAGTAAATCTTGGGAAGTACTTTGAGCTGTGGTCAGCAGTATTAACATGAGTTCTTATGTTGCTTTCAATTCAACATTTTCAAGTATTGAAACATGATAATAAGCCGAGTTTTTTTCCTTTAATCACCTTTTCCTCTTCTTTATGAGTTAATTGACTGTTGTCTTTGGTGAGTGACAGTTTATCTTCATTCATCTTGACTTTTAGTGTGCCTTGTTGTACAAGGATCGCAAAGGTAGGGCTCATATTATTGTGCATAGAATTATTGCAATATATCATCAGTTAGATCAGTGGTCTAGCCTGGACGCTCAGTTCTCTTTTCCCTACGCCACAGCTATGCTCAGCAATGGTTGACGTCTGCAGTTAAGAACCACTGTTTAAAGCAATTATTGACACATTCCTACTTCACGTCTGACGATCGCTGCTTTAGACACAGATAGAATATCTCAAACCTTCTGTCATGATGCAACTGTATTGGCAAGAGATTTGTTTCTCCTCACATCCGGAATGGTGTTTCTGCTCTCTAGGTGTATGCATGGATACAGCGCTTTACACCTCAATCCTGGGAAGTGTCTATATAAAACACATAGCTCTTATTTCTGGCAGGCAATGCCCTGATGTGGTACTTTTCCATGACTTAGGGCAGGAATGTAGGCAAAATGCCTTGTGTTTTGGGTTAAACTCTCGGGCTTCATCTAATTTCACAATAAAGTAGTGATGGAAAACTTCTGCACTGTAATAAACTAGTCATTTGTGGTTTCAGTTCAGTAGAATTCAAATTTTCCTTAGTGTATAAAACACATTGACTAGGGTATTTCCCTTTATTTCCAGCTGGTTTGAATTTCACAAAATACATTGCCTGGACTGAGCGGAAAGAGAGAAATTTTTGTATGCGTCTTGATTATCTAACCTGCAGATCTACTTAATCATTTTTTTCAATGCATTCATTCATTGTCTGCCGCTTATCCGAACTACACTTGGGTCACGGGGAGCCTGTGCCTATCTCAGGCGTCATAGGGCATCAAGGCAGGATACACCCTGGACGGAGTGCCAACCCATCGCAGGGCACACACACTCTCATTCACTCATGCAATCACACACTACGGACAATTTAGGGATGCCAATCAACCTACCATGCATGTCTTTGGACTGGGGGAGGAAACCGGAGCACCCGGAGGAAACCCCCAAGGCACGGGGAGAACATGCAAACTTCACACACACATGGCGGAGGCGGGAATCGAACCCCCACCCCTGGAGGTGTGAGGCAAACGTGCTAACCACTAAGCCACCGTGCCCCCTTTTTCAATGCATATTATGAAAATTATTATTATTAATCATCATAGAATACCAATTCAAAATATTTTATGGCTCATATGCGTTATAAAATAATGCAGGACAGCATGCGTTTAAAGTTTATTTTAAATCATAATCTCTAAAGATGCTATGATCGTGCAACCTGTAGTTTAATATTTAGGTAGTTTAATATATTTTTTTGCTTTATGCTAGGTGAAGGCAGTTTATTTCCAGTCACACCTTTTATGGAGCTGTGTTGTAATTTCAGCTGTCTCCATCCTGCGTGTTTTTGTTGACGCTTTTGTTGTACATTTAGCAATTTGTTCTCCCCATGCTTCGGGGGTTTCTTCTGAGTACTCTGATTTCCTCCCCAGTCCCAAGATATATACGTTTTCAACTGATTGGCGTCTCTAAATTATCCATAGTGTGTAATTGAGTGCGTGTGAGATTATGTCCCAAGTGTCCGGGGATGGGCTCAAGGTTATGGAGGGAGGGATGGATGGTTAAGACAATTCAAGGCAAGACAAATGGCACATGATGTACAAATATGGGAAGGTCAGCTGCTGCTCATGCCTTCTTTGTGTTTATTTTTCTGTCATGTAGTAAACATGCACATAGACAGACTTTTACTGAAGCTCAGCTTAAGAGTTTGACTTCAAAATGAAAATAAAATAAATAGGAGATAGAAAACAAGAGGTTACTAAACAGCAGTGTCCTGCAAGCATTTCTACCTTTTGCTTAAGAACATTTTAAGAAAATTTATAGCTACCCTATAACTAGCTCAGTGGTTAAGACGGGGGACCGTTGAACAAATGGTTGAGTTTGAATCCCAAGACCACCAAACTGCCACTGCTGGGCCCCTGAGCAAGACCCTTAACCCTCAGTTGCACAGTTATATAAATGAGTTGAATGTAAGCCGCTCTAGAAAAGGGCGTCTGCCAAATGCCGTAATGTACTCTAAATATGATTGTATTCTGCAAAAAAAATGGTGGTGAGTAGTAGGTCATATGTCTAACGGTTAAAATGTAACACTCACTTCATAATACTTTCAATAAACTAATGTTATAAAATAAACTGAGAAGGCTTGTATGTTATTTTAAATGGGTAATTCTGTAGAGTTAACTTTAATATCAAGATTATTTTTAAAGCATCTACATATCCTTTTTTGGCAGTTGCGTATTTTATTTTTTTCTGGATTTACTATTCAAACACCAGTAAATGTACTGCAATTGCACAGTGGTTTTGTAGACGTGGACTGTTTTGGTTTTTCTCCCTGCTGAAATCCAAGCCTGATGTGCCATTGTTTTGCATAGTTTATTCCAGATTTTTCTTCATTCAAAATTTGTTACAAATATTTGGAGAACTCAAGTGAATCATGAAGCCACTGTTCTGAATCGAATTAAGTCATAGCGTTGAACCGCTAAAAATAATGTATTGTTTTATTGCCAAGATGTCGAAATAACTTTCACTTCTGCTGTTCCTCAGAGAAGTCTTTTTGCCATATGCTTGTCATTTCTACTCAGTGAGGGTTGCCTTTTTTGGAGCTTTGTGGGCGTTAACAAATGCAAATCATCTGTCTTGTATGCAATGAGTAAAAGAAAATCAGTATTTCCAAAACATTTTGAAATATAGTGGAAATTTTTTGTTTTTGTTTTTGATTTGGCTACGCAAACAACTTTCACAAAGATTCAAAAATTAGGCAGACGCTAAAGTGTTTATCAACACACATTTTTTATCAGGGGTTTTTTTAACAGAAAATGCGGGGGGGCACGGTGGCTTGGTGGTTTGCCTCACACCTCCAGGGTTGGGGGTTTGATTCCCGCCTCCGCCGTGTGTGTGGAGTTTGCATGTTCTCCCCGTGCCTCGGGGGTTTCCTCCGGGTACTCCGGTTTCCTCCCCCAGTCCAAAGACATGCATTGTAGGTTGATTGGCATCTCTAAATTGTCCGTAGTGTGTGATTGCGTGAGTGAATGAGAGTGTGTGTGTGTGTGTGTGCCCTGCAATGGGTTGGCACTCCGTCCAGGGTGTATCCTGCCTTAATGCCCAATGACGCCTGAAATAGACACAGGCTCCCCGTGACCTGAGAATAGATTGGATAAGCGGTACAAACAATGGAAGAACAGAAAATTTTACAATTAGTAGTTAGTTATATTTCTGGTTTCCTTTTAACACCCTGTACTTATAGCATCCTAAATTAAGATTATTTAATATTATTTGTCTGTATTCTGTCTTTATTACATTGC
Source organism: Hemibagrus guttatus (assembly GCA_033459395.1). Lineage (NCBI taxonomy): Eukaryota > Metazoa > Chordata > Actinopteri > Siluriformes > Bagridae > Hemibagrus > Hemibagrus guttatus. Next base: position 17,696,990 of record JAUCMX010000007.1, read on the forward strand.
AAACTATGCAGCAGCCCATAGTAAGTGGGTAAGTAAGTTTTAGCTCAAAGTATGAGCCATTGGATGTGTTACTAAATTAAGAGAATAATAATAAAAGTCTGCAATAATATAAAGTGCTGGTTTAGTGACTAACTGTTCTACTGCTCATCTTCACCCTTTTTTCCATCTCCTCTCATTGTCACTGGTGCTTGTCTTTGTCAGTATCTGGTCATGTAGCTGACCATCTTTGAACTGCATTAAACATACATTTCAAATACTTTTGAAATCACTGTGAGCCTTTTGATGAGGGGTGGGTGATATGACAAATATATCATGATGGTCGAAGAAATGTAAATGATACACAGTATGCATCACACTGTATAGGCAACCAGGAAAACCATGGTTTTGCCTTTAAAAAAAAAATTAAAACCGACAACAATAATGCTGTTAATGTTCGTATGAAAATTGGACGCAAAATGAAAGAGAACATAAAAAAAATCAAAAAGCTAATTTTTTTTTTTACATTTAAAGGGGAGGCTATACAAGACCACATCAGTTGCATTTTTTCAGAGATTTGAATTTTTTGGCAATATTTGTGATGGCTCAGAAAAGTGTAATGTTGAAATTACTGGTCCACAACCTGAATACTCTCAGCTGAGATCTAAACCCTAAAATTCACCTAAACCTTTAAGTATGTATTAAATTAATGATAGATTTCAAATTTGCTTTTAATCTATTAATTTAGCCTGCAAATGAATGATAAAGTTCTGTAATTAAAATGGTAGCACTTTGAAGATTCAGTACAAAATTTTAACATTAGATCATTTTCCAGTCGAAAGTTCCAGCCTGTGAAATAACACTGATATTGTGTTTGTTACAATACACTTTTGTATATCACATTACATTAGCAAGCTTTAGCCCTCTGTGCAGTGTATTGTGCATTGCGAGCAGATGCATGGAGTTTATTAGATTAGGGGTTTTGTATGCTCTGCTCTCAGCAGTCCACAAAGTGTTAAGTAAATGTTTTGTTTTGTTAAACTGAATTAAAATGTTGATGCTGATAAAATAAATGCGCTGTTAAACTGTACCCTAAACGGCCCCATTATTTGCCAGTGGATGCTCAGTTTATACCTCGATAATGGTAGTTCCACAAATAACCACAGCGTGAAGTTGCACATGCCTCAGAGGCTTACAGAATGCCAGGACCCCACTCAAAAGCCCCCGCGCATCACCAATTTGCTAAAAGCTTGTTTGTCACATCCCTTCTCTCTTCCAGAGAAAATGTGAAATTGGCGTTCAGAGCGAGTCATTAGACCTGGTTTCTAAAAAAGCATTGCTCTATCTCTGTCATATCCTCAGGAACAGCAGGGTTAAGGATCCAAGCATCAAATGAACCTTTCATGTGCCTGGCATTTAATCTTGGTGAATGGCAATCACCACCTAAAATAGATCTCCTGCTCATGCTGGGCTTGTGATGTTGCGAGTCGAGCTCAAAGATCATATTCATTCGTGGCAGACCTTATACTGCGCATGTGATCCAGACCTCTGGGGTTGTATTTTGTTTATTGAGCTAGATTTCAAAAACCATTGTGTGACTTTTTTCTCCCCCTTTTTTCTATTTCCCAGGTGCTGGTGAATCAGGGAAAAGCACGATAGTTAAGCAGATGAAGTAAGTCTTGCCTGAAGATATATGTATTAGGCTTGCATGATATATGGATTTCATCATCTTTACACAATAATTACACTGCCACAAAATCCTGTGACATTTACTCCAATTACGTTATATTACCAGATATGCCAACCTTTACACATTTGTCACAGGAGTGCTGCAATTTAGTGTTGAAGTACTCTACAAGATTGGTAAAAGCAGATATATATATATATATATATATATATATATATAGATAGATAGATAGATAGATAGATAGATAGATAGATAGATAGATAGATAGATAGATAGAGAGAGAGAAAATGTTTTCGTAGTCACTCAATTCAAGCTGAGTTTTAATATTTGACACTGCCATCAAGCAGCTCCCGACTTTCCCACAATATTATTATATCCTGCTCTACTATCTTTAAACCTGAAATGGCTGAAAAGCTCATTTTGCTGTATTTCATCTTTAGGACAATTGTTGCTGGATGATTAAATTGCAAGCAAAATCAATATGGCACATGCCTGCTATGGATAGTTACAATTGTGAAAATGCATTCTGGTCTCTTAAATTCTGTTCACTGGTCTCTTAAATTGTTATATTAATGCTAGTGATACTCGTGATTAAGCTGTCCACTACCTGAATACTGGGAACGCTAAAATACACCTAAACCTTTATGTACGTAATAAATGTTTGATGAGAGTTCACATTTTCTTGCAGTTTGTTTATTTAGCACTCAATTGTATGGCAAGCAGGAAAAAAAATCTATATTATACATACCTAATAAAAATAATAAAAAATGTGGCAGGTTAAAATTGTGAAAATTCAGTCTGGTCTGTTTTACTAAATTCTGTTATAGAGAAACTTGCAGTTTTGCTTAGAGTGTTATCAGTACTAGGAATTTAGTTTTCAGAAAGATATGTTATAATAATGGTGATATCTTTTGATTTTGTAAAAAAAAAAAAAAAAAAAAAATTAGTCTGTATATTATAATACAATAACATTTATAATTTACTTTAAATCTGATACTGAAAAGGTTGGTTTAGCTTCTGTTATCCCCCAACATGTCCTTTGTCTTATACACGTCTTCTGTCTGTGTGTAGAAATATTGTTTGTATTGCTAATCATTGCATTAGAACTATTAGTTAAATTTTTTTTATAAATGTATTGCTGTAACTCTCAGCTGTAGATCTACAATTAAGTATGTACAATATAATAGGAGTTAAATCCTCACCTAAACATTCTGTAAATGGCTTCCTATCAGGATCATCCATGAAGATGGCTACTCAGAAGAGGAGTGCAAGCAGTACAAGGTGGTAGTGTACAGCAACACCATCCAGTCAATCATTGCCATCATCAGAGCTATGGGCCGTTTAAAGATTGACTTTGGCGACCCAGCAAGAGCTGTGAGTCACTCTTCTATTCGCTAGAAAAAGAGATTGTTGTTCATGCAGGGTGTATTGCTTTTTGACTATGTATTTGGTCTCCAGGACGACGCCCGGCAGTTGTTTGTACTGGCCGGGACAGCAGAGGAAGGGGTCATGACCCCTGAGTTGGCTGGAGTCATCCGCAGGCTATGGAGGGACAACGGAGTCCAGAGCTGCTTCGCTAGGTCTCGAGAGTATCAGCTAAACGACTCGGCCTCCTAGTAAGAGAATGCACTTAAACACAGAAATGTTGTGATGATCAGTTATATAAATGTCATTCTTATCCTACAGAACAGGGCCTATCAAGTAAAATATGTGATGGTTTAGCTACTTGAATTTGCTGTCATGACTGAATGGAGAGACTTAACTTTTAAGGCTTAGCCATGAGTGAAATATTTGTGGTTATTAATAGGACATGTCGCTTTGAAGTGGTTATGTTCTGTTTCACAGTGAAGATTCATGTTTCTACTTTTGACTAACGCCACAAGCTAGGAACATCTGTTTTGCACCTGAAGCGGCAAATAAAAGCATTCCTTTCTGTCCAGTCATTTTTAGACATATTTTCGTTGTTCGTATCGCCTTTTTTATTTTTTAAGAAAATGTCATCACTTCACTGGTTAGACCAGAGAGGGTAAAGAGAATAGCAAATCTGTAAACTTCTGTGTTAACTCTTCCTTTTGTCAGTGAGATGATTTTACATACATGCATGTGATTGGCCAGAACAGTTGGTGTTCACTTGATGTGCTAAACTGCTGCAAGTTTGCATACAGTGGTCACTTCTGCTACAGTATTTTTGTGTTAATTTTGTCGTATGAAGTACTTCTTTCTGTTTGTTTTTCTCAAACACAGCTTCGCAGACAGTAATTCACTAATTGCAGCCTGTACTAGGATTTGTTGTGAGATTATTTAGAACAGGCAAAACAATGAAAGAGACTACAAACTAAGCTTGGGATGATTGACAGCAATATTAGATTCCAAATATTGCAATGGTTAAATATGCTTTGGACATCTGTCTGACCACAGTGTCTGCAGCTTTACAATGGCTTTATGTTGTGACTTGAAATACATTACTTTTCACTTGTTTTGCATCCTATGGAAGCATTAATAACCTGCTTTGTGATTTCAGACCTCAGAGCAGCAGAGTAACAAACATTTTCCTTAGTTACAGCTACTTTACAATTACATTCCATTTATTTCCAGTCCTTGTTTGGGAGTAACTAGGGAAAACCCCCCATAAATGTTAGCTATTGCATCTACATGTCTGACCATGCCCCCTTCTTTGCTCTGCTTTTCGAGCCACAGGTGATACTTTGGCAATCGGCGATAGTTAGGAGATTCAATTGGACGATAGTATACTGCACATCTTACAAACACTACAAAGGGGACAAAACAGGAAGGCTCAATACACTGATGACATCCTTAAGAGTATAACAGTGTTATTAAAGCATGAAGACATTGTTGTTATTATTATTAACTGAGTATTAGGGGGAAAATGCACTTTTTTTTTCAAAAAGCTTATTTTCATGTCTACTTTTGTGCAGCTATTATATTCAAAGATTAACATGACCATATTATTTTAGCTTTTCTTATTCTGACTCAGATTCTTCAGCATTGTAAAAATAGAACTTCTGCTGCAGTGACCTTTTATAGTAATGTGTCCTTAACTTAACCCTTTTTCTTCTGACGTCTGTCTCTTTTACTTTTTACCTTTTCTTTGGTCTTTTACTTAACCTAGGACACATTTGGCCTTAATGGTTTAGAAGATCTCGACATTCTTTAGCATTATTGTTTGTGTTATGGGTTTAGTTAATGAGTGTCTCTCTGTAAACATGGAAGAGCCACAATGTGGTTTCATCTGAAATCACAACCGTATTATGGCTTTTTAATTTGTTTCTTAACAAATTACGCCCGTTGATGACACTTATCTGGTTTTAATTGGGGACGATCAGTTGTGAGTGAAGGCAAATTTGACTGCCTAGGATCAGGAATGAGAATATGGATGTTTGACTTGTTTACCTGTTGAGACACGACTCTGTAGTAAGGAGTTCCTCAGGTCGTCTGTGACAAGATTTGTCTTGCTCTTCTTATTTCTGAGTGTTCCTGAATGAAATTTTACGTTCAGGAGACTCCAGCTATCTGCTCAGTGCTTTCTGTTCTTCATTCCAGCCCTGACTCACCCTGGTTTGTTCTTCTGGTTTGAAAATTCCAGTAGTTTCCAGTGATAATAATTCGAGGAGATCAGGTCTAACCACCAACTACATTTATGTATTTCTTTATATTCCCAAGCCAAGTTCATGTCAGAAAGATTATTGAAAGTGTAGTGTAAAAGCAGGAGCTGTACTGCACAGCACATTCTTTACTCTAGCATTGTATCAGCAACCCTTTGGTCTGCGGTGAGCGGCGAATTTTTTTTGCACTCATGTCATTACCCAAAGACAAAACAGCCATCTTTCTCTCTTCTGTTTCATACATTAATCTGAGAATATTTGCAATTAATCATATTATTTATTTATTTATTTGTAAATTTTCCACTTTTTAGTCAAAATTTGTTTTTTCCCCACATTATTATTATTATTATTATTATTATTATTATTATTTTTATTATTATTTTATCTTGGGTACTGAGTAAATAATTTTTGTTGTGGGGAAAATTAAATGTTCATACAAGGGCTTTACAGCACACTGAAAAACATCCCTGAAAATAAGTGAATGCTGTTTCTGGGTGAATTTTATTTTTCTATTTGCATTATAATGTTTTTGTCTGTCTTTTAATGTGTTGTATTTATTATTATCATACATTTAATTTTTGACAGATGACAGGGTAACATATCTATGTAGTTATGATTAATAGAATCGTCTTAATCGTAAGTCTGCAGTAATTATCCTTGAAAAATCAACATTTAAGCATTGTTTATTGCAGTTACAAAAAATGATCAATGTGGATTTGTATATTTGACACACAAATGAGTTGCACTAATTTTTTCTTTCCGATGAACGTAAACAGACATGCTGATTAGATTTGCTAAGATAATAACGAATTTGCAAACATTAAAAGCATGAGGATTAGCCATGTGCTCTTCTGAAAAACCACTGAAAAACTATAAATATTGCTGAGCAAGAGAAAGAAGTGGTCATCTTAACACTGATAGATTCACTGAAAAAAAAACTAAAAGCATGGTAGAGTGCAGGAAAATTCAGATATGAGATTGTTGGGTTTTTCTTTTTAACTTTTAAACAATTCATTATTAGAGTTCATATATTAAATTGGCTTTTGATATTGGAAATGTAGAATAATCATCAGTTTAGTGCCAAATATCAGTGCAAGTAACAGTGTTAAAAGTTAAGCTATTTCTTATGTTATTATTTACATTATTATTTTATCTTTTTAAATAGCAAAATACATTGTCGTTTTTCACATAAATATTTGACTGTAAAAATTTTATGGCTGTACTTTACCTCCTTATACTCCTTGTGAACTCCCCATCCCCACAACCCTTCTTACTGTTATATATGTTTATTTAAAATGAAAAAGCTCTTATTGCGAAACTGTGAGTGAAGACATTCATTTATCTCATCAATCCCATTTAACCACATCGTCAGTGAACATGGCTTCATTACATGATCTCTCTGAGTGTTTAACTTTGAGTGTGGAGGCAGCAGGTGGGTTTAATCAGCATCAGAAATTGAAAAGGGAGAGATTATTTGGGTTTGAAGCTGAGCTTGGTTTGTTATAACAGAAAGCCTCTCAGTGTAGTTTTTCATGTCTGTATAAAATAAATGCCTTTCTAGTAATCTTCCGTGTTATGTACAGTAGTTTTTGACATTTTTGAGAGAATGTGTGCGAAAAAATACAGTCCTTCTGGGAGTCTGTCCGATGCTTTGTGACTTGTTATTGTTCTGGTTGTTTGTTTGTTTGCTGGTTGTTGATTGTGCAAGAGCTCCAACCGGCTTCAGCTTGAGCAGTGGGATTCCTCTGGTCCTGATCTTCTAGGCATGTTGCATATTTTCCAACTTGGATAAAAAACCTTCGACTTATGTGTGAGGTGTTTTGTTCATAAGGAATTTTTATGCTCTTTGGCACTGTATTTAAGTGATCTCAAGGCTGCTTGACCCTCAGTGATGTGCCTGTGCTCCAGGTGTGTGTCTCTTCATGGATTGATGTAGATTTAGGAATGCTGGCACTGTGGCCATTTCAGCTTGGTGCACTAAGAGTTTTGATACACTATTCTTTCTCTGTGTCTTTTTCTTTTTTCTGAATTGTAATGTGACTTTGAGCATGAGAAAGGCACGGTATAAGATCAGTAATAATCACTGGTGGATACATTTACAGCATTTGTCAGATGTCCTTAACCAGAGCAACATACATATGTCTAATTTTGAGCTGTTGATGGTTAAAGGCCTTGCTCAAGGGTATCAACTTGGCAGTGGTGGGATTTGAACACAAGTTTCGAATACGTAGTTCAATGTCCAAACCACTGACCCCTCACATCAATAATCCAGACATCAGGAACAAACAAATGTCACATCTGGGCCTTAGATTTTTATTCATAGATGTCCACCAAAGCTTTGAATGGTTGTATGTTTGTCCATTTCAGCGATGTGATGCACCCCATTGTTGGAACTATAGCATGATCTACTCATCATATAATTGTCATGCTTAGTAGCTTGCAGATAAGCAAGTCGAGAGAAAATAAAGAGACTAGCCGGGCTCAAATGATTTTTTTTTTTTTCTTTTCTTTTTTTTTTTCTTTTTTTACATGTGATGCGATGAGAGAAAACCATTGCCAAAATATTCTCCAAAGACTTGCTGACATTTTCTCAGTGGCACAAACACAGTGTGCTACAAAAGATTAATAACCCTAAACTCATTAGTTTCCATTAAAGTGTACTAGCTTCCATTTTCTTTAACCTACCTTTTCTTCAGGCAACCAAAACATGGCACTTGTCACATATGGTATCTTATAACTAATAGATTGATGATTTATCTGCCCCTGATGATTGTTGTGGTGGTGATAGAATTGCAGTAGTGTGGGGCTGGAAGTCTAAAATCTTTAATTGTAATGCATTCCTTCTGCCTTTTATATAAGGTGTATTTTGTATAAATGTGCTTGCTTTTTCTGTCGTAGTTATCTGAATGATCTGGAGAGGATATCCCAGCAGGTCTACATGCCCACACAGCAAGATGTGCTGAGGACTCGAGTGAAGACCACAGGCATTGTGGAAACTCACTTTACCTTTAAAGACCTCTACTTCAAGTTAGTAAATCCTTCCACCGCCTTCTCATTGCTTTTCATTTATTATACAAACAGTAACCATATCGAGACTTGTACTGCATGTTGACTGATATCCATATCCATATCCATATCCATATATATATATATATATATAAAATGTGTGTACAGGATGTTTGATGTGGGTGGCCAGCGCTCGGAGAGGAAGAAATGGATTCACTGCTTCGAGGGTGTCACAGCTATTATCTTCTGCGTAGCTCTGAGTGACTACGACTTAGTGCTGGCTGAGGATGAGGAGATGGTGTGCATACTTCTATCTGACCTTGTTGTACTTAATACTCTCATGATCTAAGCTCATTTCTTCAGTTTGCAACATGTAGACCAGGGGTGTTGAATCTTATCCGGAAAGGACTGGTGTGGGTGCAGGATTTGATACCAATTAAGATGGAAACATACCTGATTCCAGCTGTTTTATCAGTTGATCTTGACATTCAGTAGATTCAGGTTTGGCTTCTGTTTGTGTGGTATTAAAACCTGCATTAACCCACACCAGCTCTTTCCAGATAAGATTGGATGCTAAAGTTGTCTAAAGGTCTCCAATTATTATTATTATTAAGCTTCTCATCGGCTTTTAACTTCAGTAAAGGTCCATCACATTGGATTTGATTGATCCCTGATGTGCAATTTAAAATTGGTAAGGGAATTAAAGACTTGCTCAGTCTTGCACACATTAACTAGTCTATGTTAATATGCTCCCTTTGTTGATGTTTTACATAATTATATTCTGTTGCTTCCATAAATAATTGGTCTCCTTGAAGATTATAAAAAAAATATGCTGTTATTCATTTGGCTTGCAAGAAACCAGTCAACACTTAATGTGTAACATAGCATAATTATTAATTGTGCAAGATTTTCATGCAGGACTTCTCTTTATACGTTTCACAACAGCTTGCAATTGTGTCTACAGAACCGCATGCATGAGAGCATGAAGCTGTTTGACAGCATCTGCAACAATAAGTGGTTCACTGACACCTCAATCATCCTGTTCCTCAATAAGAAGGACCTATTTGAGGAGAAGATCAAGAGGAGTCCTCTCACTATCTGTTACCCTGAATACTCAGGTGAGCACAGGCATCTAAAACATTTTTAGGTTTGTGGACCGCTATTTCTAAAGCCACTGTCAGTAATATAAGCAAGATTTAAGTAAGGAATAAAACATTACTGTCACTATAGCAACTATAGATAGTTATTCTCTCATATGGCCCAGCCTCCTAGATGCTGTCTTAGATAATAAGACAAGTGGGGAAAAACAACAATACAGCTTTCCATATCACAAAGTAACCACAAAGCACAAGGTCCTCTGTCTGGTCTCTTCTGTGGTGAAAATCCAGAGTCTCTGACCATAGATAAATATCTGCTTAAAGAAAATATCAATAATTATAGGTTTTTAATTGATTATTAGGCTTATGTAATGTGGTTTGCTTCTTCACGAGTCTCTGAATGAGCTGTTGCTATAAAAATAACATAGAACCATGTAAATTTGTTTGTACAGCCATAGCTGCTACTATTTAAAAAATAAATACTGAATGCACAACATCTTCTGACCAATCAGAATCTAGTATTCAAAAGTGCTAAACAGGAAATATTTATGGAGGTCTTTCTGTGAAGGTTTTTCTCCTGCTTGTATACATCCTTTTGTAATACAATATATAGCCATGTTTTTAATACATTAAATTTTTTTTGGAAGCGTTGGGGCTCAATTTAGAGTTAGTTTCTGCATAATGTTTTTTTCCCCCCAGGCAGTGATTTAATATTTGGTTAACAGTAACCTTTAGTCGACCTTTTCCAGTAGGACTCATTTATAAGCCGGATAACCGCTGCTAGTGGGACTGCATACCACTATGTGTTGCAGATCAAAGTTTCCTAAAGTAAGCTGCATTCCATGTAATCATTTCTGAAATCAATCGCCCAGCGCCTGTGTTTCCAACGATCCTATCAATAGGCTAATTCTTGTCGTTTTCCCTTTAATGAACCGTTTTAAAAATACTGCTGTTCAGCCAGGACTGAAGAAATGAAGATTTGTAGCTTGCTAGGTTTAATGAAACAGAGGGTTTTGGCTGTCCATGGTCATGTTTCCACTGTGGGTGTCATTAAATGGTACCGGGGCTTTCATTGTGCTGTGGAAAAATCGCTGTATCTGCTAGTCATCATCCGTCATCCTAGAATGGAAGTGTGTAAGCGAGACGATTGAACCGTTCGCTTTGTCTTTGTAAACATCAAAGATTTATTGGAGTTTATCTGTCCCCACAGACTTGACAGTGTGTTTAATAATACATTGGAGAGTGACATCATTTAGACAGAGGACAAGACTTGACGGAGATAAACATTTGCCTATGCAAACTAACCATGTTTTAAAATCTATTTGATTTTGTGATTGTGATTACTGATTAGTTAGCTCATCGGAGGTTAGAATAGCAATTAAAGAAGTGCCAAGAAACTAAAATCTAAACCAGCTTTACTCTAATTTATTCACAAGCATGACATTTCTTTGCTCTGCTTCTTTGAAATTGTAGTCTCTGCAAATATTTGACGTCGTTACCCATTGTGTACTCATTTGCGTCATGATGACACTGTCTCTCCCACCGTAACTCTGACCGGGAACTCCTGGGCATCTTTATTCAGGTTCCAACACGTACGAAGAGGCCGCGGCTTACATCCAGTGCCAGTTTGAGGATTTGAACAGGCGAAAGGACACCAAGGAGATATATACCCACTTTACCTGTGCCACCGACACCAAGAACGTACAGTTTGTCTTCGATGCCGTCACAGACGTCATCATCAAGAACAACCTGATCGAGTGTGGACTCTACTGAAGCATGTTAGTTTCCAAAGGTAGGCACAACAGCTAGCTTCAAGGGGGTATGTGTACCCACAATGTGAGGATTTTTTGTTATTAATAATTTGTTTTATAAGCAAAAAAATGCACCCACAATTATTTTAATGCAACTTTAAATGATGAAATATATGTATTCTTACCATCTCTGAAGAAAAAAATTAATCGTTAAAAATGCTGCTTTCAGGAACTACACAGTTGCACTTATAATAATGTTGGTAATAATAAATAAATTAATATTTATTAAAATACTAATAATATTGTGTTTACAATCCTTTTTGGTCTAAGGTTAAAATTGCGTATTGATTATGTCTAGTTTTGGCACAGATTTTTCAAGGGTGTCAATAATTTTGGAGCTGACTAATCGGAAGCAGTTTAGATCAGATTCACCTTTGTCAGTGAACACAGTACAAGTAGAAAAGCTAAGGAAATGCAGTTAGCATCTAACCAGAAGTGTAAAACATCACGTTGTGTATATGGTGTACAGTGTGTATGCATCTCTGCATGTTTTTAACAGCCTGCTAAATAAGTAAATATATTTATAGTCAAATACACAAGTGTGTGCGCATGGGGCTGGTTATTAATCCCACTCCCACCCTATCCTGTCTGCTCATGCTGATACTCTTGACCAAACCTGAACCACACGCACACACTCTCCCACCTGCATGAGAGAGTACACACCACTCTCTCAGTACTTCCAACATGAAATGAGGCTGTGCTACATGATGAACTCTTCCACTGTTAAAGATTTTCCTCTGTGCTCTTCACTGCAGTACATGAAGTATCAGAGGTATCATCAGTTACACTGTGTATAGTTTCAGTATAGCTCTCGCAGACCTGTAGGGACTATACATCTCTACAGGGGAATAGAGCCCTTCATCACAGAATTGAAATGACTGTCTGTCCTGTCCTCATTTCTGTCACTCAATGTAGTGGGACTAACGAGCAATGCCTCATGGGATGGATCTTTTTGTCGCTGCCTGTAGCGGATTCCAGTCAGTGGGGGAAAATGACAAGAAACACCGTGCTGCTACCACACTGCGCGTACACCGTACGTTGGCAGTATTATCATTTGTCTTTCTTTACTTCTCCGACATGTCCGAGAGAGGTCAAGAGGGATGAATGAGTTCTGTCCATGGTGAAATTACAGTTCATTCAAGTTGCTGTTTGACTGATTGGTAATTCTTTTGGCTCTTACAGTAAATAAAGTAGTTCTATGCACACACCAGAATCCTGAACGGTTGAGATGCATCTTGCCAAGAGGGACTTTCTGACCACCATCCGCTACATAACTGTGATTTCTTTGGCAAGCTGAATTTTTCAACTTACTCATAAGATCTATAGGTAAATTATTGATATTCGGAGTCTTTTGAGTGCTTTATCTTTTTTTCAGGATCACAGTTCAATGAAACAAGACACACGAAGGTACATAAGTTAGAGCATTTTCAGTCAACATACCTGTAGCTATTTAGTTTTCAGATCAGAGGTGCGACATAGATTGTAGTTGCTTCATAACCAAAAAAGGTGAATAGTAGCTAAATACTTCAACTTATTTCTTTTATCCTTCTCTCTCTCTTTTTAATGTGGACCACTACATAACACTTTTTTTTGTTCATTACACTTGTATATGAATTATTATTGATTAATAAATTCATGACTGCATGCAAATGGAACTAATGTCTGGGAGAACACCTTTTTGTAATAAATGTTGTAGAAATTGTGGCTTTCCTGCATGGAGGCTGAATTTACATTCACTGCTTGATATTTTGAAGGTTTTTGTTGCTGAGACTTTTAAAAAAAAATGTAGATGGGTTTTAATCTTTATGGCAGGTGTACTTAAAGTGTGTAAATATACATGTTTATTTTTACATGAATCTTTGACTTTTTTTTTTTTTAATTAAATGCTCATTTTCAAAAATATTCAATCAAAAATAACCTAGTGTCTGAAAACTGCAATAGTGATCTGTGCTTTTAACAGTGATGGGCAAGCATAATACTTGTTTGTGAGGTTGATCTGGTCAAACATTTCTTCTCTTAATTTTAAACATTTGGAAATGTTGAACTTTTTAAGTAATTTTAATCATCAATTTTATCATTTGAATATTTTTAACCCAGACTGTAAAGTGTATAATTCTTGCTAAGATCTTAAGGGCTGTTGGATGTTACTATGTTAATCCTGTGGATTTTTGTTTTATAAAACAAATCGACATCGACATGAACCGTTTTGTAATTTGTATTTTGGCTTAAATGTCACAGGTTTCTTCATTTTTACCCAGTTAAGCCAGACTTTTGCATTTCTCCAACACAGTGTTATGCAGTGTATAAAAGTATTATTATCCATATCCAGCAATATGTCTCATTTTTAGAGCGAGTTTATGCCTCTCCTCCTTGTATAACTTTTTTGTTTTCTGCTTGAAGAGTTTTTTTTTTTTTTATCCTTTTTGTCTTCTGTTTTCTGTGCTGGGTCACTAATATCTATTAAACACACAAACTGAATCATAAATCTGTTTCAAGATTTGTATACTTGCTACACCAAACCAGAAATATATATGTAATTGACCTACCTTGTGCATATTAAAATATGACATGATGTTCCCAGTCTATGCTACTGCTCTAAACTCTAGAACTACATGAAATTTCGGTACAGCCTTAATTGTGGAAAAGTTTCTAATCCTGAAAGAATGCAAAAGATGGCAAAAGTAGCAACTCATATAAAATAATACAGTAATTCTATAGATTATGTTGGAATGTATAAAGTTTGTCCCTATTGATAAAACAATACAATATTGCAAGAGTTTTACGGTTAAAATACAGTTTTATCTTCATTCATTGTCTACCGCTTATCCGATCTATTCTCGGGTTACAGGGAGCCTGTGCTCTCAGGCGTCATTGGGTCACTTACGCAATCACACACTACAGACAATTAAGAGATGCCAATCAACCTACAATGCATGTCTTTGGACCGGGGGAGGAAACCGGAGTACCCGGAGGAAACCCCCGAGGCACGGGGAGAGCATGCAAACTCCACACACACGGCAGAGGCGGGAATCGAACCCCCAACCCTGGAGGTGTGAGGCAAACGTGCTAACCACTAAGCCACCGTGCCCCCCAGGTTTATCTTCAATGCATGCTTTTTATTTTGACAGTTTTTCCCATGAAGTTAAAAATATTGGTGGAGAAGTAAAGACTGTCATTCAGTAACATCATTCTGTGTTTATTAAGATGACACCAAAAGCCAGTGGAATTGATGCACATCTTTATTTCATGTTCCTACATTTTTGGTCCAGAACATCTTCACAGTATAATCAGATTCCAAACCCACAGACCTCTAAATTGTCTTGTTTTTTTGTTTTTTCATAGTTAAACATTTTGTAATTTTTTTCAACATATTAATATGGAAGCTTCTCCGAAATAGAAATGCACTTGCCTACTCTTTATTTACAAATTACATAACCTCCTGCTATTATTTTAAACTAGAGAGAAAAAAGGGGTTCATGTATTGTATAGCATTCTCATCATATTGACAACAAACCTTTGAGAAAGTCCTCAACATTGTACATCAAACAAATGAGTTACATTCCTAATCAAAGTGTCTAAGATAGTTGTCTCTTAACAGATCAGCAAACAGAAACACATCTATTCCCAGTCTGTTCCAGCAGCTTTAACCAGAAAACCACATGTTTTCTTTTCAAATGCTGGTTAGAAATAATTTGAACTCTACTGAATAATGTTTAGCTCTATACGGGAAAAATTGTCTGCGTGTCTTGACTGTTTGGATGGAGCCTGCAGTGTCCAATATGTTGATTTATTTAAGTAGGGCATCTGACCACTCTTTACATCCTGCAGCAGTTACCGCCATCATGCCATCTGCGAGTCTTCAGATCAGTTATGGGGGATCGGGCCAACGTTCTAGACAGAACAATAGTTCCCAATATTGTTATTATTGTATATTTTCAGTGAGAAGATATTTTTATTTCTTTATACCACATTATTGTGGAATTCTTCTTTCTAATTAAAATGGCTGCATGATGTATGAGGTAAAGCTGCCCCCCCCACACAATTTTCTTCAACATTTAATTTTTTTTTTATCTTATTAAATATTAAAAGAAAGAAAAAGAGTGGCAGAACTTGCTTGTATAATGGATGTACATTAAAAGTAATTATAAATTAAAAAAAAAAATTAAATTGACACTTTTTTAATTCATTAAAAATAGACTTGTTGGCACACTGATGTGGTATAAGTGGAATAAAACACTTCAGGTGTGCTCGTATTAAAAAGTAATCAACTCTGTTGATTTGCAGCACAACACTCCATTGTTGATTGTTTTCCTGTAACTGCAAATCCTTTCATGTTTTATTCTTTACTCATCCCATCCACGTACCTGAAAAACGTTTTTTTAGAATAGTCCGCAATCCTTGAGGTTTTCTTTTATGATGATGTCTGTTACCGCATTGAACACGATTTCCACGTTTTTTGTGTCGGTGGCACAGGTCATGTGCGTGTAGATTTCTTTTTCACCTTTCTTCATGTTTAGCTCCTCAAATTGCTTTTTGATGTAAAGGCTGGCGTCGTCATATGTGTTTGGACCTACAGTGGAGAGGTAAAGTTGTCACTTAGGAGCTGTTTAGTTGTTCAGTGGCCTTGCTGTTGTGTTTTGAAGTAAAATGCTAGACTCCAGGTTCCACTCAAGAAGCACTTGGCCAGACAAGGCTGATGCATGGAGCTTTGTTAAAAAATATTATCTTAATGCCTATATATATAGTTATATTGCTAGTTTTATATATATATATATACATACAGAGACCAAATTAAGAGACTCTGGCTCACTGTCACTAATAGAACCTGGCATAGTACAGAAAGGATCTACTGACTTATAAACTTACCATTATATTCAGGGAAGCAAATGTTGAGGTGAACTTTCAGGATCTTCACCTCAAAGAGATCTTTCTTGTTGAGGAAAAGCACAATAGAAGTTTTTGCAAAGAACCTGTGGTTGCAGATGCTGTTGAATAGATGAAGACTCTCATGCATGCGGTTCTGCAATTGAAGTAAAGAAAGAAGATAGTGATATACGCTTACTGTCCACTTTATTAGTAACACCCGAACAGTCGTGAAGTTCTCCAAAAAATTATGCAGTTACAGATCAAGAGCTTCAGGTAATGTTCATGTCAAACAGCAGAATGAAGAAAAAGTGTGATCTATGTGACTATGATGCTGGCATTGTTGTTGGCATTCTAGACGGATGCTCTCACACATGAAAGGCTCAAGAGTTCACACAAAATTATGATAAAAACAAAGAATACTGAGTGAGCGACAGTTTTGTTGTAGGTCAACAGAAAAGCATCTCAGCATCCACAAAACATCAAACCTTGAAGAGGATTGGCTATAACAGCGGACGTCCAGCTGAAGAAATAATCAGGTGATTTTTTTTTTTTTTCTCTAATCTTCAACTGGTTTGGTGTATTGTGTGTTCTGAGATGCTTTTCTGCTTACCATGGTTGTAAAGAGTGCTTATTTGAGTTACTGTCTATTTCCTGTTAGCTCGTATTAGTCTGGTCATTCTCCTCTGATCTCTCTCATCAACAACATGCAGACACTCTGCTGATAGGGTATGTTTTTTTTTTGCACCATTCTGTGTAAACTCTAGAGATATGTGTGAAAATCCCAGGAAATCAGCAGTTTCTGAAATACTCAAACCAAATCGCGTGTCACCAACAACCATGCCACAGAGATCACATTGTTTCCCCATTCTGATGTTTGATGTGAACATTAACTGACCTGCATCTGCATATTTTCTGCATTGTGCTGCTGCCTCATGATTGGCTGATTAGATAACTGCATGAATGTGCAAGTGTATATGTTTCTAATAATGTGAGTGTAAGTGATATTTCACATGTAAACCTTTTTCAGGTGGAAACTTTTCAGTTGCACAGTTGTCCACTGTGTGAGCACATGCCCCGTGCGACCGTGATGGCTGCCTAAAGTGTGATGAGGGACTGAACAGCCCCAGCTTAATCAACTCCCTTAAATAGGTTGCTTTGTGCTGCTTCTGAGCTAATTTTACTTTACTTATAGCGTAGAATAATTGACGCATTCGCTGACTCCCTGACCTGAGATCTGGAGCAAAATCTACTCACCACTTCATCGTCCTCTACCAAGACCATATCGTAAGCACTCAGAGCTCCACAAAAGATAATGCAGGTCACACCCTCAAAACAGTGGATCCATTTCTTCCTCTCTGATCTCTGGCCTCCCACATCAAACATCCTGAAGTGGAAGGAAGGCGGATGTTGACTTCGTAGCAGAAAGCGTTTTGCTACTTGACAATGCATGTGTATTAAAAAATTGTATTCACTGTAGGAATCACTGATCGGCAGTTGAGTAGCTCACCTAAAGTGCAGCTCTTTGCAGGAAAACTGTTCTTCGATGATACCAGTGGTTTTGACTCGAGACCTTAGCACATCCTGCTCTGTTGGTATGTAATCAGCACCACAGATTCTGTCCATGTCACTCAGGTAACTGTGAAATGTACATCTGGGTTAAATGAAAAAGCATGACTGAAGTAGCAGTTGCAAACAAGATGTTCCGCTTTATTTGTCACTGAAATCTTGCGAATTATTTTACAAATTAGATTACGTTTTGTGTTGCCAAAAGGGTGGGCTGGAGTGGTTGATGCCACATCCCTCTTGTCCCTACCATAAAGTCTCAAAAATCCACTTGACCGGGCACTGTAGACCCCTGGTAAGCAAGGAGAAATGGAGCATGCATGCCACAGTACTCAGTTCTCGCCAAATTGAAGTGATCTTATACATGGAAGCATTTCTAACATTTCATGGCAACGTGTTTGCTGACTTTTATTAGATACTGTATATTGGTCCTTACGTTGTCTGTTATCACATGGTTCATGATTACACCCTTTGTGAAGATGATATTTGTCTTTCATTAATGTAAAAAAAAAAGTATATCAATGATAAATGCACTGATAGTTTGAACAGGATGTGCAATGACTCTTAACCATTATATTTGGTTGAAAAACCCACCATGTATTGTACTTACTAGCCAGCAGAGTCGTTAAGCTGATACTCAGCTGCTCTCTCATAGGCAGCCTGTACACCTGAATCCTTCCACAGACGTTTGATGACATCTGCCAGCTCCTTGGGCATTGTGCCATCCTCAGTCGAGTCTGCTAGGTTCTGCAGTTTCTGACCATCTTCCTGTAAGGCAAGAGGAAGCACTGGTACAGGTTCAGGAAGTCATTCTATGCAAAATCAGTATCATAAAGTGATGCATTGTTTGGCCTTTTAAACTTTGTGTCCAACCTTAAGTTATTTTTGCAGGTTGTTATTTAACTGTATACAATTAAAGCATGTAGCAGATCTCCTGAGGATTAAGAGTCTTTCTTAACACTACTCTCTGTGCAGCTTTATGTGTGTTCGGATTTAAATACAAACCTGTGCTGCTGGTGATCCGTAATTGATCCCAAGCATTTCCATGCCTCTGATGAGGGCCAGTACAGACTGCAGGATGTTACCATAGATGATGGCTTTAAATGCAATTTGTTCTTCCCTAGTGTAACCACCTTGATGGAGAATTCTGTGGAGGAGCAAATATAAGCATAACCTTGATATGAAGTTGACTATGGTATCTCATTGTTATGTATCTGATATAAACCTGGTCTTTCTGCTGTCAGATTGTCACGACTATATTATTCAGGCTCTGCATTTATGTTTGTACTCACTTCATTTGCTTAACAATGGTGCTCTTCCCTGATTCACCAGCACCTACAAGCAGAGTAAAATTAAATGTAATCATATATTATGTCTTGTAATGAAGCATAAGCTGTGACCTTCTCAAGCTCATTAACAGTATATTCTGATTTGACTTTTGTATCAATGATGTTGCTTCTTTTTTATTTTTTTACTTGAAATTGTTTTGTTGTTTTTTTTGTAAATGTCCTCATCTTAGACAATGCCATCTGAAGGTCACCATTAACTTAAGCATTAAGCCTGTAAATGAAGTGCCTATAGCTTGCTAATAGTGTTTCGGTCAGGTAGAAGGCTTGCTAACCTGCTTTAATAATTGACGTAATTGGATTTGTGCTCTGAAAATCTGCTCAGGAGAGACCACTGACATTCTGATTCTTTTGCTTGCCTCTGTCAAGTCAGGTTAGCGACAGCATTTACTGTCAAGGACTTCTATAGGAAACAAAAGTCATGACCACAAAACCATTGCTGCAACAGTTCAAATTGCTCACTGGTTTAGTTTACTGTATAGTTTAGCAAGAGAGTAGCTTCCTAGCAACAAATAAAAAGAATAGTTTATCTTTACAGCAAAAAATGGCCAAGCAATAATTTACTTAATGTGGCCAGTTATTAGTTATTACACCTTACTGAAAATATCTTGTTGAATACAGTCAGTCTATTGGTCCAGTTTGCTAGAAAGATAACACTGACTTGAACAAACATGCTGAAGAAATATTTATTTTAAATAAATGTCACTTGTACAGGGACAGTCCATTGATACTGATTTCTTTCCTCTTTGTACATTAACGGTTTGACGTGTACAGGCTTTACACGCAACCACAGATGGTGAATTGGAACTTAGTTAGATTAGCAGGAGTAGTAGCGCATACAGAGAGAAACCAGGAAAATCATTTTAGGACAATCAATATATCTACTGGACATTGTGTAAATGTTTATCAGAAAGACATATTTGAGTCTGGGTCATAATGCAAAAAAATAATTAAAATTTGTCTCTTGCTTTACACAAAATTCTTTGAGAAGGGCTAAACAAAAGCTTAAGATGATCTTGGCTTAAATCATCAGAGTAATTGGATTGCTAGCATGCCGAGGGCCTTCAGGATGTGATCTCTTAAGCAGACATCCATGTGCTGCTCTTATAAAGACCAAGAAGAAACTATAGCACCACATTTTCTTACTATAGTCAAGTTAACACTAACCTTAAAATCACAGGACAAATCATAAAATACTCTCAATAACGGTTTTATGTTCTTTAGGTGTTCAGCCATGTCTTCATATAAAGACAGAAGTCCTAGTGTAAATGTAGGTTATTATAAATATTTGTATTTTATTTAAATGCTTGTCTGCTCTGATTGTAATTGTTGTCACTTTCCCTCAGAGTAATAGGTAAAATATGATATTGCAAAAGCATAAAACCATAATAAGCAACAATATTGTGGTCATACTCATAACGCCAGTTACAAACTAATTATAGCATAAATATTAACTGTAATTAAAAATGTCTATAAAAAAAGACTAACTGGCATATGGTTGTTATTTAGTCCTCACTGAAAGCAGATTGGACTGCTTACAAATCATTTAAGCCCCAATCTGTGTCACTGGAGCATCACTTAGTTTCCAGTTTCCAGATGGCAAAAAAAGACATATTTCAGTGTATCAATGATTAGGTTCAGTGCAACACTTGCTTCAGAGCTCAGCTTTCATATCATCTTTCTTGCTCTTATCTTGAAATGTTGCTTGATGTTAGATAATTGCCTGCCCAAATAATGTCATGTTTCAAAGTCTCACTGAGGGGATATCGAGCACAAAATGACTTCCTGTTAGTGTGTAGATTATTTTTTATTATTATTTAGAAAATCTGTTAGCTACTGCCAACTAACGTTTCTGATCTATTACAGCATGGACGTCCTGAGAGATTTTCTAATCACAGACTTAATGGACATTTAAGGTGACACAGTCTTGCTCTTTACTACCCAAGTGTAAAGCCCTTACCCAGCAGCAGCAGCTTGACTGTCCTTGCTTCCTTATCTGCATCTTCCTGTAGCTGCTTTTCCAGCTCTTTGGACCTTTTGGCCATTTCCTTGTCCTCAGCACTCGCTCCACTGCCCATGTCTCTTCCTCTTTCCCTTCCCTGTCAAGCTCCTGAAGGACAATTGTTTCCAAATTCGTCTGTGTTTTGTGGACAGCAAAATGGATAAAAAAAATTAAAAAAAAGTCCTCTTGATCACCTGTCAAAGATCCAGCAAAGTCTTTGTAACTGTAGGGGGAGGTTGACTGTCCCTGACTGTCCTTAGGGAAGATGATCAGATGGAAAGTGCTGAAAGCCCAGAGAGAGACCTGAAGGTCTATACGCTCTAATTCTTCTCTGTCAGGCCTAATGCTTTAGTTCAGGATTGGGGAGGGTTTTACTGACCTTTCCGTCTGAACCAGCCAATCCAATTAGCTTAGCAAATAGGACAAGGCTTTAAAACTAAGGAAAACTATTATTCTGTGTGATACCTTGTGCCTATCTTGTGTTGTTGTTTTTAAAGGCTAATTGTTATTATATTCTTTTAGTAAGTATACAGTCATCTTCCACATAAGAACATAATAAGAACACCTGTACACATGCTCATTCATGTGATTAAAATGAGTAAGATTTGAAAACCATCATCTGGTACATTTTTCATTATTAAAAGCCCAGTTTCAGTGAACCTTTATCCAATGTAGCTTCAGATTCCTCTTTTTGGCTGACCCAAGTGGAACCTAATGTGGTCTTCTGCTGTAGTAATCCATCCACATCAAGACTCAGTGTGCATTGTGAGATGGTTTTCTGCTCACCATCTTTGTGAAGAATAGTTATTTGAGACTTCTTATCAGGTCAGTCATCTCTGGCCATTCTTAGTGACCTGTATTCTAAACAAGGCATTTCCTCCCACAGAACTGCTGCTCACTGGATGCTTTCCTGTTGTTGGTTTTTTACACCTTGCTGTGTAAAGTCTAGATAATTATTTTGTGTTACATTGCTAGGAAATCAGCAGTTTCTGAAATATTCAAACCAGCCCATCTGGCACCAACAACCATGAGACAGTAAAAATCACAGCGATCACACTTTTCCCCATTTTGCTGTTTGATGTGAACATTAACTTGAGTTTTGGACCTGATCTGCATGTTATGCGTTGCATTGATGCCACATTACTGACTGATAACTGCATGAATTTGCGATTCCTATTAGTTCCGATTAAAGTGGCTAGAAGTTGTCATTTTAAGATCATGTGGTGGTTCATGTGAAAGTATTAAAACCTCCTGGGAGATCTGAGGATGAGAAGGTAAGGCTTTTTACATGTATATTATTGAGAAGATGTAACCATTGTCCTGATGACTGAACTGACCAACACAGTGGTAAAGAAGTCATGTCCCGGATATCCTCAGCCCAACCTTCTCATGTGAGCTAAAGCAGATTAAACCTTAAAGTACTTTGTGTTATATAAGAAAGGCAATGATAAATAAGTGGAATGCTCTCCTTCTCAAGACCAGCAAACCTATTCCATTAGCCTTTGTTTTATTCTAGTACCATAATTTGTGTCAACTGTAGCCCTTAAAAACTTGATTGCTCTGATTAAAGCCTAATCCATCTTGGCTTAGCTCTGATTCAAAAATGGGTCAAGGTGAAGGGATGAGAGGTAGCTGATATATGTGCAGCTCATTCCTCTGTAAATCAAAACACAAACTGCAATCATTGTGCATCAATTAATCAATACCCAAGGTTTGGCAACGTCGGACTTTGGCTCAGACGTCGTCTAATTATATAAATTCACCAACTTTTCATCCCTCACCTATTAGAAAGTATTCTAATTAAAAATATATACCTGGGAACACTGGCTGCACAGACAGCTGAATTGAAAGATTTCACACCATGGTGGGATACTAAACCAAATCGCAGAAAATATACAGTATATCTCCTATATATTTTACTGGGAAATTTCATTCTTTTCAAAACCTACATTATTATAATTAACTGATTGAAGGGCAGCAAAATGTCTTAAAGGAAAGAAAATATGTGAGCTCCCCTTTTTTTTAAAATATGGACTAATGTCGTATGACGAATATGAAAGATTTTATTCATATTATATATATTAATATTATTTATTATATTCATTTTTATTAGAAAACTATGCAAGTCACAGTTTTATTCATTTGTTCATCTTCATTAACCACTTTATGGTTGCATTTCTTCTGGAGTATGTCTCTGGAACACTGGACTTGAGACAGGAATGCGCTTGTGATGGGATGTCTATCTATTACAGGGCATTTCACCCACTCATATACACACACACATCCACATTCACTCACACACACACACAATTATGAGAAAATTTAGAGTACTCATATCATCTACTCGAATGTTTTATGAGGTAAGGGAAACCCCTGCAGACCTCTGGGGAACTTGCAAAACTCTGGAAAGATAGTAACCCGAGCTCTTTTATCGAACCAGGTATGCTGGAGCTGTAAAGCAGTAATGCTACCCACTGTACCAAAAACATCACACTGATCATCTTTCTTCAGAAAGTACTGAATTAATGATAACACATTGCATTGCAATCAATTCAATTTCAATACAATTTATTTGTATAGCGAATTTTAACAATGGACATTGTCTCAAAGCAGCTTTACAGAAGCAGAGAAACAACGTTAAGTTACTATTTATCTTTATTTATCCCTAATGAGCAACCCTAAAGTGAAGGTGGCAAGGAAAAACTACCTGAAATGATATGAGGAAGAAACCTTGAGATGAGCCAGACTCAAAAGGGAACCCATCCTCATTTGGGTGACAGTAAATAATGTAAATGTAAAAAATCATTCAGCTGAAACACTGAGAACCAGATCCAAACCAGGCAACATCCAAATGATGACCTGTGTCTTCCATTTGGTAAGTGGACAATCCAAAAGTTTTGATATTGTGCTATTTAGTTTTGATTAAATTCCCAGCATGAGAAATCTGATCCAGGTTAAAGGTTTTATGTGCAATATTAATATAGATTATATCTAGTTGCCATCCTGAAACATTCTTGTAACTTTTAGCTGTGGCTTCCTGGATCAGTAATATTGCATTTTGATGTGATTCTAGGCTCAGTAACAGTAACTGAAATCTTGTTTTGGGGTTTTTAGGTGGCTGTAAATGTAGACTGTCTGTAATTTTCCATAGCTATGCATTTTTATGCTGTTATTTTATCAGGTCATGCAACTGTTCTGTTACTGTATCCTTTCCCAGTCTTATTTTTGTAGTTTTAGGCCATGTTTTGCTGTTCGTAATTGAAGTAAGGTAAGTAATTAAATATGCTTTTTTTTTTTTTTTTTATCACATAAGCACAAAACTGCTGCATCAGGAGTCTCCCATGAGTGCTGAGATCAAATGTTTTATGCAATATAATGAAGCTGCAATAAGACACAATTCTGGGATAACAATCAGTCACAGATTCATAGCCAGAAGTGAGCTATATAAAAGTTTTATGGGTAATGGTATAATATGTATTATGTATGTCTATAGTCATATATTTTGTCTGTTTAAGAAAATAATTTCCTCCAAAACTTCTGTTAATCAAAAATTGTCCTTATTTACACTACACAATCTCCACTGCAACAAACTGCAGTGCATGGAGTATTTAATGGGGAAAAAAAATTGTCTCTTGATAGTAAAGCTTTAATTTCAGAAGCTCTAAAAGTAAAAGTGCAAATTAAATCTGGTTACGGCTTTTCCCTTGATGCCCCTGTGAAGTCATCCATCTTCTTCCTCTGAGCAGCACCTTGAAGGCTTTGAGAGCGTCATTTAAAGCAGTATCGCTTACTGTTAGCAGATAGTCTGCTTGGGACTCAAATCACTAAACGCTTTCAAGAGAAATATAACAAACTAGCCAGGGTATCCTTCTCTTTTCACAGCTAATCTTGTTAAGGTTTGTTCATCCCAGCACCAGCCTCATGCACCACATCACGCCTGCTGAGCTGTTGACAAGATTATCTGCCAGATTCCATGCAAGGGAAGGGAGAGACATAGGGGCTAATTATGGTGGCAGATGGTTATTTGCTAACCTTCCTCATCTATAGAACTGCATGTTATAAAGCAGAGAGGGTTTTTCCTGCAGAGGATATATGTAAATTGAGCAAAATCTGCTTGTATAATTGAAGTAAATTCAGCAACTGCTTTTTGACAGTCTTAGACACTGAACTTGTGCAAGCAGAGCTGAAGAATAACAAAAGATATAAAATGGCAGTGCAAATGGAGTGTTCAGTGTACAGAAAGTTCAGTGTAGGTGTTTAAAAAAAATTACATGTTATTATTCAGTCCAGTGAGCATGTCCCATTGTTGGCTAACCAAGATTTAAGACTTTCTAGGTCTTTTGTTTGTTTTTTACTCACTGCTATAGTGACAGACAAAAATACGTTGTATTTCTAATTATATTTATAAGGGAAACAGATTTTGACCGCATTAGATCATGGAACATTAGGATATTATTGCTCACAATGCCACTACATAAAAACTTAGGGAACATCTCCAGTGCTCAATATCCAGTGTCCACAAAAAAAAGCTGTTTTACTTTGTGTCTCAGTTCTAGTGTGTGTTTGACTGCCTGTTAATGTGTGATCACTGCAGATGTAGATGCCAAAGCAGAGCAATATATAACACAGAGGTAGGCACTTATATGAGCCAGTCTGCTCCCAGCTGTGGTAAGGTTGCCTTCCATAAGTTAAGTCTTCTGCTATTCATAGAAGTCACTACATTAAAATAGAAATTTCTGAATTAAGTGTAAAACCTGACACTGTTTTTAATCATCACATCTGATGTCTTTTTCTGGAGAAATATATGGAATTGGTCATTAAGAATTAATTGTATTTGACAATTACAGTAAAGTGTGTTTGGACTCTTGTACTCAGAATATTCTGAGTACAAGTACTCTTGGGTTATAATTAGTAAAAACTGCATAAAACTCAACTTTTTAGATGGAGAATTTTGATAATGAGATGCTTTGCAACTGAAAACATATAATGCAAATATCTTTATTATAAATTCAGATTTATCTTCACCTGGAAACACTAGGCACAAAGCAGGAGTACAATCCAGACAGGACACCAGTGTAGCACAAGGCAAGACACACAGAACACAGATTAATTCTCACCAAGGGCAAATTATAGTAGTCAATCTCTGTTTTGTGCAATAGATTCACATACTGTCCATCCATCCATCCAACCATCCATCCATCCATCCATGTATCTGTACCACTTATCCTGCACAGGGTTGTGAGGTTCCTGCAGCCTGGAGCCTCCCCTATAAACTGTACATTATATTTTTATTACTTTACCTCTCTGGAGTGGTTACTGCATAATCTTGTAATAACTAAACCAGTAATGTTTAAAGTCTGGAAATAGATCCATCTTCTTCAACAATATACTAGGTCTTAAATTTTTGAATAGGTCAGCATGCCTTTACTTAAGACTTCACAGCAAGGTTTTAGGTGGGATGTGGCCTGATGCAAAAAAAGTCGACAGCTGTAACCATCCCAAAGCTGATTATTTTCCAATGACTGCATGTATTGGACTGTTATATCTCTTTTATCACAATTTACCAAAACAAATTTCTTTATACTTAAGACTTTTTTTTTTTTTTTTTTTTTTTTTTTAAATAATCAATTTATAGATGCATTTAATATTGTGAAACATCTGCAATGCATGTTAATTCATCTAACCCTGTAAACAACTATAAAAAAAAAAAAAACCTCCTCTCGTTTCCTCTCATTTTTCTTTCAATTGTTCTTCTTTTTTCATTAGGTTAATAAGACAACTTATTATGACAGCTCGTCATGTTACTGAGAAAGTACCGAGTACTGTTTCACCTGTCTGAAAACTTACAAGAAAAAATACAAAATGTGAGATAAATATCCCCTCACAGAAAACTTTAGCACAATCCATATGTTAGTTATTACAGAAATGTTGATAACGTATTAAGATGAACTTCTGATTTGAAAATTCAACCCCTTCAATCCTTCAACCCCTTCAATCCTTGCTTCAGTTTCTTCAGCTACTGAATGACAGTGAATCAAGAATTGTAATAAAAGTACTGACAAGTTACCTGATACTTTACAAAATGCCTATTGTTACTTAACTTACCCTGACAATCTTTTGTTATAGCACCTGACCAAACATTCAAGACAAAATCTAGGGAAACACTTGGTTCTACGATTCTTCATACCATGTTTGAGGATTCTCTCAGAAGAACAACTGAAGAACCCTTAAAGGTTTCAGAATGATCCTTTTTTTTGTCTAAAAGTGTACAGTCTATGGTGTAAATGAGAGACTAGAAGACATTATTGTTGCTTTGACTGCAAACTAAAATGAAGTCTTTTTCCATTGCGTTCCACAACACATTTACCACCCACAAGAGGGAGCCACATCTTCAAAATCAGTAGCTGTTCATAACGCCAACACCTTTTTCTCCTCATTGATAAAGACCATGGGTCTCAGAAGTGGGTCTGAGACATTTTGTTTTCAATATTATGTTTAGAACAGTACAACATAAGGAAAACAGCTAAGACCTTCCAGAGCTATTGTTCTTGTTTAAGTGGGTGGTTATCAAAAGGAACAACAGTTAACAGAACATGAGACTCTATCCAGTTATATGTATAGATGGATAGTGTGAAAAAGAGTGTTATACTGATAAAATCTGCTTAGAAGTAAAATTAGGGCTGTCAATTTGAGAACAACTCACAATTTACTCTACTATGTCTGTATTTTCTCCAATACAGCTTGCACATTTCTAAACATTTTCTAATTTTATTTATTTATTTATTTGATTAATTGATTCACCATAAGTAGGTCTCTCTGAAGGTCTTTTCCCCAGCACTCATTATGTTGTCTTGCAATACACACAAATAATTTCACCACCTTGATGACAGGACAGAGAACAATCTTAGTGCATGTCTTCCATGTTTATTGATGGATGGTTGGTTGGTAAGAGGCATGCTTGTGGCTCAGAAAGAACATGGAACCAAGACCTGATCCAATTTTGGCTTCAAACAGCCATAGGTCTTTAAAACCTGATGTGAACAGTTATAGGAAGTCAGTTGAAAAAAATGCATCAACTTTGTGAAATGTGAAGACTTGTGGAGTTTAAACAGAAATATTGCAGCTGCATTCTGGATCAACTGCAGGGGTCTGATGGTATGCATGGGAAGATGAACCAGGAGCAAGTTGCAGTAGTCCAACCTTGAGATGACAACATGAGCATCTGAGAGGCCTTTGTAGAGATTCTCTTGATATCAAGAAGGGAAAACCTGTATAAATGATTCAGGGAAGCAATATGAGTGGAGAATGATAGCTGGTTGTCTAGACCCACTCCAAGGATTCATGCATTTATTTGCATGTCCTTAAATTCTTCATGTTTCCAGAAAACGACATTTTGGCCTGTAGGATTTAGTGTTGATATATACACATATACAGGGTTGGATTTCCTTTTTGTGATTGTCTCATCCTAAACAGACAAATGCATCACATGCATTGGTAGAGCTGCACATTGATAGTTTCCTTGCCTTAATGTCCTGGTGCCTGTATATGTTTGATCTTTTCCCTTTTAAGCCACACCACAAAAACACCAAACAGTGTTATTATTTGACATCTTAGTCATTTCTTCTTTTGTGCATAGGCTAGAAATTAAGGGTCAGACACCCTAGAGGTGTACATGAAACCAGATCCAGTTTGGCAGAGTGCATCTGTTTTTGTCAGCTTGAAGATTTAATCATGACCACCCATGCCAGTAACAGCACAGACCCAGTGAGTCAGGCTGTCTGTGCTCGATGACTAATTTCTGCATTCAGCTTTGTGCCAGACTCCTCTCTTGTGCCTGCAGTGTGGGGAATGTTCACTATCATGTCTCCTTGCATCACTGTTGTGTCTTTTTGTTGCTCTGGTAATCTGTTTGCGCCATCACTGAGAGCACTGCCTTCATATAACACTCTTATAGCAGTGTTCTTCAAAAGCCAGCAGTCCCATCCTTACCATCAACAACACACCAATTCAGGGCCATTAGTATGACTAGTTCAGTGGTTGCCTGAGAAACAGAGGAGTGACAGCATGTACTATCACCTGACTGGCTGATGGTAGGCAGGGGTGGAGCCTTTGCTTTCTCCGCAATACTGGAATTGGGGAATTCTCACTCCTATACGCCCCCACCATCATCACAGCCCCCTTTGTTGCACTAAAATCCCCTGCAGACTCCTGTCTCTATCTCTGTTTCTTTCTGCATCTATCCAGCTCATACCGAGGAGTCCGCTGTGCCTGTTGGCCAACTCTTCATCTTCCTCCATACCAACACAGGGCAAAATGTCTTCCAAGCTGCCAGCAGGTAAACAGAAACCCACATCCCCCTTCAGGAAGAGGGGAAGCCTGCAGTACGCTGCCAGCACAGGTAAGAGCCGCTGTTTTTGATCCACCTACAAAATGTCATGTTTTCCCAGGAGTAGATCACAGGAGATACAGTACATAAATGAATGCACTTACTATAAATCTGTAGATCATTATTGCAGTTCCACCTTATGTATTTTTGCTTCTTTTCTTCTTTTTTGCACAACTACGAATGCACCAGACCCTGTGTAGGTTTATCAAGATCTCTTGAATACAGCGAAAGACGAGAGTGGAAGTGATCTGGCTTATTATGCATGCATCTTAAACTAAACCTGCTGAGAAAAATAACATCATGAATAAGCAATCAATCAAATGTGGTAACTCATATAGTGTGTCATAAATGATCTAAGAGAGCTTATACAGTGCACCAGGGAGGAAGAAGTGTAATACTTTAATCCAGTAGTTCCTGTTTTTATCCATGCAATGTGTGGTGGTGAAAAGACATGGTTCTCATCACAAAACGAGGAGCACGAGGAGTTGTCGTGCTTAATCTGAGTGCCAAAAAACAAAGTCTGCCATGTGTGAGCTGCCACAGCAGGGGGTTATGATTCTACCTAACACGTTTATAAGAGATATTTCCACCATAGCCAATAAACATTAAATAACGTTTACCCAAGACTTGAGTTTCATAACAACCAACTCTTTTAGTCACTGATGACTTTCTTAAACAAAAACAAAATTGTAACATACGGTTGTATCCACATATCAGAAAAGAGCATTAAATAAGCATAAAACTCAGCATGAGATTTCTCAGACATGTTTATGTACGTGAGTGGAATTTGATCAGCTCCAGGTGTGAATTTTGTGGCCATGCTGCAGAGCTGCTAAAGAGGTGGAATAATTACCAAAGTAATAAAACATAACAGGTGGCTTGTGTTTTTCACTCCACAGGAGATTACATCTGCTGATCTAAGAACTGAAACATCTTAATTAATAATGACACTTAAATATTATTTATTCTGCTTTGAGAATTGAGAATGAAAATACTGAGCAGGTGAATGTGGTTTTAAATCTCACAATGCAGTCAGTGCTTGTGTCGGTGTGATTCTTCCAGAGAACAAGAGAAACAAGCTAAAAGATTGCATAAAATTTCCCCCCAAAATATACTTCTCTAGAAATTGTTTTGAAAAGCACTCAGGCCCTCAGCACCCACTCCACAATAACGAGGCAGTGTTTAGTGCGTGGGTGGATCCTCATCATTGTCTGATCAAAGCATTGCGAACCTGACAGTTTAATGGCCCCATTACCTTAGAAATACAAAAAAAAAAAAAGCTTATTAGAACACACACCACCACAAAGAAGAAACTGCACAAAATGGAGGTTTTACTTAGGCACTGACTGGTTGCACAAATGGATCTTTCAGGTTGCTCTGTAAATGCAGAACAGTAAAGCAACTTGGTTAATGTTGTTAATAACATTTTAGCAAATTTGTAAAGATCTCATGGGTAGTATTAGAGACTGTGAGTGAAATGTTTACGGTGAATGTTCAATGTGAATTCAAACCACATTATATAATTTCTGTCTTGATTCTCTGTTATGGTTCGTTAACTATTTACAGTCATTATCTACTCAGTTGTCAACAGGTAATGACTATTAGCCTTCCATTTGCTAAACCATGTTCTTTAGTTAATCATAACACCACCAGTGAGGGTAAATTTGTCTATTAAGCTATATCTTCCTGCCTCTATATTCAGTGATGACCTTTGGACTTGGACCCCTGAGGGAGTGACTGGGTAGGTCTTATCACCATTGGCTCGTCTGTGTTCCTGTATGACTGGAATTACTTTACTGTCTTTCACAACCTTCCACCAGCTTACAGATCACTTCTGCTTTAAAATTCTCTCATCTCTCATCTAATCTACGTACTCCATGTCTATCAGATCTAAAGAAACCTCTGCAGTGTCCAGAAAAGGTAGGAAGGGAAAAAAATGAATGTTAATTATTTTCATGTGGAATTTCTTCATATATCTTCGAAGCCTTAAAAATGTTACGGGCATTTATTATTATAATCAAACCATATTATAATCAAACCTATTATGAAATATGTGTGAATAAATTGATCATAGTGGTTGTGTTATCTCTATACTTGCAAGTGCCGTAATATCCACATGGTGGAGCTGAAAGCACAGCACTGAGTTGCCATTTTATCATTTCTCAGCTTTTCTGAAAAATCAGAGGGTGGATGGATCATCACAGACTCACTATTGACCTTATTTGACATTATTTGGGTGGGAGAAAATTTAGCACAGCAGTCATGACCAAAAACATCCAGCCAACAGCAGCTCTGTGGTCATACACTAACACTAATGAAGGGCTAGAAGACAATTAACTTTATAAAAATGAAATAAAAAAAATAAAACAATTAAAAGTTTTCAGAGGAAAAAAAATGAAAAAATAAAAATAAATAACCTAGTTGCATAAGTGTGCACTCCCCTAAACTTATACTTTATTAGAATGGCCTTTTGGTTTTATTATACAACTCTTTTTGTCGTTTTGGTAAGAGTCTATCAGCATGGTACATCTTGACTTGACAGGTCACCAATCAGATTTTTAGTTGGATTCAGATCTGGGCTTAGGCTAGATCATTCAAAAACTTTGATCTTCTTTTGGTTAAGCTATTCCTTTGTGCATTTGGATGTATGCTGTGGATCACTGTTGTACTGAAAAGTCAAATTCCTTGATATCTTCTGCTTACTATAAAACACCTGAAAGTTAAGCATTAAAATCAACAGGTATTTGCAGCTATTCATGATTCCCGCAACCTGAATAAAAGCCTCAGTTCAATCTGAAGAAAAGCAGCACTAAAGCATGATGCTGCCACCACCATGCTGCACTATGACCATGCTGTTCTTTTGGGGATGTGCGTTTTTTTGCACCAAAAATCCCAAACCTTTTGGAATTACAGTCTAATCTAGACCATGACATGTTTTGCCACATGATTTAGGGTGATTTAGTTGAACTTGGATCTTTTAGTGAGAAAAAGCTATTGTCTAGTCACCCTACCCCTCAGCCCAAAATATGAGAGACCACATGCAGAGAATAATCAGTACTTGTCAGATATTCCTGCAGCTTCTTTAATGTTGTTGTAGGCCTCTTAGCAGCCTCCCTGGTAAGTATTTGTCTTGTCATTTTTCTTAGTGATGACACCGTGGTGCACCATTTACATTATTTGTTGCTGACGACCTATGCAGTGTTCCATGGTACGGCTAACGTTTTGGAGATTTATACCCCTCTCCTGATCAATAACTTGCAATAAGTGAGACACAATGCATGTTTCTTTAGCTCTTTGTGGACCATGGCTTCAACAGCAGGATGAAACCAAGATGATGTGAAGAAAATCCTACAGAAACAGCTGATCTTTTTTTTGCGGTTAGTCAGAATCATTTGACAACAGCTGTATGATACTTACATTTCAACATGAGATTGAATGTAATTGGTTCATTCTGAGCACAGCAACATCCCCAATTTTAAAAGGGTGTATTCACTTATGCAACCAGGTTAATGTAACATTTTTATTTTTCTTAATTTTCTTTCAAAATGTTTCTGACATTTTTATAACCTGCCTTTTTTTTAAAAACTGTTTTGTCTTGAACAATCTGACAATCTCAGGTATAAGTTATAGGTTAGCTAGTGCAGATTAAATTGTTTGCTCTTTAAAGACACACTGGCAACTTCATCACGATGATTCCACAGTCCATCTGTATCTCTGCCTGTTTCCTTTTAAGACATGTAAGATAATGCCTATTGTTCCCTCTGATTAGATGATTTTCCTTTGTGCAGGTGTAAAATAATTTAAAAAAAAGTTTTAACACCATTTTTAGACAACACAAACACATGGCATGAAAACATTTTGTCAATAACCTTAATCTCTGTCAACAAAAATGTATCATTCATTCATTCTCTTTTTGAAAAGGACGATGTCTTTCTTGAAAACATGTGGATCTCAGTGGATGTGAATGAATCAGTTACTGAACAGCTGTTCTGATGAGATATACACACAACTCTATAATGTGTCAGTTATCTGTATGCCCTGTATATATTTCCAGTGAATGTAGTATCACTGAGGTAGAACTGCTCAGTGTTGTGAAAAGGAACATCGCACTACAGTAAAGCCATGCAAACACAGAGACATGCCTCACAGTACATCGTGTTCTAAGGATGATCTCATATTCAACATTTTTTTCAAACAAATAATAGAGTGCCATAGTCACACATCTTAGTACAGCTGTTTTTTTTTAGCATATGCAAAAATTATGCATCATTTATAAGCTTTATCCTGCAGGTCTTGTGTGGCAGGAATCAGACTCTGAAACATTCAGGGGACCCAGAGCATGAAACAGCTCATGGCAGAGACTGACAGAATAGTGATCAGGGGCTCCATGTAAAATTTTCCCAGCGGGTCCTTCATTTCTAGTCTCGTAGCCTTGTCCTTGGTCAGAGCAAATGACAATCCAAACAGTCAGAAGCTTGTGGAAGCCAAAATAGTTCAGTTTAGGCTTCACAAACAAAGTTATATTTGACTGGGGGAAAAGGGACGAAAATACGATCAATAATCAAAACAAAAGAACACAAGCTGATAATAATAAATAGCATATTCTTTATACATTATATTTATGGCAAAAAATTTATTAAAAGCAAGCATAATATACTGTATATCAAATTTTGTAATTTTATTTCATTTTTATTTTTTTCATCCTGTGAATACACACACACTCAATGCATCTTCTTCATTTTATATATTTAATTTTCAATATATCTATATCTATCTATCTATCTATCTATCTATCTATCTATCTAATCTATATCTATCTATCTATCTATCTATCTATCTATCTAAGATAGATAGATGGATAGATAGATAGATAGATAGATATAGATATACTGAAAATTAAATATATAAAATGAAGAAGACGCATTGTGTGTGTGTGTATTCACAGTATGAAAATATATATATGATGGGAGAGTCGTACTGCTGCACAAAGTCTTCTCCAGCACATCCCAAAGATTCTCAATGAGGTTAAGGTCTGGACTCTGTGGTGGCCAATCCATGTGTGAAAATTATGTCTCATGCTCCCTGAACCACTCTTTCACAATTTGAGCCTGATGAATCCTGGCATTGTCATCTTGTAATATGCCCGTGCCATCAGGGAAGAAAAATTCCATTGATGGAATAACCTGGTCATTCAGTATATTCAGGTAGTCAGCTGACCTCATTCTTTGGGCACATAAGGTTGCTGAACCTAGACCTGACCAACTGCAGCAACCCCAGATCATAGCACTGCCCCCACAGGCTTGTACAGTAGGCACTAGGCATGATGGGTGCATCACTGCATCCGCCTCTCTTCTTACCCTGATGCACCCATCACTCTGGAACAGGGTATATCTGGACTCATCAGACCACATGACCTTCTTCCACTGCTCCAGAGTCCAATATTTATTCCCCCTAGCCTTTTTTCCGATTAGCCTCACTGATTAGTGGTTTACTTAAGGCTACACAGCTGTTTAGTCCCAATCCCTTGAGTTCCCTTCGCATTGTGCGTGTGGAAATGCTCTTACTTTCACTATTAAACATAGCCGTGAGTTCTACTGTTGTTTTTTTTATGATTTGATTTCACCAAACTTTTAAGTGATCACTGATCGTGATCATTCAAGATTCTTTTCCAACCACATTTCTTCCTTGAAGATGATGGTTCCCCACTATCTTTCCAGTGTTTAATAATGCGTTGGACAATTCTTAACCTAATTTTAGTAGTTTCAGCAATCTCCTTAGATGCTTTCTTTGCTTGATGCAAAGAAACAGATTAACATCTTTTCCACGACCACAAGATGTTTGTTTAAGAGATGAGAAGCTACTCCTTGCATCAGTTAGGGTTAAATAACTTGTTGCCAGCTGAAACATAATGATCCATGCAGTAATTATCCAATGGAAGGCTCTTACCCATTTGCTTAGTTAAATCCAGATGGTGAGGTTTTTTTTGGACGGGCAGTGTATATAGCAGTTATAAATGTGAAAATTTTTATTGTTTTTATTTAAATTCATAATGTTTATTTATTACGTTACTACTGTACAGTAATGTTCCCATGTAAAATATGTTTGTTGACAACCGAACATCGTTTTTTTCTGCACTCTAGGCAGTAGGGCGAACACACACACACACACACACACACACACAGACAGATGTCGCCCCCTCTGCTTTTGCGTGTGTGAGAAACCCAACTAGCAGAATCTTTACATGCAATGCGGTCCTCACACTGCATCACCAGTGTACTAAAGGGGGGATGAAGCAGAGGCCCTGTTATCCACAGAGGCAGCAGGGATGCTGCTAAGTCTTCCCCACCCCCGGCGCTGCACGCAGGTGGTACAGTCCGGTTGCGTGTCAGAGATATTTAAATGAGCAGGGGAACGACAGAGGCTGCCTCAGACAGCTGGCACAAACCAGGAAGAGGAGAGAGAGAGGGGGGAGTGGATCCATCCGTCCCATCGGCTGAGTTTACTGTATGTATGGTTGAGTTAGAGAAACAGCAACAAGCATGCGGATGAGTGAGTGAATAGGATCTAATGCTGTAGATTTGTGTTGCTGTAGAATGCCTGTGTGGTCTGGCTGCCCCCCAACCCCCTCCACTCTCTCTCTCCTACCGTCTTCTCCGTCTCTCCCTCTCCTTATGTGTGGTTATAGAGAAACAAGTCATCCCTAAACCGGTAGACCATCTCCATATCTCTCCTCAGCTGGATCATCCAGTTCTTAAGGAGACGCC
This sequence comes from Hemibagrus guttatus, assembly GCA_033459395.1. NCBI lineage: Eukaryota > Metazoa > Chordata > Actinopteri > Siluriformes > Bagridae > Hemibagrus > Hemibagrus guttatus. The sequence continues at coordinate 17,733,117 of JAUCMX010000007.1, forward strand.
GGTTCTGTAATAGTCTCTCTTCACCCCTGTTTTTTTTTTTTCTTCAATCTTTCTCCTATTTCTCTTTTCTTCCATTTTTTAATCCCTCAGCTGTTTTGCTGTCAGTTCACGCTTTCCCCCTGGGAAACACTACATCAGTGTGTATGTGTCTGCGTATGTGTGGGTGTTTGTTTGCGTGCGTGTGTGTGAACGAGAGAGAGAGAGAGAGAGAGAGAGAGAGAGAGAGCAAAAAGCAGCTATTTCAGGGATGTTTATTGAGTGTCTCCAGCTCTGCTCTTCAGTATAGAGTGCCACATTGAAAGGAAAAGGCCTAAAACAGAGAGAGTGCTGTCTTGTTTTGACAGTGTGCGTCTGTGTGCGCTTGCGTGCAGAGTTTTTCTTTTTTTGCACTTTTCATGCATTTTCCAAACAGCGGCAGAGCAAGAGAGAGATAACGTTAATTCCAGGCTAACATATAGCCCTAACGCCACATCAGCATGGGCTCTGTAAATATAAAGGCACCGTACCACAATTCATTCAATGCATCATTCTAATGATACAGAGCAAATATGTACGAGTTAATAACAGTGTAAAAACAAGCATGATTTTAATGCAGACCAGACGATATCGGGTTTGAATTTGATTTTTTTTAAGCAATCTTAACCGACAATTCACTCAATAACTTAAAAACAGGGTAATAAAAACACATTTTGAGTAAAATATCAAATTGTTTCGGCAGTTTTCCTCACGCCGGAATTAACGCAGGAGTGAAGCAGCCCGAGGAGGTGCCCTGAAATATCCAGCAAGTAATTATAGCCTGTTATGAAAAAACACTATTTACCTTGTTGTTTGCTAATAGCGAAGATTAACAATAATTAGCTAATAGCTCGTATATTAGCTGTTTCTCCCTCAAATTGTGCATCATTCAGTTCAACACCACGAAGAGAAAATGACCAATGACAGTCATGACAAGCAGACAGTCTGCAGTGTAGCACTAGATGAACAGGTTTTAACTTGGACCTTAATAACAAAGCTGTGCAGAAAGTAAATATTTTGGTCGCTGTTTGCATCTTTCATATACATTTCTTCTGCATGCATTTAACGCATGAATCACTAAATCTATCACATTTAATTGACTGCATTGCAAAAAAACAAACAAACCCTGTTCCCAGTATATTACTGTACAAATTAACAGTATTTTCAATGCTTTTTTCTTGTGCAACGTCAGATGTCAGTTAGAAACAATTATTTCTGAAAACAAAATCAGCTCTAATAATCTCATTGCACTAAAAAATTGCATTCGTGTGTGTCTATGTGTGTCAGAGAAGGAAAGAAGGTGCCATATGTCTAGAGGCTTAACTCTTTAAACGCCAGCAGCTGGTGGGTCAACAGTTAAATCCCTACACACGTTTTCTATTAATTTCACTGTAGAATTGTGGTACTACTAAATAACAAGACAATCAGCCAACAATGCCTAATGTAAAAATAACCTGGATATTTTGGACTGACAGTAGCTAGCTGCTCTCACATGCATCCAAATAATCCATTAATTGATAGCTCAGTCAGAATAAAAGTATTCGTGTGTACACCTCAGTTAAAATAGGCCTTAGGTTTTGTTCACTTACACTATAAATCACAATTAGCTTTTGAATGGAAAAAAGTGAGTCAACACTGTTCCTGTAACACTTTATTACAGTGTTATTCTTCATTGCATCTTGTTATGTTTTATACTACTGTCAATTATTGCGGTTGCAACATTAACACTGATATTTTTTGTGTAGTGTCCACACAATTGCTTTTAATGTTGAAAACACTGCAAGATAAGGAAGGCCATACAGCTAATGTGTGCATTTTTTTTTTCAGCAACTGCTGCTGAGTCTGGCATAAATCTCAAATGCTGAGCAGTTTGGCTGCAGGTCATAAAGTCTTCTTCTTGCTTTTCCCTGTAATAATAACATTTGGACCATCTTTTACTGAGACACAAATCATTTAAAATCCTTCTTAAGTACAAGTGGCTGAAAGCACTGACTAGACTCACACACTCCTTGTTGTTATGGTAACCTTGACACTAAACTCCACTCCTTGCATTTGCATAACTTACAAATAATGTGTTTAAAAGGAGATTGTCTGCTGACAGATAATTCATTTAGAGTCTGTGGATCCTCCAAATCACATGTAAACATAGCCTGTGCTGTAGATTTGACTCTTTTTAAACAGTCTTCATGGTAAAATGTTAATACACCCCATTATTCCTATTTATTATTCTTGGGAATTAATGGTTTTTTTTAGTCTCTTCATATGCAGACCGGTCTACACATTAATTTCACGCTGCCTGCATTCGTGGCAAAGCTAACATATGCAGCAGGTGAAGATTGCTGAAGCAGCAATGCCACTTTTCTCCCATGATAATATCAACAATTCATCTGGCCTACATAATGTTGTGAATAAACTGATCCTGCCTGCCGGAATCCAGCCATAATTCAATCTTGAAGACATTGCAAGTTTACAGCCAAGCCACTTTCAGCCCATAAGTGCATAAGCGTATTTGTTGCGTACACCTAATCATATTTGACCCAGATTTCTCTGCTCTCTGAGTTAAGAGATTTGCACTTCATGGACAGACACAAGAGCCAAATGTCATCTATTTATCCTTGCTGATGATAAACTGATACTGAGTGAATCAGTACACTGCTTTTAGCATCCAAAGTCAACTGCAATTCTGAGGTCAGACAAGTTTTTTGTAAACCTAACAAAACGTAATGGCTTAAATTTAATTAAGATTGTTGCTGAAAGTAAAGACGGCTATAATTGTTTACATTGTTCTATTATTTGGGTAATCACAGACTTAATATAATAATATTAGTGCTTTGTCCATTCTTGCATAAAATAAGCTCAAAGGCCAGTACTGTAACTTGTTTCCACTGCTGAAGAATACACTCACACTCTAAAATGATTATACAACCATTACTATTAAGAGTGATTCCATTTATTCAAAGTGATAATAATCTACTCCTATCTCTTACCTTCTGGATGGTGAAGTTAATATGGTTTTTTTGCGTAATGGATTTATAGTGTGTTAACTATCCCAGGCTAGGGTTTTGTGGCTAAAATAAATTTACAGAGGGATAATCCTGCTTGAGATTTTCATTCTTCTTATTTGCTTTATTCCTACCTCAAACTGAATGGGAGTCTCCTGAGTGAGAGTCATAGTTTTAAGTAGGAATTATAGCAGGAATTATTTTAAGGAACTCTAAGAACATAACCTCTTTGATAAACTGTCAGTAATACCTGTAGCTAAAATTATTTTCAGGAATTCAGAAAACCTTGGGTGTCTTTTCACTACTGGACTCTTTTCAGTAACTCAGAAACTTTAGCCATATTTCATTTTCCAACCCTGGAATCTTTTAGGAATTCCTTTAAGGAACTTAGGAAATTTAAGTGTATTGCCAATAAGTGAACCTTTCCAGTATTTCTGGAACTTTTTTAGAAACACAGTAATTTACAATCCTGGAGGGACCAGGGCTGATTTTAATTCCTGGACTGCTTTTTCATGTCCAGCTTCAGAGTAGGTAGAGTGTTGGGCCAAAAACTCTTAAAGCAGAACTTGTTTTACTAAACATTTCTTATGCAAGCTTTATGGAATGTCTGACTGTCATCTGCTATTTAAAAACCTGTCTTTAGCTAAGAAGCAATGATGTAAAATTATAGTGTCTAAAGGCTATTTTGTGCTTGCCTGTAGTGTCACATTGCTTGAGGCAAAAAAGGTTTAAAAGGGTTATGAAAAGGTTTGTTAATAATATATTTGAATAAGAAAGGAAATACAGTAAATCACCACAGGTCCAAACCTCTTCATGTTGATGGTATTATTTTACAAAAATGTTTCCTGGCATTGACCTTGCTTGTACAGGAAATGTGTAGTTCTCAGTCAGACTGTTTCACAAACCCTTTAGATTGGAATAGACCTATCTTTACTGTGCTGTTTGAAAAAAATAAATTGTTATTAAGATGCAATGAGTCTGACATATGACTTCACTCTGTTTTAACAGTTGGGTTGCTTGCACAGTTGTAAACAAACATTTGTGCCCACACAGTTATGTCATTTCTGTTTGAACTGTGGGCGGCACGGTGGCTCAACGGGTAGCGTTGCAGCCTGATAGCTCCAGAAGTCCTAGTCTTATCCTGAGCTTGGCTTACTGTCTGTCCTGCTTCTCTCTCCATATTCTCCTCATGCGCATGTGGGTTTCCATTGGGATCTCAGGTTTCCTCTGCCCTCCAGAAACATGCTGTCAGTTGGATTAGTTAGGATAAATTGTGTAAATGTGGGAATGATTGATGCTTTTAATGAGCTGGCTTCCCATTTAGGATATATCCTTGCTTTGCAGACATTGTACTGCGCTAAGCTCCAGATCTACCATGACCCTGACCAGGATTAAGCGGTTTTTGAATGTGAGTGAGCTGAATGAGTATGAACTGCTCCAACACTAGCAATGTTTAATAATCTGGGGCTGGAGGCAGGGAGTTATTTTGGAACTGCATACTAGTGCAAGACTTGCTGGTGAATCAGACCATGGTAGTTGAAGCTCATTTATTGAACAATAAGGTCAGGATTTAGTTGAGATCAATGGGTAATAGTATTATTACTAGAAGCTCTTTGTGTTTGGACCTGCAACATTGAATTTATGCCATGCTAAAAGTGTTGGGGCAGAGTGGCTTGGTGGTTAGCAAGTTTGCCTCAGGGTTGGGGGTTGGATTCCTACCTCTACCATATATGTGGAGTTTGCATGCCCTCCCTGTGCCTCTATGTACCCCAGTTTCCTCCTCCAGTCCAAAGAGATGTAGGCTGAATGGCGTCTGAAAATTGTCTGAAGTTTGTTAGTGTGTGTGTGTGAGACACACATTAAGAGATTGGTAGGCATCCTATGCAGGTTGTAACTGCCTTGTGCCCTGAGTCTCCTGGTGTCGGCTTCAGATTTCCTCTGACCCATTAGGATATACGGTGTAGAGAATGGATGGATGGATTAAAAGTGTCTAATTGTATGCTGGTTAAATGGTATTTGTATTTTTCAAACCCTAAACACTAATGTGGCTAGTGCTACATTAGAAGTTAGAGATCCTTTTCTTGTAGTCTACAGTCATCTTGTGGGAATAAAATGAGTGAAATTGTTTTTGGACTTTTGTAGATCGAAGAGGATTGGCATTACATAACCATGGAGCCTGCAGCACCAAATATAACCTTCATTAAGAGATTAGACAATAGGCACCATGCTCGCCTGTGTGTCTGTGGTCCTGGACCTCCACTGTGTTACAGCCATACTAACACACATATGCTGTTCTCCCACAACACTTCATCTCATTATAAACCTGATGAGTGTTTCATAACCGTATGCGAGAGTATGCATGGGATGTAATAATAGGCTTTTGTTATAATTACATGGATAGCCTTTAGAAGGGAGTAGGGAAGTGACAGAAGAGAGAAACAAGAGAGATACACAGAGTAAGAGAACTAATCTGTGTGTTTACTTGCTGCCCCTATCTCTTTGATAATGGTCTTTGGTAACGAGCCGCGACTGGCGTAATTATCCTCTCTGTCTGCTCCGTAGCATCAACCCACATGTACAACTTACAAACTGATCTCTGTGTGAGCCTGCTATTAGTCATGCAATTAAAATACTGAAATAAAATGTAGCATTAGCATTGAAAATAGTGAGAGGTTGAGTCATTCTAAATACTAACCAAATGCTGGGTCAGTTCGTATCATTTTAGTTATTTACATATTTTTTGCTTTCTTATTTAACAAATTATTTTGTGAATATTTAGTAAATCTGTGTAAAGAAATCATTAAATGAAGAATCAAGCTTTTTTAAAAATCTACTTAAACTGGTATTAATGCACAACAGTGCTTAGTATCAAATATGAGTGCATGTGAAATTACAAAACGACTGAAATTACCGAGCTAAAATATTCAGTAGCTTAGCCCAAGCTGCCTCTGGACCTGTGCAGTATAGTTGTTTAATGATGCAGTGAGAGTTAGTAATTATGGTCTAGGCTGAAATAGGATTTTTCTTTCTTTCTTTTTTTTGTGTGTCTGTGTGTGTTTATATCACAGACATGTCACAGACATTTGGTTGAAACCAAAGCAGTTGTCCTTTTAAATGTCCTCATAAGAGGCTGCAGCTTTTCACTAAACTTGAGCTTTTATTTTATTTTTTTTTAATTAAAGAGAAAAGATTCCTTTTGGTTTCTGAGTTTAAGGTTAGGGTTAAATTTAGGTGCCACATAACATGAATTACCAATAAAATTATACTATAAGAGTATAGTAAAAGAAAAGTGTGTGTGTGTGTGTGTGTGTGTGTGTGTGTGTGTGTGTGTGTGGGCAAGAGCTCCAGTGTCTCTGCAGAACAGGGGCAAGCCTGCACTCTTTAAATATGCATGAGCTTTATGAATTTTTGATTACTGGTTACATCACACACTGAAGAGTTCAGAAAGGGTGGCGAAAAGTTCAAACCCAGTTTAGTGAAATGAGTCTGATGAAAATACTTTAGGAGGTCAATGGAAAAATCCATAGTGAGTGCGATAGCAGACTCTAGTTCTCAAATTCAGCTCTGTGTCCTACAGTAATTTCCAACAAAGTCTAAGCAAGATATTTAGTAGTTTCTTAACATTAACTTGAAAAATGAAGTTACCCAGGAATGCAATTCAATCTGCTAACGTATTACTTACCAAACCTGTACACACACACACACACATACTCACACACACATACACTCACAATTATGTTCTGTCCCCGAAAAGCTCCATTGTGTTGGAGACACAGCCATCTGTTGATCTCTAGTCTACAGTGTTCAACACATTCTGCTATTCTTCGTCCTACTGTTGAACAACAGGAACAGTCACAAAAACAGGGAAACATGTATGTGGATGCTGCTAATAAATAAGGCTTAGTTAAGTTTTCATAATAGCTCTATCTCAAGATCCCTCCCTTCCTCTCTCTCTCACTATTTTTTTTCTCTCTCTGCACTCTCTCTCTCCCTCTATTTTTTTCTCTCTCTGGTAGACCTGCGTGGTGCACGTCATCTCTTGACTTTCCAGTATTCCTTGCCTGGCATCCCAGTAGCAAAGCACGGACCGATAGACCTGAGGACCTCCATGGATGGCAAATACAAAGAAATTGCTGAGGTGATTACTACAAACAACATTCACTTGTTTTGCATAGTTGAGACTGAATCATTTATGAAACACTTAATATCAGATGCTGTTTGTAATTTTGTAATGTAACGATGACATGTTTTATTTAGTGTTTTTGTGTTTGTTTTCTTTGCAAATGTGTGATTTGTCAACCTGGTGGTGGGGCTGAGCTGCGGCGTGACATTACAAGTGGAAAATTTTGGCAAAAATAGCACTGACATGCTAATATCTGTTGACTCTTGACCGCAGTGTGTATTTATCTTTTGGCCATAACATAAACACTGGAAACCAAGCTAACAGCACCTCAACAAATCAATCATTTTAGCAGGAACAAAGAGAAGACTAATCACTTTCATCATATAAGCTCCATTAGATTGCATCTCGAAACCAGAACTTACTGATGAACAGATATTCAAACTAATGTACAACACAGTGCTGTGGTGCTACTATATCTTTTGCCGTTGCAGATTAGAATCTCCCTCTTGAGGATTTCCCTAATGAAATTGTTGTAAGTGTACTCTATGTCCAGGACATGTGACTGTTTGACCAGACCTAATAATACTGCATCTCCCATGTTTGTACTTAAACTGTTAACAGGCTTAACAGTTACAAATAATACAAAACTACTCATGTGATTGATTTAAATTCTGTTGTTTTTTCTCCAAAATAACCTACCCTTCTGTGTAGGAAGGGCAGATTATTTGGGGCACCCAGAAAACACCGATCAGCCCTTAATGCTGGAAAAATTAAGAATGTAACTGGCAGACCATTGTATTAAGCTGTACTGCTGCCTCAGTTACATCTGATGTCCATCTGTTCTGTGGTGTTCAGTGTCCTTACAGTTAGACCATTCAAATCCAAAGTGTTCTGTTATTGGCTGTAAGTCTAAAAGAACTGATGATTGAACAGATGCAAATTGAGTGGGGGCTGATGATTGCTTATGAAAAAAAACTTATTCATCATCTCTCTTGTCAGCAGTTAAGGGTATTTTTGTCATTTTAAAACATTTTAACAAGATATGAAAATCTCCAAATAACCTACCCAAGGTCCACTAGGAAACCTATCATATTAAATATTAAATGTCTGTATAAAGACTTGAAATATCTTATTGAGGTGGGACTCACATAGTCCTTTCAAACATTTAATTGATTGTATAGTATGCATGTATGTATGAGTGTGTTTTTGTGTGTATCTTGTGTTAGGAGCTGTTGTCACGCAGTCTGGCAGAGAGCGAGATGCGCAGTGCTCCGTACGAGTTTCCGGAGGACAGTCCCATCGAGCAGCTGGAGGAGAGGAGGCAAAGACTCGAGAGACAGATCAGCCAGGATGTTAAGTAAGACGATCCAGCTCCGTGCTTTCAGACAAGTGCTTTTAATCATGGCAGACAACAGAGTGCTGCTTACACTAATATGAATTTTATTACTGTAGGCCATCTGAAAGCAAATGTTAGGACTGAAAATATTAAATACTTTATCATTTATGCTCCTTAGTGTGCATTAATAAGTATTTTCTCTGTCACTGATGGACAGATATGAGCCTGACATTCTTCTCCGAGCCAAGCAAGACTTTTTGAAGACAGACAGTGCCACTGACCTTGAGTGAGTTCGAAACATCTTCCTGACAATCGACTCTGGAGGGCCCATGATGTCTTAAAAACATTCTTCTTGCCTTTATGCAGGTATCTCAAGGAGCAGAGTGAAGCACAGCTGGATCAATACCCAGAGCATGAGCTCATACCAGAGAGGGAGTACCAGAGAGTCAGCATCTCTGGAGAAGAAAAATGTGGTGTAAGAGAAAATACATTTTTCATCTGAGAACTAAAAAAGAATATAGTATTGCAATTTACATTTTAAATGCAGTTTAAAGAGCTTTACAGTCTAGTTAAAAAATGCAATAAATAATAGCAGTAACAAAAATATTAAATGTAAAATTTAGTAAAAGAATGAGTGTAAAAGAATTCACATAAAATATATATCAAGTAAATGTAAATAACATAAGTAACATAAATAACATTACATAAGTAAATTACATGCCAGTTAAAGTTCAGATTAGTCAATATATGTTTTTAATCGGTAACAAATGTTTATTGATAATGTATTTAGATATTTGGCTCATAAAAACACCATCTGCTTCACACAATGTTTTTTGTGTTGCATATGTGGAGAATATGGTGAACGCTAGCAATAGATTATCTTGGAACATAGTTTGTAAAGCGTAGTTTATAAAGCATTCAGAGACGTATGAATGTGTTCTAGTATAAAGAGATGGTGTTGAAGTTTTTCTAGCATGCGTTTATTTTCTTCCTGCTGCATTTTGAAGTTGTAGTTTTAGGAAAAAAACTGTTAAATTGATAAATGAGAATGTTATGTCTAACCCTTTCCCCCAGGTTCCCTTCACAGACCTGCTGGATGCTGCTAAGTGTGTGGTGAAGGCTCTGTTTATTAGAGAGAAGTACATGGCTCTGTCCATGCAGAGCTTTTGCAGGACCACTGCTCGATACTTGACGGAGCTTGGGGACAAACCTCTGGACCTCAGTGCATACCAGGAGATGCCTGAGGCCTCCATAACTGCAGGCAGGTTTTGTGCATAAATATGTACAGTATAATGTGAGAAAGTGACATGCTGTATCGTTTGGAGATATTTGATAATAAGGGACCACATTGTTATCTTGCATATGTATGTCTTCTTCCACAGGTGGCACAGTCCACCCACCGGTCTCAGAAACACACCCTTTTGAAGGCTTAGATCCAACTAGCTTTCCACCGGACATGGGCTACAGCTGCAAGATGATCAATGGTGTCGTACATGTGTTTACTCATAAGAGCAATATGGAGAAGTGAGAATTTCTTTTTACTATTTTTTCATTGAAGTGTCAGTCAGTCTAAGTGTCCGTACACCTCAGAAACCATATTGACTGAACTATTAAAATGTCCTTGAGTAGCAGACAGCTAGAGTAGTGCTCTTCAAAAGAGCGCTCCATAGCTATTATACTGTATTTACTGTTTAAAACTCTTTTCATTTTCCACCAGAGCCACAGAGCTGGATCTTCCCTACCCTGATCTGCAAGAGTATATAGCTGACATGAATGTCATGATGGCCCTCATCATTAATGGACCAGTGTAAGTGAGGCACAGCCTCACTTAAAAAATCCAGGATCAATTTGCATTGTTGTCTTTGTAATACTGATTAATTGTCATACAAACAGCTAATTGTTCAATTTATCAGTTGTTTAGTGCCTTAAGTTTTTTTCTAATACAATTTATTAGGTTACAATGATGGCATAATAAAGGACATGGGCCATTTGTTGCTCTGTAATATTTGTCCTGTGTAGTTTTGAGGATTATTTCATTCTCAGCTGTTCGGCTTGTCAACAGAAAATCGTTTTGCTATCGGCGGCTACAGTATCTGAGCTCCAAGTTTCAGATGCACATACTTTTGAATGAAATGAAGGAGCTGGCAGCTCAAAAGAAAGTTCCTCATCGGGATTTCTACAACATACGCAAGGTAACTTTCTGGATCTGTTCAGTCTGAAAACCATTACTGCTTGCCTATAAATGAGTTTAAAATAAAACAGCACTTGTATGTTTATAGAAACACTTTTTAGACACTTTATTAATACTAGTACTATGATGCTTCCTGTGTTTTCTCTCTTCTCTCAGGTGGACACACATATCCACGCTTCATCCTGCATGAATCAGAAGCACCTACTACGCTTTATTAAGAGAGCCATGAAGAAGTACCCTAAGGAGATTGTCCATGTGGAGAAAGGCCGGGAACAGACACTTATGGAGGTCTTTGAGAGTATGAATCTGACAGCTTTTGACCTTAGTGTGGACACACTGGACATGCATGCGGTAAGAAAGTCTGATTTGAGGCATGCTGAAAAGCAGGACATAATACATAACTCATCATTACTAAGCAATACAGCATTATACTACTGCTGTTGTTTCATTTTCTTCTTCCTGTTGGCTTAGGACCGAAACACTTTCCATCGCTTTGACAAGTTCAACTCCAAGTATAACCCAATTGGAGAGTCCATTCTCCGGGAGATATTTATTAAAACAGACAACCATATTGAAGGGAAATATTTTGGACACATTATCAAGGTATCATTTGCTGATTCACAGTGTAGCCTATAAGTATCACACAAGTATTTTTGTTATTTTGACTCAGTGTTTCAGCTCATGAATTACAAAATAATCCTCCCAGTATGAGATATAGTTTGCATCAATGTTAGGTGATTTATGTACATCTGTGATCTATGAGTCGATTTACATCTCTGTTGGGTGAACCATCAGGACTGAAAAAATGATGTTAGTGTTAAAATATCTTGGAAAAAACAAAAATAAAATAATAGAAATAAAATGATTACAATAAACCAAATATAAGCTTATTAATCTTATTTCTAGGCATGTTTTTTTTTTTAAGATTTGCATTTTCTTGTTTTATTCGCAGATTATTTTGATAATTCTAAACAATAATTTCTAGAAAGAAGCAAAATTATCTGCAAATAGAATAAGAAACTAAAGATTAAAATAGTAAAATATGCAATCTTATGTTTGATTTATTGTAATCTTATAATAATAAATAGAAGATAAAATTGAATAAATTTAAGATATCACTTGCTAATATGTGCACATGTTCTTAACATGCCAGTTTTGTCACTTACAGTCCACTAAAATAAATGATTTCAGGTCTGAGTCTTGTGTATTTCAATCAGTTAAATCCGAGCATTTCTAATAGTCAAAAAACTCACGTTCTCACTGTTTACTCAATTGATGAATAACAACAAGATATTTAATTAGTATTTTGTTGCCTTGTAGCCTTTATAAATTATTTCCTCATCCCCTGCTTTGCATTTCAGGAGGTGATGGAGGATCTTGAGGAAAGTAAGTATCAGAACGTCGAGCTGCGTTTGTCCATCTATGGCCGTTCCAGGGATGAGTGGGATAAACTGGCACTGTGGGCCGTCAAGCACAGAGTCTACTCTGATAACGTGCGCTGGCTCATCCAAGTGCCTCGTCTGTTGTGAGTGCTGATGTCTGCCTTCATATTTCCATCACACTGAGTAACATTTTGTTTCATATTAGTAGGTCACGTTATAGAGCAAAAGTTTTTTTGTACTTGGTGCTAATTTTTTTTTTAGTAAGAATGTGAAAGTAAACTGTTAATAACAGAGTATCTCCTCTACAGCGATGTCTATCACACTAAGAAACAGCTGAGTAATTTCCAGGAGATGTTGGAGAACATCTTCATGCCTCTGTTTGAAGTCACCATCCAACCAAGTAGCCACCCAGAGCTACATGTCTTCCTGCAAAATGTGAGCATTTAGCTGACAGTATTGAAGTATTTCGAGGTCTGTGTATATATAATGTGGTTTGGTTTCTTTTGAAATGTTGGGTAACAAAATGCTGCTGTGTCCATCAGGTGGTTGGGTTTGACAGTGTGGATGACGAGTCCAAACCAGAGCACCACATCTTTAACCTGGACAGTCCTCTACCTGCCAACTGGATTGAGGAGGATAATCCACCTTATTCCTACTATCTCTATTACACGTTTGCCAATATGACTGTGCTAAACCACCTGCGCAGGTATTTCTCATACAATGTCTGATAATAGAAGTATTTAAAGATTTTTGAGTGTCTCTTCATACATCACTGTCTCAATACATTTTCTGCAGTTGTTAATACACAATTTATTTATGTTTGATGCAAAAGTTGGACAGCCTTCCAGCTGGGATTACAAACTTAACACTCAACATTCATGGGCTCGTCTCTGCAGCTTGCTGATGATCTTACAATAAATTCATGCTGCTTACAAAGCAGGGGAAAGCTTACTATAGATATAGCTCGCATTTTCCACTATGTGAAATGCAGTGTTGGGAAGGTTACTTTGGAAATGTAATAGGTTACAGATTACAAATGACCCTATTTAAAATGTAATAAGTAGTGTAACTGGGAATTATTACTTTTTGATTACTTTTAAGTTTCTAATGGATATTTTCAACTAAATCATTTCCAAACATTTATACCAGGTAGGGTTAACCGTACAGTAGTACTCAACTCTGTTTACTGTTAGAATTTCAAAATCTTTCATCACTTGAATTAAGATTATATTAAATTAATTTTAAGCACAGCCACCACAAAACCAGACTTCATAACAAAAATTGTTTAATAATGTTTTAGGAATCAAATCTTTGCATAGCTATGACAGGACACACTGGCAACTAACAATGCCTTGAAAAAAAACAATCTGAAAAAAATAAAGTATATACATAAACCCAAATAGGCAATAAAACAGTTCATAAAACAGTTAATAAAAGAAAAACACTGGTGTCTCATAGCTGTGAAAGAAATTAATTAAATCTGTGTGCGCGCGCGTGTGTGTGAATTTCATAACTCGACTTTGTGAGTCATCATAACGTATGCTACAATGCTAAAATAACTAAGCTATATTAGATCTGACATTACCAACACATTTTCAAGGAAGAAAAATGTGAGATTTTTATATTTTCTATCAAAGGGTTCATATATAGAAGTGTGCCTGCTAAAGGTAGCTAGCAGACTAGCTCATTTGTTCTGAATGTTTTGAATACAGGTCATGAATGCACTATGGGGTCGATGAACGCGCTGGAACGTTTTGGTGGATTTTTTCCACATAGCAGCTACAGTAACTCGACTGATTACTCCGTCACTTTTTATTTTACAGAAACCAGTAATACATCATTCCAAACTAAAGGGTCTGTTTTTATTTCTGTACACTCACTCAAAAACCATATGCTTTTATAAAATAAAGAAAGGCTAGGTAACATACCTGCAGATACTTCTTAAGGTTGGGCATTGAAGCCTTTGATGTCGAAAGCATTTTAACAGCTGGATAACAAATTTTGCACTGAACTGTTATATTTGCACCCTTATCGGATTTCAGGATGAAATTATGTTTACATTTCCAGCACTGAAATGCATTTTTATCATTTGCCATGGTGCCAACTCTCAGACAGGTTGTAGTAGCCTAAAGCTTTCAGCGGCAATGCGGATTAATGTAATTAGCAGACTCGGTGCCGCAAATTCAAACCAGAGAACCAATCAAAAGCATCAGAATAGCACTGCACACATTAATGTTATTCAACATATCCTAGTTTTTTAAAGAAAATATTCAGATGTAACCCTATTTGTAATCTTTAACTTTTTCATAATTAACTGTAATTTAATTACATATTTTTTCTCAGTAACTGTAACGAATTACTGTTACACTTTTTTTTGTAATTAAATTACGTAACACCGTTGCATGCAACTAGTTACTGCCCAAATCTGGTGAAATGCAATAAAGAGATAGCTATGGAAGTCAAGGCAAGCCCAAGAAAACTTTTAGGTAGAACTGCCTGTATACTGTGCAGTAAGCCAAAGTAAAAAGATCGCTCATACAATCAATATCTGCATAGAAGAGTCATCAGAAGGAAACCTTACCTTCCACCTAATCACAAAAGTGAATGTCTGATGTATGCAAAAAAGATAGATACGCCAAAAACAAACAACTTTTCCAGCATGGGGTAGATGTATTATGATTTTGGGGTTGTGTGGCAGCCAGTGGCACAGGAAATATTATAAAAAGGTAGATGGAAGAGTGGATTCCAGTAGATATCAAATTTTGAAGAAAATATGACACAGTCAATAAGCTGAAAAGAGACTGATTTCTACAAAAGGACAATTATCCAAAACATATTAATAGATAAATAAAACAAAAATCCCCACCATGAGCTACTTCAAGAAACACATAATGAAGCTTTTGGCATCATGACGAATGGCCCCCACAGTTCCCTCACTTGAGGCACCCTCTACTTTTAGTAAAAATCTTACATTTGTGTTTATTTTATGACTTCTTTATTCAGTCAGTATATACATTTTGTATATTTCCATTTGTTTTTTATTTTCCAACCAAAAATGAAATCTTACAGAAAAATATCTGTAATGTCAATAAAGAAAGCAACATATTACATAACAGATCATTTTTCAGACGAAAACATAATGGACGCTCTTGAGATTTGCATGCAAAAAAGAAATTAGTGTCTCCAGAGGAACTGTGGCACAATCTTCAAGATGCTCAAGCAAGCTTACTGGCTAATGTCCTTATAAAACTGCACAAACTGTACCTGACACCTGAGGGATCTTTGCTGTTTCTTTGAATGCACTGTATTGTACTGTAAAATAGTATATTATATATTGTTTGTATAATGTTTGTAAGGTAATGACTTCTTAAAGAGTATACATAACACTCAGTATTGTTTCCTACAGGAGCAGGAACTTCAATACCTTTGTGCTGAGGCCACACTGTGGTGAAGCAGGGCCAATTCACCACCTGGTGTCTGGGTTCATGCTCTCAGAGAACATTTCCCATGGCCTGCTGCTCAGGAAGGTAAAATAAGACTTTTCCAGTAGGTTTCAAGGATTTTGTTTTGTGACTCCTTACATGATTAAGTTTAAGAACTAATAATTGTTAGCTCTTATTTTTCTCTCAGCCATTGCACTGTTAAATTCTGGAAATTAACTGGTCATAATTAGTGTTTATTTATTTTTAAATTGCAAGACAATACATGGATTTATAATCATTTGCTTGTGTTGTGGACACTCCACATAAACCGGCTAAAGATTTGTGTGAAATTACTTCAGAGTTCTTCTATAAAGAATTGTTCATTGTTAAATAGTTATTTTCTGAATGGTTCCACAGAGGCTGCACTCGATAGCAGTCTGAGTTAAAGTAACAACCTTTTTAGTTTCTATGACAAGAGAGTCTTAGGAATAGTTTTAGGACTTCTTTCCACATTTTTGTCTTATTAATTACAAGAGATGGAAAAATTATTTTATTATTATTATTATAATATAAATATATAAAGTAATATTTGTCCATTAATAAATGAATGAAATCAGTTACATTTACATTTTTTTGGCATTTGGTATATGCGTATATCCAGAGCAACTTTGAGAACATTAACCATCAACTTCAGGGTCAATTATTTTCCTATTACAGTTATCATTGTGCTTTGTTATCTTACATAAGTTATACATTATACATAGAGTCACTGCATATAGAATATCAATGTCATTGTTTATTTTTTCTGCTTGGAAAAAGATTTTCTTGCCTATACACAGCAGACATCTCAATGTAGCTGTGATTAATGATTAGTAGACAGGATTGCATTCATACCTGCTGGGAAGAGACATGGGTGTGTTTGTGTATGTGTGATGTTACCTCCAGGCTCCTGTGCTGCAGTATCTGTATTATCTGGCTCAGATCGGCATCGCCATGTCTCCTCTCAGCAACAACAGCTTGTTTCTTAGCTACCATCGCAACCCGCTGCCTGAATATCTGTCCAGAGGCCTAATGGTCTCCTTATCTACTGATGACCCTCTGCAATTTCACTTCACAAAGGTCAGAGTCTGTTCAACAAGTAACATTTACTTAGAAAGAGAGATGTTCATCTGAAAATACAGGCTAAAATATTTGTGGAGAGTCAGTCTTGGGCTATATGTTTAACTGGGAAGTACAAAAAGCTGTCTATTTGTATGTGTTTTTCAGGAGCCATTAATGGAGGAGTACAGTATAGCTGCTCAGGTGTGGAAGTTGAGCTCATGTGATATGTGTGAGCTGGCAAGAAACAGTGTACTTATGAGCGGCTTCTCCCACAAGGTGCTGAATCACTCTGCAACAGCAAAGACACACACACACACACACATTTATGTCATGCACTGACTATACATATGACACACTGACTTAAATCTACCTTGTATATCTACTCTGTAGTCTATTTATCTGCTCTTTGTATCATCTAGATCTACCATCTAGGTTAAATTTTGTAGTTATAAAATGACTAACTGTAGCCAGATTATGACTTTGCACATGTCACAACTTGCATGAAAGGCTGTATCACAGGCCCCCCTGTCACAGGTTGTATGTGAAATAAGATATGATATCACCTCCAAGGTGGACCAAAGAGTAGGTGAGTAGGTTCGCTAATTCACACAGTTTTGCTGTGTAACTCACACCAGCACCATACACTACAGCCTCACTGTAGTAAGTAAACAGGGTGATCCCTTTCTACTGATAGAAAGTTTAACAAGGCTGTCAGACATTCTACAATCAGTAACCATATACCTACAAAGTTCACCGATTAATGAGACATTGTATTACAAGCAGGAAAGATATACTAATAATGAATGATTAATACTACACTATGGCACTTACAACATACAGTAACATACAGTAATGTGAAAACATATTTAATACCTGAATCTAAGTAGTCTAACCTGAGTAAGACCTATGTTTATTAAATCAACTGTTAGAAATAAGTAGTCTTCTCAAGATTTATGGGATAAAATGAGCAAAAAGTAATATGATTATAAGTCATTATTGCATGAAAATTTTGAGCTTGAATGCTGTAGAGTTTTAATTTAACATAAACTTCTCTTGTTGTAATCATTTATAAATATAAACACACATTATATATATATATATATATATATATATATATATATATATATATATATATATATATATATATATTTTTTTTCCCAGTAAGTATAGATTGGAATATATGTGTTCAATCACCATCCATTTTCTTAGGAGCTTGTATACCTTCACATTCAGGCGGTTAACTAATCAGCCAAACATGTTTTGAATTTTTCTGTTTTTTACACTATTCTCTTGTAAACACTACAGACTGTTGTATGTGAAAATCCCTGGAGATCATAACCAGCCATCTGGCACCAACAACCATGCCACAATGCCATAGCCAGCATCTGCATGATTTTTCACACTGTGCTTCTGCCAAATGATTGGCTGGTTAAATAACTGCATGAAATTTACAGGTGTTCCTAATAAAATGGATGGTGAGTGCATGTTTTATGCATTATGACTGTATAGGTGAAGAGTTACTGGCTGGGTCCCAACTACATCAGAGAAGGTCCAGAAAGCAACGACATCCGCCGGACCAACGTCCCTGACATTCGTGTGGCATACCGATTTGAGACGATGTGTGAAGAGCTGAATCTGATCACCCAGGCAGTGAGGAGTGAGGAGCTAGAGACCATTGAAGAGGAGGCTCCATGCATGAGCGCAGTGCAGAGTGCACAGTAGGGACAGGGAAGAGTAGCACTGAGCAGAGAGTCTGAAGGGCTGTTTAAAGAAACTGGTAGTCAGTCATATCTGAGGTGATGCATAGTGTGTTAAACTGATGTTAGACATACTGCATAACACAATAAAAGAAAAGTGAACATTTCAAAGTTGTGCATGCCCTTTTGAATGTAAACTAGATTACTGAATCTGTCTTCAGTATTGTCTGCAGAAACATCATTCCTGAAAGTTATGCACCTCACATTGTCAGCAGCCAGTAGTTTGTCCCAATGGTCACAGCTCCCATCAGATATTACCAACAAAAAAAAAAGATGCCATGGCCCCAGCAAGCATGACAAACCAATGTGCTGCTATGTGTTGGTGTACTTTTGTGGTGGAGGTGTTGTTATTGTTCAAGGCCTTATTTATAGCATTATCAAAATCTGGCCTGGCATTTCCTATGACATCTGACTGGGCTTAATTAGTTGATGATCATCAAAACTGGTGTATTAAGGGTAGTTTTATTTGGAAATCAATGCCATGAACAATGGATTTGTGTCAGAGCTGCTATTCTACACAGTGTTTGATTTTAAATGAACATCTCATCTTATTTTCTTTTTTTGTCAGACATATTTGGATCATGTTGACTTGTACCTGGTACCTATGTTATTTACTGGTTTATTAGTGCCCATATTCTTTTATACATGTGTGTACTTGAATAA
This sequence comes from Hemibagrus guttatus, assembly GCA_033459395.1. Lineage (NCBI taxonomy): Eukaryota > Metazoa > Chordata > Actinopteri > Siluriformes > Bagridae > Hemibagrus > Hemibagrus guttatus. The sequence continues at coordinate 17,752,109 of JAUCMX010000007.1, forward strand.
TTGTATTGAATTATTAATTGCATCTGAAAAATGAAGTAAACTTTATTTTCCTCTTCTGTGTTATCTGTGTAAAAATTAGTTGTCATTTCTGATTATTTCATTATTCATTGTTACGTGCCGAGGCACGTATTTTGGTTAGTGTTAGGATGGCTTTGTTTTCACAGCGTGACAGACTGGGGAAACGTGATGCGACTGGCTGCTTGCCCAGTTCCTGCCATTGACGGGAGGAGCCAAGTCGCGCGGACGCCGCCCCGGAAGAGCATCCGGAAGAATCAGAAAGAGCTTTGTTGCCCAGTATGTTTGCGCATACAAGGAATTTGTTTTTGTGTCACAAGCTCCAGTGCACAGAGACAACAACAATACAAACAACAACAGAAAATAGGATGAGAAATAAAAATACTCATATTTAAATAGGAAAAAGTAATTTGTATGTACAGAATAAGGAAGAAGTTGGAGACAATAAAAGAGACTGGCGCCATATCCGGCGCGCGTTTTCTAGGTCCGTGTACTTTTTGGTATTTAAAGTTTCTTTTTATAAACAGGAAATGAAAGTAATATTTTATTTTAATTTTAAAATCCATAAACAATAAAGTAAGTAATAAATCGTTTTTTAATTATGTGATGAAAATGTCAGACACCTTTTTAAAATTAGACCTGATTTTCTTTCCTCATTTATACTTCAAATAAAGAAAGTTCTATAGCATAGAAACGAAAAAAAAAAAAAAAAAACAGCCGAATTTTCTAGCGTGGTAAAGTTAGTTAGTTACTTTAGGGACCGTCTGCAAATTTACCCCTCAGTACAAAACGAAGTCCAATAATTGATACAAATTATGTTTACAAAGCCATGGTAAATGACTTGTGGGCAAACTGAATGAAAATATTTAGCAAATATGTCGCCTTAGACAATACCTCTCCTAATGTATGTACAGTACACAAATATTTTTAGGAATAAAAATACAGAAATTCATCAGAATGGGGTTAGTCATGTTCCAAAAGTTGTAGTACATTTGTAGTTACAAGACTGACTTACTACAGGTGAAAGTCCCAAGCTAAGATGAAGGGGTGTTATGACCAAAGATCAGTGTCTCCAAGTGCTTGTTCTTTTACCTGTTCTTGGATCTGCTCTGTCGTCAAAGTTTTTAGGTCCATATGCTGAATCTTTGGAGTCTGACGAGCCCTTGGTTAAGCGATCCTCGACCCAGTTAGGTGCTCGACTGATTAAGGCCCTGTCCACACGAACGCGGGTATTTTCAAAACCGCAGCTTTTTTATGCGGTTTGTCGGTTCGTCCACACGCAAGCGCAGCATCAGGTCACTGAAACCGAACATTTTTTGAAAACTCCGGCCAGGGTGAAGATTTTTTAAAAGCCCGGTTGCAGTGTTATCGTGTAGACGGCGAAACCGGAGACGCGCCGTCGTCTCCTTTGTTTGACGTCAGATTGTGCGCCGCTATCTCTTTTTATTATTATTATTTTATTAAATGCTATTATTATAATAAAAACAATTTGACATCGAAGCATTCAGTATTTGAACAATTCAAACAAAATAAGGCACAGAACAGGTTTACAGAACAAGTACACTATAGCAGGGTGTGATTTGTGGAAAAACCAGAGGGGGGGATGTTTTGAAAGTAAGCTGATATACTGCTCTGAATTCTCTTCATTTTTCGCTTATTTTTATTTTTCACGCTGACATTGAGCGTTAGTCGGTGCTTGGTGACATTTGGAAAAGTCGTGCATGGAAGACCACTGGAAGAGGATCGCGGTATTGTACAAGACGTGGAGCGGGAGCGTTGATAGTGAAAGTCCGTTTCTGGTTTTATTATTGTTTGCGCTAACAGCGTTTCACTTAGATATATTTTTTAAATATTTGAATATTTTATTTTTGGTATTTTATATAATCTATTTTTGAATAAGCATTTAATCGCACCCTGCACTATAGTCTTCTTCTTCTTCTTCTTCTTCTTCTTCTTCTTCTTCTTCTTCTTCTTCTTCTTCTTTCGGCTTTTCCCTTCAGGGGTCGCCACAGCGAATCATCTCTCTCCACCTATCCCTATCTTCTGCATCCTCAACACTTGCACCCACTAGCTTCATATCCTCATTTATTCCAACAGCTGTAGAATTTAGAATGCTGTCAACAGCTGTAGAATTAAGAATTCGGAATGCTTCTAACAACTGTAGAATTTAGAATTCTATTAACAGCTTTAGAATTTATAATGCTTCTAACAGCTGTAGAATTTTGAAATTAGAATGCTACCAACAGCTGCAGAACTTAAAATGCTATCAACAGCTTTAGAATTCAGAATGCTATGTACAACTATAGAATTTAGAATGCTTTGAACAGCTGTAGAATTTAGAATGCTATCAACAGTTGTAGAATTTAGAATGCTTCTAACAGCTGTACAATTCAGAATTTAGAATGTTTCTAGAATGCTATTAACTGCTGTAGAATTGAGAATTTAGGATGCTTATAACAGCTGTAGAATTTAGAATGCTATTAACAGCTGTATAAATTAGAATGCTTCTAACAGCTTTAGAATTTAGAATGCTTCTAACAGCTGCAGAATTTAGAATGCTTCCAACAGCTGTAGAATTTAGAATGCTATCTACAACAATAGAATTTAGATTGCTTCTAACAGCTGTAGAATTTAGAATGCTTCCAACAGCTGTAGAATTTAGAATGCTATCTACAACAATAGACTTTAGATTGCTTCTAACAGCTGTAGAATTTAGAATGCTATCGACAGCTGTAAAATTTAGAATGCTTCTAACAGTTGTACAATTCAGAATTTAGAACGCTTCTAGAATACTATTAACTGCTATAGAATTGAGAATTTAGGATGCTTCTAACAGCTGTAGGATTTAGAATTCTTGTAACAGCTGTAGAATTTAGAATGCTATCAAATTCTAAATTCTACAGCTGTTACAAGAATTCTAAATTCTGAAGCTGTTAGAAGCATTCTAAATTCTAATTTCTACAGCTGTTAGAAGCGTTTTAAATTCTAGATTCTACAGCTGTTGATAGCATTCTAAATTCTACAGCTGTTAGAAGCATTCACATATCATATCACCTTATTCATTCAATCATCAGCCACCTCTTCTCTGTTATCTAATCTATCTATCTATCTATCTATCTATCTATCTATCATTTATTATTATTATTATTAAAACAGTGTTCTTCTCCTTTATGCTTTCTCATATACAGGCAACCTGGTAACAAATTGTTTCCATGTAGCCCCACTGTGCTGCACAGTATTTATTCATTCATTTGAACAAATATTGAATATTTTGATGAAAGCTGTCATTATGTAGTGCAAAATACTATGTATACTCAGTGGTAGTAGTTCCATTTGCTATATAGTGTACTGTTTTTAAAATATATAGTGTGTCTTTTTAAAATAGTTTCAACAACTGTTATCTTCTTCTTCTTCTTCTTCTTTCGGCTTTTCCCTTCAGAGGTCGCCACAGCGAATCATCTCTCTCCACCTATCCCTATCTTCTGCATCCTCAACACTTGCACCCTCTAGCTTCATATCCTCATTAATTCCATCCATATACCTCCTCTTTGGCCTTCCTCTTTGCCTCCTGCCTGGCAGCTCCATGTCCAACATTCTCCTACCAATATACTCACTCTCCCTCCTCTGAACATGTCCAAACCATCTTAATCTGATCTCCCTAACTTTGTCCCCCAAACGTCCAACATGAGCTGTCCCTCTGATGTACTCGTTCCAAATCCTGTCCAATCTTGTCACTCCCAAAGAGAACCTCAACATCTTCAGCTCTGCTACCTCTAGCTCTGACTCCTGTCTCTTCCTCAGTGAGACTGTCTCTAAACCATACAGCATGGCCGGTCTCACCACTGTCCTGTACACCTTCCCCTTGATTCTCGCTGATATTTTCTGATCACACAGAACTCCCGACACCTTTCTCCACCCATTCCAACCTGCCTGCACTCGCTTCTTTACCTCTTTCCCACACTCTCCATTACTCTGGACTGTTGACCCCAAGTACTTAAACTCCTGTACCTTCTTCACCTCTTCACCCTGTAACCTTACTGTTCCACTTCCCTCCCTTTCATTCACACACATGTACTCAGTCTTACTACGACTGACCTTCATTCCTCTTCTCTCCAGCGCAAATCTCCACCTCTCCAGGTTTTCCTCCACCTGCTCCCTGCTCTCACTACAGATCACAATGTCATCTGCAAACATCATTGTCCAAGGAGACTCCTGTCTGACCTCCTCTGACAACTGGTCCATCACTATAGCAAACAGGAAGGGGCTCAGAGCCGATCCCTGATGCAGTCCCACCTCCACATTGAACTCCTCTGTCTGACCTACAGCACACCTCACCACTGTCCTGCTCCTCTCATACATGTCCTGCACCACTCTGACATACTTCTCTGCTACTCCTGACTTCCTCATACAGTACCACAGCTCTTCTCTTGGCACCCTGTCATACGCTTTCTCCAAGTCTACAAACACACAGTGCAACTCCCTCTGACCATCCCTATACTTCTCCATCAAAATTCTCAGAGCAAAAATTGCATCTGTTGTGCTCTTTCTGGGCATGAAGCCATACTGCTGCTCACAAATTTCCACTACCTTCCTTAACCTAGCTTCCACTACTCTTTCCCATAGCTTCATTGTATGGCTCATCAACTTTATCCCCCTATAGTTGCTGCAACTCTGCATTCTTAATTCTACAGCTTTCTTAATTCTACAGCTTTCTTAATTCTACAGCTGTTAGAAGCATTCTAAATGTTAGAATGCTTCTAAGAGCTGTAGATCTTGATCAAATCTTAGAATGCTGCAAACGGTCCCAATGCCCTAAAACGCACACAGATGGCAAGATTCATATGTAAACTTTACATTTTCGTTCGATACACGTTTAGTTTGTACAAGTGATGCTACAGAAAATAAAAAATCAAGTGTTTTTTTGTTGTTGTTTTTTTTTAAATCACAGTGTTTCCTCACTCCGCCCACTTGAAAACACAACCTGTGTAACAACGACCTTGATTCCATTATTTCGTTTTACGTAACGTTATTAGGAAGGGAAGTGACGTCAGCAGGTCTCGAGGGGTGGGTTTCAAGCCGTTTTTTAAACCGTAGCGCAGGCACTTGGGGTGCATTCACATTGTGGTTGTGTTCAAGATGGTGATCAAGGTTGTTTACTGGGATATTCGTGGGGTAAGAGCTGAGCAACATAATGCAAGTTTTGCGCTGCTCGTGTTTAAGATGTTTCATTGGTTTGCGCGTTAATTAGCTGTTACACACACAAGTGTGCTGCTGTAGGGGCAAATCGACGCCCAAATCTAGCAAAATGTCTACTAAAGTGACTTGTTAGTACCGCTTTGGCACGGTTTATTCGCATCCGTACAGTTAACAGGCAACATAGTAGTAGAAGTCAGATAAAGCAGATTGGACACTTCTTTTAGACTTCTTTTGAGCGGAATTAACCGCCTCGGTTCGACGGTTAAAATGTTCAACAATAGTAATGTGTCGTTTGCGAACGAGTCGACTCTTTGAACCCGTGTAGGTGAACGGTAGGAGTCGACTCGCATTTCTATTTCGGCTCTTCAGAAATGCGAGTCGACTCCTACCGTTCACCTACACGGGTTCAAAGAGTCGACTCGCATTTCTGAAGAGCCGAAATATATATTTTCAGTGTTTTTCTAAATATTGTGCAGTGTTCGATTATTTAATGCCGATTCAACATGCTGTGCCTTAGTGACCAAAAAGGCATACATTGGATCAGTTTGAATTTTGTGTGTGTGTGTGTGCGCCTGAGGCAAAGTGAGGTTCACGTCTGGTGAACATCAGGGTAAAATAATCAAATTCTCTTTTCAAGTTAAAGGACAACTCCACCCTGAAACCATGAAATATTTGTTAAATGTGCTTATCGACTCAATGTGCTGTATTTTCATTATTCCTCTGAAAAGTTTCTGCGAGATATCACAAAGGGTACATTGCCAAGCAGTTATAATAGTTTAATAGAAGAAAAGCTTTAACGATTTTAAACATAAGGTATAACAGGGTTCTGTGTTCAATGCAAAGAACACAAGAGCAAGTCTTTCCATGCTCATTTACCATTTTATTAATGTTTAATATCATATTTGGGTGAAAGAGCAGGACAGGATAAAGTATTGCAGGAAAAACTGGAAAAATGAACCAAAGTAGACTCAAATGAGAAGTTGAAAGTTTAAGCTAAATCAATTTCAATTAAAATATTATTCATGACATTGAAGGTCACATGTTAATAAATTGTAAAAGTTTAATATGCAAGTAGTTCTCCAGCATGTACAATAATGTATAAATGCAGGAAGTTATTACTGTCTTTCCCTGTATGTATCAAATGATTTTCCATTGATTTATAAAAAGATTTTCTAAGAAATATTTTGTGATTGTAATGCTATATTAATCAGAATGCACAGAAAAAGAGAAATTTGATTGAATAAATTAAGTGATGCGTAACAATTTACAACATTAGCCAGTTATGGGGAGTGAACAACCCCTTCAAGGGGCTGTTTGAGAGCCAGAAGAGTAGACCAGTAATAACAATGAGCTGGGCAGTGAGAACCAACTCCAATAGCCAGAATTCCCATCATTATTCAAAACAAGTAAGCTTTGTGTTTTTGTTTAACAGCTTGCTCAGCCCATTCGCCTGCTGTTGGAGTACACTGGTGCTGAATGGGAGGATAAATTCTATTCCTGTGGTGAAGGTAAATGGCTACAATACAGTTTATTATATAATTAAAATACAATCATTTTTATTCACCTTCATAGTGGACAGGTGAGAGACAAACGTTAACGAAGTAGATATGATTTTTTTTTTTTTTTTTTTTTTAACTAAAAAGGCAAGTAGTTTATATTTTATCAAAAATGGTTATTATTGTTTTAATTTAGCATTGTGTGTGAGGAAATGTATTGACATGCATATTTCTTTTAATTACAGCTCCCAGTTATGATAAAAGTGGCTGGTTCAATGACAAAGCCAAGCTTGAAATTGACTTTCCTAATGTAAGTGGTGTTAAGTTTGGGAAAATACAGGTGCATGTCAATAAATTAGAATGTCGTGGAAAAGTTCATTTATTTCATTAATTCAACTAAAATTGTGAAACTCGTGTATTAAATAAATTCAGTGCACACAGACGGAAGTAGTTTAAGTCTTTGGTTCTTTTAATTGTGATGATTTTGGCTCACATTTAACAAAAACCCACCAATTCACTATCTCAACAAATTAGAATATGGTGACATGCCAATCAGCCAATCAACTCAAAACACCTGCAAAGGTTTCCTGAGCCTTCAAAATGTTCTCTCAGTTTGGTTCACTAGGCTACACAATCATGGGGAAGACTGCTGATCTGACAGTTGTCCAGAAGACAATCATTGTGGCTTACGCTCCTTGTGAAGGGTGTCAAACATTCATTGCCAAAGAAGCTGGCTGTTCAGAGTGCTGTATCCAAGCGTGTTAACAGGAAAAAGTGTGGAAGAAAAAGATGCACAACCAACCGAGAGAACCACAGCCTTATGAGGATTGTCAAGCAAAATCCATTCAAGAATTAGAGTGAACTTCACAAGGAATGGACTGAGGCTGGGGTCGAGGCATCAACAGCCGCCACCACACACAGATGCGTCAAGGAATTTGGCTACAGTTGTCGTATTCCTCTTGTTAAGCCACTCCTGAACCACAGACAACATCAGAGGCGTCTTACCTGGGCTAAGGAGAAGAAGAACTGGACTGTTGCCCACTGGTCCAAAGTCCTCTTTTCAGATGAGAGCAAGTTTTGTATTTCATTTGGAAACCAAGGCCCTAGAGTCTGGAGGAAGGGTAGAGAAGCTCATAGCCCAAGTTGCTTGAAGTCCAGTGTTATGTTTCCACAGTCTGTGATGATTTGTGGTGCAACGTCATCTGCTGGTGTTGGTCCATTGTGTTTTTTGAAAACCAAAGTCACTGCACCCGTTTACCAAGAAATTTTGGAGCACTTCATGCTTCCTTCTGCTGACCAGCTTTTTGAAGATGCTGATTTCACTTTCCAGCAGGATTTGGCACCTGCCCACACTGCCAAAAGCACCAAAAGTTGGTTAAATGACCATGGTGTTGGTGTGCTTGACTGGCCAGCAAACTCGCCAGACCTGAACCCCATAGAGAATCTATGGGGTATTGTCAAGAGGAACATGAGAAACAAGAGACCAAAAAATGCAGATGAGCTGAAGGCCACTGTCAAAGAAACCTGGGCTTCCATACCACCTCAGCAGTGCCACAAACTGATCACCTCCATGACATGCCGAATTGAGGCAGTAATTAAAGCAAAAGGATCCCCTACCAAGTATTGAGTACATGTACAGTAAATGAACATACTTTCCAGAAGGACAACAATTCACTAAAAATGTTTTTTTATTGGTCTTATGAAGTATTCTAATTTGTTGAGATATTTGGTGGGTTTTTGTTAAATGTGAGCCAAAATCATCACAATTAAAAGAACCAAAGACTTAAACTACTTCAGTCTGTGTGCACTGAATTGATTTAATACATGAGTTTCACAATTTGAGTTGAATTACTGAAATAAATCAACTTTTCCACGACATTCTAATTTATTGAGATGCACCTGTAGTTGTAACTTGTTGAAATATATGAAGTAAACTACAGTAACTCTGCTTTTCTTTTTAGCTGCCCTACCTTGAGGATGGAGAGAGGAAGATTGTGCAGAGTAATGCCATAATGAGATACATTGCCCGTAAAAACAACCTCTGTAAGGGATCACTTTTCATTCACTTGAAAGATTTCGATGGTTTTCTTAAGCTGCTCTTAGCACAGAGTTATCATTGACATTGCATCATTAGGTTCAGCTGATTATATATTGCAACAGTGTTTAAACAGTTTCACAAAAGGGTATCATGCAAGTGCATTTCTTATAAATGACTAGACAAAATGCTACTAGTTGTTTAAATAGCCAGAAAAGGTAAGGCTTGCAGACATTTGCAACTAGGTTTTGTTTAAACAGAACTGAGTTGAATATCTGTGCTACAGTGCTTTTGTGGCCATGTTGCAGTTTCTAGATAAAAGCTTACTGTATCTTTCTCTTCATTTATTTCTGAAGGTGGTGAGACTGAGGATGAGAAGATCAGAGTGGATATTTTGGAGAATCAGGCAATGGACTTCCGCAATGGTTTTGTCATGCTCTGTTATCTAGATTTTGTAAGTTTTCAGATTCATTTCAAAATTGTGTTTTTAACTGCATGTAGACTGCACTATCTAGTCAGTGAGGGCCATACTTGGAGTTGACGACTTAAGTTCAAAACTGTACGTCAGAATTCACTTCCATCAAAAGTTGTGTAACACAATTGCATTCTGATGGCCCATTCAGATTATTAAAATAACGGGTGAGTAGTTTATGCCTCCTGTGTTCTCAGGCAAAGGTGTCTGAACTGACCTCCATGTTTAAACACAGACGCTTGCCTTTAAACTAGAGAAAATCTAAAGTAAAGAAGCAGACAGTTTGTAAATAAACAAATGGGTTCTGCCAATTATTTGCTTTTATTTTTTTTTGTATTGTGCAGTTAATTGGTCAGAAAATTTAACATTGGCACACGATTCTAAATCAAGTTTATGAAATCATGATTTTTGCAGGATGCATCACATGCGTAATTCACAAAAGAGTGGTATTCATTGTTTAATACGACACTATAAAACTCTCATTTCTTTACCTTTTCAGGATAACAAAAAGCAGGGCTACTTGGATGCACTGCCAGGGGTTCTGAAGCAGTTCTCCAACTTCCTGGGAGAGAGGAAGTGGTTTGCTGGTGATAAGGTAACTTATGCTGACTCCACAAAATGTTTCTGACCTTACACTCTAAACTTCTGCTTCCAGCATTACATTGGATGTGTAGTAAATTTAGCGTTATTTGGATGTAGATCACATTTGTGGACTTCATCATGTACGAATTGTTGGACCAGCACCGCATGTTTGAGCCCAAATGCCTGGACAACTTCAAGAACCTCAGAGGTTTACTGGACAGATTTGAGGTTTGGCTTAAATCCTGTTTTGTTTCTTCAATCTTATTTGAAGCTTCAGTTATTGTGATTTCTGCATGAAAAGCATACAACATAAAATACAAAGGAAAACGTAAGCAGAAAGTCGACTAACAATTGTGCTATTACTCTCATTAAAGGCACTTGACAGGATCTCAGCCTACATGAAATCCAGCAGATTCATGAAATCACCTGTAAACAACAAGATGGCAAAGTGGGGAAACAAGAAGGAATAAAAACAGTGGCACTTTTCTGATGGTACTTTTGAAGTACTGCTCTGTAGTTGATGTTACAGGAGTTTTTGCCATGTAATGTTCTAAATCACCTTTAAAAGCCTTAAATGTATTAAACAGCAATCATCTGCAATCAAACTGATTGACTTCTTTTGGAAACGCTATGAATAAATACACAGCAAAGCACTTACTAGTTGTTTAAAGCAAAAAACAGGTGTGACTTGTTTAAAATTGTGATGATTTTGTTTACTACTTTTAAAGAGTGAAACATTGTGCTCCAGGCTTATTTCCACTCAATAAAAAAAAAAAATGAAGATTTTTGTTCATTGCCAATGTAATCTTGATCTTTTGCTGCCTTTCTGCATTGATTTAATAAAAAAAAAAATAGGATAATGAATAATAGCATCAATAATAGCCATGCTGAAACATCACCATGACTCAGAACATTTTCTGTGTACACAATGCATCCGCTAGTATATAATAAAATGTAGGGCGTTTCCCCTTAGTATGTCTAAGAACCATAACAATTCAGTTTGATGAAAAGGCACTTTTTATTTGAACATTCAAAGAAGTCAATTCAGACATTTGGTTTATCAGAAGCTTCAAAACCATTCTAGAGAGCATGGATCATATTTTGTGACAATAAATGACACATAATTCAGGTGTGTGTATATTAAAGAGGAATGCATTATACAACAGACACAAGCTCTATGGAAAGTTTTATATATATATATATATATATAAAGAATCAGTTGGTCTTGGGAATAATTTCTGTTTTTTTGTGGCGAGATTAACCTGGATCACAGAATCTATAAATATTCAGCAAATATGACTTATTTTTTTATAAATATTTCAAAATTAATTTCATATTCAAAATTAGTTAGATGATAAATAGGACAAAAACAGGATCAGACACAACAGATTTTCCTACCTATTAAAGATAACTTTAGTCGTTACCTAAGTTCAGATACCTAACTTGTTTTCATAAACCAACAAATGCAGCATGCAATCACTGTGCAGTTCTCTTGAGTGAATCCATTAATCAGCATCTGCTCCCTCACCAAAGCCCATGATGTCAGGTTTAGCGGCCATTGTAGTGATTATAATCTGCTTCACTGGCAAGCTGTGGAAACATGCACTTGTTCATGTACTTAAATATGCAGAAAAATGTGTAATATATCCTTTCTTATTAGCTGTCTTCTATTGTAAATGTATAAATCAATATTTATATTGATAAATATATGATTTTTATAGAACCATGGCTTAACAACAACATTCCCGGCAGCGCCATTGAGCTAGAGGGACACAGTGTTTTCCAGGCAGACAGATCAGCAGTGGACTCTGGTAAGCATAAGGGTGGAGGTCTGTGTATTAATGTTAACAAATCATGGTGCAAAGACTTGAATATAATTGAAAGTCATTGCTCAGCTCATCTGGAGTATTTGATGATTAAATGCAGACCCTTTTATTTGTCAAGAGAATTCTCAGCCATTATTGTGACTGCAGCATACATCCCTTCAGATGCTAATGCTAAGTCTGCTATGGAAGAACTGCATGCAGCTATCAGCAAGCAACAGGCCAAGCATCCCGATGGGGCTATTATTGTTGCTGGGGACTTCAACCACTCCAACTTAAGATCTGTACTCCCCAAATTTCATCAGCATGTTTCCTGCGCTACTAGAGGGTCAGTCTGATGACCTCTCTTTGTTCATGCTACCCAAATACACACCACTCATCAAACGTGTGAAACCATCAGTGAAGACAGTGAAGGTATGGCCAGAGAGGGGCATTTCCTCAGTACAGCAACAGGTACAAGACACTGACTGGAACATGTTTGCCTCACAGGCCACCTCAGGAGCACAGACAGACATTAACACCTATACATCATATGTACTGGACCATATCATCATGTGTATTGACAACATTACCACTGTCAAACATGTGAAACACTTTCCAAATCAGAAGCCATGGATGAACTCTGAGGTCCACCTCTTGTTGAAAGCAAGAGATGCTGCTTTTAAATCCGGCGATGCAGAGGACTACAGCACAGCCAGGGCCAACCTGAAAAGGGGCATTAGGAAAGCCAAGCATACACAAACTATGCATCGAGGAGCACTTCCACAACAGACCGACCCCAGACGCATGTGCAAAGGCATCCAGACCATCACTGACCATAAACCTTCAATACAGTCTCTACCAACCAGCAATGCTTTCCTCCCAGATGAGCTCAACCACTTCTTTGCTCGCTTCGACAAAGGCATCATACACCACACCAGAAATGCTGACTCATCCACGGTTGTTCATCCAATATCACTCTCCACAACAGAGGTACACTCAGCACTGAGCAGAGTAGATCCACATAAGTCAGCTGGTCCTGATGGCATACCCGGACGTGTGCCCAGGACTTGTGCTGACCAACTGGCGCAAGTCTTCACTGGCATTTTCAACCTGTCACTGGCCCAGGCCACTGTTCCCACATGTCTGAAGACTACAACCATTATACCAGTGCCCAAGCATTCTTCTGCAGAGTGTCTGAACGATTTCCGCCCTGGTGCACTCACCTCCATTGTTATGAAGTGCTTTGAGAAGCTGGTCCTAAGTCATCTCATAGCGTGTCTCCCACCTACACTGGACCCACACCAGTTTGCCTACCGTCCAAATAGATCAACAGAGGACGCCATTTCCACTGCTATTCATCTAGCTTTCACCCACCTGGACACCAACAATACATACATTCGGATGTTGTTCATTGACTTCAGCTCTGCTTTTAATACAGTCATCCCTGGTAAACTGATCACTAAGCTCAGTGACCTGGGTATCTGCACATCCATATGCAATTGGATTATGGATTTCCTAACAAATAGACCTCAGTCTCTAAGGTTTGGTAATCACATATCCTCAACCCTCATACTGAACACCTGCGTCCCACAAGGCCGTGTGCTGAGCCCACCGCTCTACTTCCTGTTCACCCATGACTGTGTTCCGCGGCATAACTCTAACATCTTCATTAAATATGCGGATGATACCACAGTTGTTGGACGAATCAGCAACAACGATGAATCGGCCTACAGGGAGGAGATCCAGAGCCTGTCAGCATGGTGTTCCATGAACAACCTCACCCTCAATGCCACGAAGACCAAAGAGCTCATTGTGGACTTCCGGAAATCCAGCAGCAGTAGACACTCCCCTATCTACATCAACGGGTCTGAAGTAGAGCATGTCTCCAGCTTTAAGTTCCTGGGTGTCCACATCTCTGAGGATTTGTCTTGGCATCAGAACACCTCAACTCTGGTTAGGAAGGCGCAACAACGTCTTTACTTCCTGAGAAGATTAAAAAAAGTTCATCACTCCCCCAAGATCCTGTCAAACTTTTACCGCTGCATTATTGAGAGCATCTTGACGAGCTCCATCACAGTGTGGTATGGCAGCTCCACAGTGTGTGAAAGGAAATCACTGCAAAGGGTGGTGAAAACCGCCCCAACGCATCATCTGCACCCAACTACCTGCTATTAAGTCCCTTCACCACAGTAGATGTCTGCACAGAGCACACAAAATTATCAAGGACTCCTCCCACCCTAGTTACAAACTGTTCAACCTCCTTCTGTCCAGGAGAAGATACAGGTCCATCCACACCAGAACCAGCAGGTTCAGGGCCAGATTTTTTCCCCACAACCACAAATCTTCGGAACTCTACATTATACCGCTAGGACACTCATGTCTCACTACACTCACCACCTTGCAGTTCTGTTTCACCCTGTACATTCTGCTACATCTCTGTATAATACAATTATAATGTACATATTGTTAATTCATAGATCACACCTAGTTTTCTATCTATCTATCTATCTATCTATCTAGGCTTTGTGTGATTGAACCGATGCACTATTAGAGCTGCTCTGGTAAGCTAGGGTTCCGTGTAAACGGAGTGTGTGTTTGTGTGCACGTTTATACATACTGCCATAGATGACTTAATGGCCTGCAGTTGGAAGAAAACACGACCTCCTTCTTCAGGGCACACAGCTCGTATGTCATCACGCTTCATCCCCAAAAGCAATGCTCCATTCATCATACCCAGGTTCCGTACAGTCCTAGAAACACAAAATTCACATTCATAAAACCCCAGCAAGGAAAAGGGATGTGTATTATATGTATGATGTATTATAGCACTGTGCTATAACTGAATATGGTGCCAACACTTTGACCCACAGATGCAGTCTGATGAAACCATACTCTGTACTTTGCTCCCTTCAAAAACAGCAGAAACTGTTTATGGGCAGAAGCAGAGACTAAAATACACAAAGTGAAAATCCTACAAATGCATAACTAGTTTATTCAGTAACTCCAATCTTACAGGGAAAAGTCAGTTGTAATTTGTAATTAATACATTCATGGCCTAATTGTGAAACTTGGTTGTTTAACACATTTAAACAATTTCTTGCTTCTTGATGTGGTTTTGACCAAAAGGCCTACAATAGCTAAGTATGTTCAATATACATTTATAAAGAAATGTGTAGAAAAATAGAAAGAATAGAAAAAAAACTATTAATCTATTATTTCAAAAATATCAGCATGAACAATGCTGTGTTAATGCTCCTGGTTTTGGAATTGGCAAATGGGTTTGATGGTCAGGTATCCACATACCTTTGGCCATATAGTGTATGTGCATATTTGTACTATATTGAGAAAAAAAAAAAAAAAAGAATGAACAGAATGACAATTCAGCTACTTAAAGTCTGAATACAACACCTGTGCAAATTGTACTTGGAATGAATGTTAAATGTGTGGGAGGCTTTAAGGGACTGATAAGAAGGATATGGTGATAAAGAGGGTGGGCCAAGCTGTGTAAATACTTGTGCTATCAGAGACAGCTGCAGTATTTCTTCGTTAACCAGTTACAAGAGTGTGACACTGCCATAACTTAATGCCTAGCAGTCTAGCTGCTTTAATACAAATATGTGTATTCTGACACCAAAGAGGTCATAAAGGAACACACTATTTCTCCACATATGCTTTCAAGCTTTATATTCCACTATAGAAGAAGAAGTTGCTTTCGGCTGCTCCCTGTTCGGGGTCGCCACAGCGGACCGACTAGTCCGCACAACAACTTGGCAAATGTTTTATGCCGGATGCCCTTCCTGCCGCAACCCTCCCATTTTTCCGGGCTTGGGACCGGCACTGCATCCAGTGGCTGGGATCGAACCCGGGCCTTCCGCATGATAGGCGAGCAACCTACCACTGAGCCACCAATGCCTCCTTTATATTCCACTATAGAACTGTTATAATTAAAGCAAGCTTCACTTCAAGGCTATATGAATTTCAGTTACTAAATTCATTCATCTGATGAAACATATGTGTACTGTCATTGATCTGTTTAGTCTTTTATGTATGAAACCCCATTGAGGCTTATTGTATTGTGTGGCTTTGTAAAATGCAGTTTTGAACAGTTAATACACAATGTTAAATAGTTCCTTACGAGTTGGAAAAGCCCTTGTACTGTAACCAGGTCCTGACTTCCTCTGGGCTGGATT
Source organism: Hemibagrus guttatus (assembly GCA_033459395.1). Taxonomy (NCBI): domain Eukaryota; kingdom Metazoa; phylum Chordata; class Actinopteri; order Siluriformes; family Bagridae; genus Hemibagrus; species Hemibagrus guttatus. The sequence continues at coordinate 17,767,900 of JAUCMX010000007.1, forward strand.
TCATGTCGAGATTTGGCGGTCGATTCATTCTCTGAAACAGTGGTACAACAGAAGATGAAGCTAAGCAGCTCTTGTGTGTCTCATTGTTTTCTTGACATTCAAATCAGAAAGGACAATAAGTGATGGATGATGCTTTAAACCTGGATGAACTTACACCCGGAGCTTCTCCATGCGTAGGCTCTAGAACATTCGGAGGCACATGGCCTTCCTCGTCATGATTGTTTCGTACTATCCACCATTGCCTGGACTTGTCTACCACCTGTGGAAAAAGTGTTCACATATAACATCTCACATACAGGGCAGTGTTTCTATGTAAACAGTGTTAACAAAACGATGTTGCTTGCGTGGGAAAGAAGGTATGCACATTCAAAAAAGACAAAGAACAGTACTGGAAATGTGTTGGAACATGTGTTGGATATATGCAGAAAGATAAGTAAAAGCAAACAGAAGTGCAAGAATTACACTTTTCAGCAGTAGATCTTACCTGTACCATTTCACCTTTCATCACACTCAGCTCCTGACGGTTTCTGGCAGTGAAATCGTAGATCACACGCATGTGGAGTGGAGGTTCTCCAGAGCTACCGGACAAAATAAAGCACAGATCAGGCAACAAATAACAGCTTTGTAGATGTATAATTTTAGAGGAATGACATTAACAGTGCCCCTAAAGCTCCTAAATGTATGCATTATTCAGTTTATTTGTAAAGCACTGTTACCAGTAGACACTGACACCAAACAGGTATTGTGATGTAGATTTATATTATTAATGAATAAGTCAGAGGTTACAGTCATACTAACTTTATAGTATAAGGGCAAACATTATTTATGTATGTTTGCCCTTATGTATGAGCAAACAGGAGTTGTGGAATAAGCCCAGGACAGTTGTTTTTCACATTTATCATTTTTTGTATCAAAATGAAAGACAATCTGTGTGAAATCATTGGTTGTTTTTTAAAGCTGAAGCTCTAAAACAACTTTGATTAGAGTTTTATTACATATTTTATGTGATTAAGGTATTATGATTCAGATGGCAATACTGTCGACTCACGATGAGCAACAGTATTATCACAAACTATTATTTACCGTTCAGGCAGAACGCCAAAAGGCCTGTTATCCTGGAACAGAAAACAAATAGCTTGTGTCAACAATGTCAACATAATCTAATACACATTACATACAGTGATGGGAAGTATTTAGACACTTTTGTATGTTATTTAATATCGCTCTGTAAATATATCCACTTGTACACACATACCATCTTTTGACTTTGTACTAATAAATATGAACAAACAGTATGTATTAAGTGTAACCAAAACTATGTTTAAAAATGGACACAAATTTAGAAAATTACTACTTTGTTGTAAAGCTTTGAGATACCTATGGTAAGAATGCATTAGAGATTTGCAGAATTGTGGTTCAATTTAGGCCCATTCATCTCAGCTCCCAAATCTCTCTGAGTGTCTCACAATTTATAAATCTGTAATAAATAGTCAGGGGATTGGCTAGGCCATGTAAATGTTTGGGAAACTAGATACTTTGGCTGTATTTGGGGTCATTGTCTTGTTGAAATGTCTATTTTTGTACAGTGTACCTGTAAGTGGACAATCAGTTGTGGTGATGCTTTGCTATGACTATGTTGCTTTTTCCATTAGTGCTGTTTAGTAAATCTTCACAGTAAATCTTTAGTAATGTAAATCTTTATAATCAGTGGTAATGTCCTTTTTGGTAACCTGATGCAATGGGATGAGCATTTTGTCACATTTGTATTTAGAATTCCATTCATTCATTGTCTACCGCTTATCCGAACTATTCTCGGGTCACGGGGAGCCTGTGCCTATCTGGTGTCATTGGGCATTAAGGCAGGATACACCCTGGACGGAGTGCCAACCCATCGTAGGGCGCACACACACACACTCTCATTCACTCACACTCTCACACTCACACACACACACACACTACGGACAATTTAGTGATGCCAATCAACCTACCATGCATGTCTTTGGATTGGGGGAGGAAACCGGAGTAACCAGAGGTACACGGGGAGAACATGCAAACTCCACACACACGGCGGAGGCAGGAATCGAACCCCCAACCCTGGAGGTGTGAGGCAAACGTGCTAACCACTAAGCCACCGTGCCCCCTTATTTAGAATTTGAATTATGTTTATGAATAACAAAAGTTACCTCAGTGTATCTCTCTAGACTTTAGCAAAACAGAAGCTAGAGTGTATATACTATATGTTTGAGATGTATATTTTCATACTGTAAATCTTCACTGTCAGTGGTTCTGATGAGTTTTACCTGTCCAGGTGGTTGGTGTATGTCATTCTCAGCTGGAAACCTCTGACTGTTGCTCCGTGACAGAGGATGGTTCATGGGACCTGGCTGGGGAGGGGCCGGTGCAGGCGGCTGCCAGCCATCATAAAACTCTGGAATATATGGTGGTATCTGATCTGCATTCGGCCAATGTGATCTAAGAATGATGAGAGTAAATACCAGTGTAGTACACAATTTCTTGATTAATATGACATTTGATACTAAACTAGTCCACACATCATTTATATATGCCGAGTAACCAATTTATTTAGGTGCCTGCTAGAGATGTGAATAAATATGAGTACATTATTATTCAGAATAGTTACAATGCACAACTCTGGTTGAGACCAATTTTGACCTCAACTATATTAAGAAAAATTAACGTAGGCCAGGTTTCTTATAACCTGGTTTAGATCCATATATTTGGAGCAGACAGTCTTGAAGAAAACAGACCTTTCCACCTCATCCCTATGATGCTCAATAAGTTCCTTGAATCGTGTGCTTCACTGGTGATAAATAAAGAACTTGCTCTGCAATTCCTAGAACTAAGGCAATGGTATATGCCTTGTCACAAAGCCCATTATCATATGGGATACGGTTTCTAGCTGATGTGGATAAACTGTAACACTAAAGGGATGAACTTTGGTAACATGTCTACCACATATACTGTGCTATTTAGACATCCGTTAATGGGTTTTATGGACCCTAATGCGCCAGCAAGACATCAACACCACACATTTTGTTTTATTATTCTAGCCATTAAGTATAATAAGTGGTGCATTCTGAGGCAGACTAATGCTAGATTCAGATGTTATTTGCTTGGCTGTGGCTCCTTTATTTGGTTTTACATTTCTTTCAATGCTCTTTAGATTCCACTGCCATTTTTTTTTCAGACACAGGATTATTGATCACTGCAGGTTTTTTAATGTCCAGATTTCTTCCTAGATAGCTAGCCCCTCTTTTCCTAGCTTCCAACATGGGAAAGGTCTAAAACACTTCACTCCAACATCAAACTAACTACTGAATCATTTTGAACTGCTGCAAAATGACAGGCTTTAGCTGGGCCAATTATGTTATTTTGAACCTTCACCCATGACTTCCTGTGGCATTGTGGAGATTCAACTCAAGCAATAAAGCAAATATCTAGAACAATACTCTGAATGCGTGTACATCGGGAGCCATTCAAAATTTGTTCGTCGGTGGAAAGTCGAACAAAGCAAGTTTATGAATTTTACGATTTTTTTTTTTCAGTCAGCGAAAGTTGTTTCAAAAGAGTCAGCCCATGATACCAATGTTGCCTTCGGCATGCATTCAAAATTTACGTGATTTCTCACGGTTTTTTTTTGTTGACAGATTGGTGGTATGGGTGGTCTGTTCTATTTTTAGCCTAAGCTTGGTGGCACGACTTCCTGAGAGGACCCTTGACATGGAATGCTTGGCTTGAGTCAGTTGTTTGTATGCACATGCACAGTTTACATGAACTTTGTATTGGTAATACTAGTAATAATTTTGGGTGGCTGGAACGGATTATCTGCATTTACATTATTTCTTATGGGAAAATTAGTTTCACAAAACAAATTTTTCGCCTTATTTTATTGTATTAAGCCAAGATAATTTCATGAATCATCTTAATCACCAATGGTCTCAATGCATCAACACTCTTCATGAGCCTGATATCATAAAAATTCTGACCTGGGAATATTCCAAGCATCTCCTAAACTGTTCCAAAGCTGATATTCCTCTGGAGTCATCACCTGGCTGAGGAGCTGCAGAGCTTGTTCTAGGAGAAAGGGACTCATAACTGTAGGGGGCACCTCAGGAGGATACTGTTTCATCAGCTAAAGCATTAGCAGGAAAGAAAAGGTAGTTATACAAAGAGTCCTGGTACATTTAAACAAAAAGACAGACACAAATCTGGACATTTAAGACCAGGCATATCAGCACATGACAAAGCATTTCAACCATTGTTATGCTTAACAATGACAAAAGAAAATGCAAAATTAAAGCTTTTTGGTATTCCTTAACAGGTTAAACTGTAAGGCAAAGGCAACGGGTAAAACTGGTAGATACTCACAAAATTGAGGAAGGAGAAAAGACTGTGGATAAAGTCAGGGGCACCGGGATTATTTAAGTGTCCATTAAGTTTCCCCTATAACAATAATAATAAGACATTTTATCTATTAGTTTAGTCCCTATATACAACGAGGACATGATGTCCTGGAGCATTTTAGCCCAGATGTTTCATGAACAAGTAGACGAGGTACTGGTTGATGCATTTATCTTTCATTTTAATTTGCTGAGAAAGTCAAAGTATTTTCTTTAACACTTGATCTACATGTTTCATTTTCTGTCATCTTAGGTCAAAGCAAATTCCTACTTATTTCCTGCAATACTAATAAAACTAAAACTGGATTAAACCCTTTTATAGTGTGGTAGTTAATAACATTACTAAAATATAATTTTAAAAAACTCCTGACATTTAAAACAATGTGTACAGATACTTTCTTGGAATGGACAGATTTGTAAAAGGTCTTCAACTTACAAGGAGGTTAAAGCCATATTTAAATTTTTGAAGGCAGGCCACAAATTCCTCTATAGAAGGAAAGTTTTCACCTACACAGGAAATAAGAGTAAAGAAATAAGAAATTCTTATGAATCACTTTGCTGAAATGAAAAATCTCTTAGCCCACAGTGCTGTTGCCTACCATATACTATTGTGCTTTTGCCTTTCTTTTTCTTTTTCTTCTTTCCGGCCTCTTGTGCTAAAGCTGCTTCAACTTTGCCAGTAAAGAACTCAATGTCAGCCACAACATGGTTAAAGATTTCCTAGAGAGAAAAGATATTTAAATAAATGTATAGGCAAACAACCAGACAAGCATGTGTGTGTTTCAAAATGATAAGAAGAAAGGGTGAGAAGAAGTTAGTTATTTTAAGTTATTTAAAAGATAAACTGACCACACTCCTCTTGGGGTCTAAGTAGTTGGAAGAAGGCTGCTGATTTGTTTTGTTTGGTCGTTCATGCATGTCTGGATCACGATAGCGCTCCTCTCTGGGTGGAAACACTGGAGGCTGGTGGTCATCTGGAAACAGAATTTTGTACATAATAAGAATTAAGAATGAAATCATGGATTAAATCTAAATTGAAAAGAGAAAACCAAGAACCACTACAGCAGACAGCAGATTGTGACATAACACTTTCAATCAATTTATTAAATTTTATTAAGTGCTCTTATACTCTAGATTTAGATTCTGATTTCCTTTAACAGTAGTTCTTGCTGCATGGAAATTCGCATGCTTAAATAAATATGGATATTTTAACATGTACATACAGGTGCATCTCAATAAATTAGAAAAGTTGATTTATTTCTGTAATTCAACTCAAATTGTGAAACTCGTGTATTAAATAAATTCAGTGCACACAGACTGAAGTAGTTTAAGTCTTTGGTCCTTTTAATTGTGATGATTTTGGCTCACATTTAACAAAAACCCACCAATTCACTATCTCAACAAATTAGAATACTTCATAAGACCAATAAAAAAAACATCTTTAGTGAATTGTTGGCCTTCTGGAAAGTATGTTCATTTACTGTACATGTACTCAATACTTGGTAGGGGATCCTTTTGCTTTAATTACTGCCTCAATTGGGCGTGGCATGGAGGTGATCAGTTTGTGGCACTGCTGAGGTGGTATGGAAGCCCAGGTTTCTTTGACAGTGGCCTTCAGCTCATCTGCATTTTTCGGTCTCTTGTTTCTCATGTTCCTCTTGACAATAGCCCATAGATTCTCTATGGGGTTCAGGTCTGGTGAGTTTGCTGGCCAGTCAAGCACACCAACACCATGGTCATTTAACCAACTTTTGGTGCTTTTGGCAGTGTGGGCAGGTGCCAAATCCTGCTGGAAAGTGAAATCAGCATCTTCAAAAAGCTGGTCAGCAGAAGGAAGCATGAAGTGCTCCAAAATTTCTTGGTAAACGGGTGCAGTGACTTTGGTTTTCAAAAAACACAATGGACCAACACCAGCAGATGACATTGCACCCCAAATCATCACAGACTGTGGAAACTTAACACTGGACTTCAAGCAACTTGGGTTATGAGCTTCTCTACCCTTCCTCCAGACTCTAGAGACGCCTCTGACGTTGTCTGTGGTTCAGGAGTGGCTTAACAAGAGGAATACGACAACTGTACAATGTCTGTGTGTGGTGGCTCTTGATGCCTTGACCCCAGCCTCAGTCCATTCCTTGTGAATTTCACTCAAATTCTTGAATGGATTTTGCTTGACAATCCTCATAAGGCTGCGGTTCTCTCGGTTGGTTGTGCATCTTTTTCTTCCACACTTTTTCCTTCCACTCAACTTTCTGTTAACATGCTTGGATACAGCACTCTGTGAACAGCCAGCTTCTTTGGCAATGAATGTTTGTGGCTTACCCTCCTTGTGAAGGGTGTCAATGATTGTCTTCTGGTCAGATCAGCAGTCTTCAGCATGATTGTGTAGCCTAGTGAACCAAACTGAGAGACCATTTTGAAGGCTCAGGAAACCTTTGCAGGTGTTTTGAGTTGATTGGCTGATTGGCATGTCACCATATTCTAATTTGTTGAGATAGTGAATTGGTGGGTTTTTGTTAAATGTGAGCCAAAATCATCACAATTAAAAGAACCAAAGACTTAAACTACTTCCGTCTGTGTGCACTGAATTTATTTAATACACGAGTTTCACAATTTGAATTGAATTACTGAAATAATTGAACTTTTCCACGACATTCTAATTTATTGACATGCACCTGTATTTCTATGGTAACTTGCTGAGGGACTTGTATGCCACACACTTCACATAATCTAAGATTAGCAGTTAGCATTTTTATTTGTATGGTTAAGCATTCTGTAAGAAATTAATTTAACATTTATAGAAGGAGTCACCAGTGTCAGCACTTTGTAACAGTCTGAGGTAAAGGTGTTCCAAGAAATGATTCCAAGATAGAGGACTTTGTATTTTCCGGTTATTCAGTAACATGAAAAGCTGCATGTTTTACCTTATTAACTTACACAAATGCGGATGGTGAGGGAACTTCTGTTTATAGCTGTTAGAAGGTCAGTAATAACACGAGCTAACTTTGTTTGGAGACGTTACACAATGTTAAATGTAACTATAAACAGATTTGAAAAGATGGTTCATAGGAAAATATGCAGTACCGCCCTGTTGCTGCTGATTATTGATAGTTGATCATTTTCATATAACAGCATACCCTGTCATGGTTTATATCTTACTTAATGTAATCTGGATATTATATCCATAGCCTCTTTCATCACAAAATATTACATTGTGACTGTTCGGAAATAGACGACAATTCTGTACATTCACTGAAAAGCAGAGTATTTGAAATGAACCTGCAATGAGATTTCTGACTCCACTTGAGACAGAGATCTATAAGTTACATTTTCAATATGTCCATCTGAGGATAACCTATACTAGTTCCATGTAGATATCTACAACAGAGGGATCTATTTTCAGAGAGAGTTACAAGGAGATCGCCATTAGGGTTCTAAAAACCATAAACTATACAAGAACTCTAAAGAAACATTTACAAATAAACAAGGTTTGGAAGTTATACCTTGTCCAACGAGAATAATTTTTACATTGTCGACCATTTGTTTCACCTTCTTGATGTCTTGGTATTAACTGTGGTCCATGTTCTGGCATAAAACATAACTCAGCCTGCAGAAGTCAAACCGCCACTAGAGCTGAAACTGCCCTGTGATGTGTGGTGATATGTGCTGCCATGTTCTACTGCATCCTGTTTTTTTGTTGTTCCTCTTTTGTAGGCTACATATATTGTGCTTCTCAAAAAACTTTGGAAGACTTTGCTATCTGGATTTCATGTCTATGGCACAGGGAGCAGCAGCACCGTGAACCTAGGCATGTTTTTGATCGGAATCGAACCCATCTGCTCTTAAGTCAGTTATTTCTATTCTTTCTTCCAAAATTTGCTATTAAATCAATATATCGCTTTCCTTCTTTCTGTATACATTTGGATAATGAGGTTTTTAAATGTTTGACATGCTTAGGCAGAGTCTTTTTACCGTAGTCTTGACAGCTGCTGGACTGAGGAGGAGGATACTCGGGTGGAGGAGGAGGTGTGGTGTGCACTGGCAGGGGGACAGGTCTGCGAAATCCCCCCGAATAACCTTGACTTATTATGTTCTCCAGATTACTCCTGCAGAAGACATGAAATATTAATACAGGGTTTGTTTGTACACATTGCTACTGCATACTGATAAGCACATACATTTTTTTAAAATACTTTCTTGACTGTTTGATGTAATTCTCAAGAGCAGACACATTCCCAGAAGCACCTGCACATAGCAGCGTTCATTACCTGATGTCCAATGGTGGTTCACTTGGTGGGAATCCTGGACGTTCATCCCTGTACTGGATCACTCTGTCTAAGTCAGCTTTCACCTCCTCTGCCTGTAAAATTCAGCTCTTTATGTATCAGTGTGACAAAATCCCTTCACCACCAGACATATGTAGCAATGACATTACTTTTCCAGCGACTACATCTGTGTGACTAAAAACAAAAACACATTTTTAAAACCAAGTGCTCAGTTCATATATATAAAAACCACTTTAACAACGATATCTCATTCTATGGAATTGCTGCTGTTCCTCAAATCCTTTATCAGTGTCAGTTGCTGATCATAGTTGCACTTCTTGTTTGCTGGATTGACTGTTTCTCAACCCTTTGCTGCGACATTAAGGTGTTTAAAACCCTTAGCAATGTTACTTCACCTCATACACTCATACCAGCATCAGAGGTGGACAGTAACGAAGTACATTTACTTGAGTACTGTACTTAAGTACACTTTTTGAGTATGTGTATTTTACTTGAGTATTATTTTTTCTGGAAACTTGTTACTTTAACTTCACTCCATTTGAAAGACAAATATTGTGCTTTTTACTCCACTAAATTTCTGTCAAGGACATTGAGTAGAAAGTAGTTACGTTAATCAGAGGATGATTTTTTTTTCACTCTTGTAGCATCACGTGTCGTGAAGTTCAGTGGTTTTCCGTCATTTTTTGAACTCTGATCAATTGGTGGCAAAATGGACGAAGACAGATCATCAGCACAGTGCGTGCATCCATGGCCATACTTAGACAGTATCTTCCAGTTTTTAGAAAAGATTAAAGATTCTTTTCGTTTTAAATGTTTGCTTTGTTTAAAGAAAACAAACCACATTGAAGCCTACAAAAACTCTCCATCCAACCTGCGGAAGCATATTGAGGTATGTATACTTTTAATATAGCATATAGAGGTATGTATAGAAGAGGTTGCTTTCGGCTGCACCACCGCAGACCAACTGGTCCGCACAACAACTTGGCACAGGTTTTACATGGGATGCACTTCCTGACGCAACCCTCCCATTTTTCCGGGCTTGGGACCGGCACTGCATCCAGTGGCTGGTTTGGGCATTGGCTGGGAATTGAACCAGGGCCTTCCATATGGTAGGTGAGAAACCTACCACTGCGCCACCAATACCCCTATTGAGGTATGTAATACTTCTGGTAAAAGCTTGAAATGGATATTGCCTTTGCCATGAAGTATGTATGGTAAGGCAAATGTTTTTTTTTTGTTTTGTTTTTTTTAATGTATTTGTTTGCTTAGTTGCCATAGCTTTGCTTATACACCACCAACGCATTGGTAATGATATTAGTTAACACGCAAAAACGTATGCTGCGTCCAAATTCTCATACAATCCGTCCTAAATAGTATTCAAAAATAGAATAAATATGCCCCAAATCGTAGTATGCTGAAAAGAGCACTCCAAAAATTCCCGGATGGTCTACTACTTCCGGTAGAAAATCGAAGTGCAGAACGATGCACACTTTAACGGGTAATATTGCCCACAATGCATTGCACGCAGGAGGGCGGAGCCTTGAGAATGGTGTAAATGCATATTGAAACGGTGTAAATGAAATGTGGAAATACATATAACATATAAAATGGGAATAGTAAATTATATTGGATAAATAAGAATGAATAAAAGGTGAAATGCTTTGTTTATGATGAAGCTAGGCAATAACGTTCGCTTCCGTCACTTGAGCTGAACACGCCCTCCCTCACTCGGCGGCCTGTGAGAGGCCTTTTAGTGCAGCCCGAAAAGGGGAGCAATTAATTCATAACTTTGAGAAGCAGCTTCTACTTAAGATAAACAAGGACTTTTTAAAGTGTGACTTATTTGACCATAGTACGATTTCTCTCTACTAGTGATCTGTGAGATATAGTATCGTTGTCACAACTAATGGTTTGAAATTTTTATTTTGATGGCAAATAAGTGTTTCTGTTTTGTTCTTTGTTAAAGCAGTGTTGCTGTTGGACAGATATACAGCTGCAGTTGTCTAGCTGGGTTTTAAAGAAGGTTGGATTTTTTTCTGATCAGTCTGCATTCACAGACCACTTGATTCAAATGTGCATGAATGGATACACATAGATGTGTACTTCTTAGTTGGGGGTGATAGGAGTGTTAAATAAAAAGTGAAAATGATTATACCTGTCTTTTTTGTCAGTTCAGTTGTTTAATTTCTATAGGTTTTGTAACATTCTAAAAGCTCTTAATTCCACAGATACTACAAACTGGTCAGTGTATTCACTAGGTTGCTACAAAAGTAATGGAGTAATGTTTGACCAGTAGTATCTGTACTTTCACTCAAGTAAGGAAGTTATGTACTTTGTCCACCTCTGACCAGCATGATACACCACTACTATGCCAGTGTCACTGCTGTGAGATCCTTAGAAGAATCTGATAAACAAATGATATCCGATTAGCCATGGACGTAATGATTAATGATTGCAGTGCAGCTAATGGGCTACAGTCAGTAACTGTATCCATACAAAGTGCCGTTATATGGTACTATATATACCATGGTGTTTTCGCCATTTGTAGATAATGGCTCTCACTGTGGTTCGCGGCAGTCCCAAAACTTTAGAAATGCGTTTATAACCTTTCCCAGTCTGATAGATCTCAATTACTTTCTTTCTCATTTGTTTTTGAATGTCTTTGGATTTCGGCATGATGTCTAGCTTTTGAGGATCTTTTGGTCTGCTTCACTTTGTCAGGCAGGTCCTATTTAAGTGAGTTCTTGATTGCGAACAGGTGTGGCAGTAATCAGGCCTGGGTGTGGCTAGAGAAATTGAACTCAGGTGTGATAAACCACAGTTATGTTTTAACAGGGGGGCAAACACTTTTTCACACAGGGCCATGTAGTTTTGGATTTTGTTTTCCCTTAATAATAAAAAGCTTTCATTTAAAAACTGCATGATGTGTTTACTTGTGTTATCTTTGACTAATATTTAAATGGGTTTGATTATCTGAAACATTAAAGTGTGACAAACATGCAAAAAAATAAGAAATCAGGAAGGGGGCCAACACTTTTTCACACCACTGTGTGTACATACATACATATATATGTATATATGTATGTATGTATGTATGTATGTATGTATATAGAACCTTGCACTGTGTACAATCCAACCCTGACTTACCAACACAAAAAACTTCAAAGAGGTTATTAGGGGAAAAAAGAACACTGCTTATTGATTTTCACAGCGAGCATATGCAATAGTGAGATTAAAGTCCAAACCCCAGTTTCTTCACACTGGAACAAGAAAACATTTGGAGCCCTCCGGCTGTTGTCCTGAGCTGTGATCATCAAGAGGGAGTCATATATGCAGCTGTCCAGAATTGCTTTTGTCTGTGAGATGCTGCCAAGAGGAAGTGAATCCAGGACCTCCTGGATTCAGTAAGTCAGTTCAGCAAGTTCAATCGGTTTGGAGGAAAAATGAGTATATAGAAGAAAGAAATACTTGTAAGAAACAGTATAATTCAAGCACATTACATACTGTATATGCATAATCTTATGACAGTCCTTAAAATGAAATAAAACTTGTGCTATAAGGTGACCCCTGACCTTTGTTTCCACGTCACACAGCTCTAAGTGTCCGTTCTGCACCTGCAGGATCATATCTTGACCCCACACTTTCCCTCGGCTCTCCAGACTCTTCAGCTTGGCCACGCTGTCATCAGAGCTGCTCGCCTCCTTCCCATTTAACTCGCATGTAAACAAGTGCTGAGGAATTCAACATAAATTAATTAACAAGAAAAGGTGTATCTTCTATATAATGATCATTCTGAAACTCTATAAGCATACATAGAGGGTAAAATCCCAGTAAAACTACACACCTAAGGGGCTTTTCATCAATAATTACTACTCTTGTATGTGTATACAGAAATCTGTATATCGATCTACTGTATCTTTTGTTCTCTTTAACTGGGCTGTTTCCTGTTGAGGTGATTAGTGGTCCATGTTAACTGATGACTATACACATTCATCTAATATTCATTCATTCATTGTCTACCGCTTATCCGATCTATACTCGGGTCACGGGGAGCCTGTGCCTATTTCAGGCGTCATTGGGCATCAAGGCAGGATACACCCTGGATGGAGTGCCAACCCATCGCAGGGCGCGCGCACACACACACACTACGGACAATTTAGAGATGCCAATCAACCTACAATGCATATCTTTGGACTGGGGGAGGAAACCGGAGTACCCAGGGGAAACCCCCGAGGCACAGGGAGAACATGCAAACTCCACACACACGGTGGAGGCGGGAATCGAACCCCCAACCCTGGAAGTGTGAGGCAAACGTGCTAACCACTAAGCCACCGTGCCCCCTTTATCTAATATTATATTTCTATATTTTATATAATATATATTTATCTATCCATCCCATTTCTGTACAGCTTATTCTACGAAGGATTATGTGGAGCTTAGAGCCTGTCCCAGGAGATCCTAGCCAACCCATCAAATGGCACAATCGGGTGTACAACCAGTCACATACAGACAAGTTCAACAATGAATCAGCCTACAATGCATGTGTGGACTGGAGGAGGGAGCCAAACTCTAGTACAGAGGGCAGGGACAGGAACTAAACCCCCATCCCTGGAGGTATGAGGCAAATATGCAAACATGCTTATATCATATAATACAATATTATTACAAGAATTAAACCAAACTACTGAAAAAATTAAATATTCCTGATCAGAACAAGCTCCAATATATATCCAGTTTCAAATCTTGACCAGTTTTTTTTTTTTTTTTTTTTTTTAATGCAGTATAAACTTACATACCATATAGGATAATAAAAATATATTTATATATAGCCTTCTTGCATTTGCTTGATTTAGAAAAAATACAGCTAGAAAATACTCTGTGTAGCAGCCCACATGTTTGTCCCTCTGGGAGATTTCTTACAGTATATATGTAGAGCCCTGAAGTTTATTACTTTCTTATAACTGTTTTAGTCCTGTTACACCGCAGCAATTTGTCAACTGCCAACAAATTAATAAACAGTGACACATCCTTTGATACCATGGGTTAGTTCCTGTTATCACCTTTTTCTCTTGTGCTTGAAAAATGCAGCTTGTTATATTAGCACTAAAGCACAAAGTACTAAGTCCTTTGTCCTGAGGATACTCTTGTGGTGGAAATGAGCAGATTTACATCTGACTATTACAAAGCACTGACACTGGAGACTCCTTCCATAAATTCTAAATACAAATTTCCCTACAGAAATATTAGATGATGTGGAGCATCCACCCAGTTAATCCTTGTAAAAAAGGTATTACAGAAAGGTATAATACAAATATAATATAAATAAATATAAATATAAGCTTAGTAGAACAGTGCTCTGGTATAAATAATGTTATTAAAGGGTTCATTATGGTTTCAACAGCTTCTATGGTCATGTCTAAAATACTTCGTGGTAGTGATGATTAACTTTGATAATTAACAGTGTTCCAAAATGTTGGCTGGGTTTCTCCTCACCTCCACTCTGTACAGAAAGGCATCTCCTTCTCTGTTTATGCTCTCCAAATATTCCCTCCTTTGCACTGTGTTGTACGAGAAAAAATGGAATTATAAACAGAAGTCATATAGTAGTTTTTGGGGGGAAAGGTGTATATAAAAAAAAAAAAAGGCCTGAGGCTTTTACTCACTATAGATGGATTTTGCACTGGGTCGAGACATATCAGTCCTCTGAAAGATTGCTTCTGATGAGAAACCTCTACAATATAAACACAATACAGTCTGTGTATCTGGACTGCACCCCATATGACACATTAGCAAATAATACTGTAGTGAATGAGAGGTTTCACTTTACATCAGCCTAAAATATAACTGTTGTTAACATCTTGTGCTCTGTATTATTAAGCTTCAGTAATATTTTAATGGATTCCACCAAAACTGTTCTTATGTATTTGATATATTTTATTTAATAATGCAATTTCTGGTCATTAACATCAGATGATAATCTATTTAAAAAAAGTACTTGGCTTTAAAAATTAAAAATATGCAATCTCTGTGTTACATCGCTGCAGTGACGCAGTATTCGACCTGATACAGGAAAAAGGTGATAAATGATTTTACGTCAGCACTAGACATTGCAACATCTGCTATGGACATGGTTGCCAGATTGAACTAAATGTTTTTAGCCTCATCAAACCAGGCCAAGCTTGACTGTAACAAAAAATATCTGCAAAACCATATAATAGTCATACACACAGCTGATGAATATTCATAAAACATAGCTAATACATTAACATCTAGTATGAGGTAGGTATTAACTATTAATATTGAACAAATTAATGTATTCAAAATATTAAAGGAAAGCTGCCATGTAGTTTGCGGCATCCTGAAGCCATTCTTTCTTCCAGGTTATTGTGTTAAAATGAGGATTTAGCTAAGTGAATACCTTGAGGGGGATGTTGGGCCCTTTGTGAACATTCTTCCTTTCTGATGTCACACACCTATTTAAAAAAACAGAGCTGTCAATCTGAACCAAAAAGTATGAAAATCTATTCATACTCATTAAGGTATTTAAGTGGCATTACATCGAATACATCATTGAACTAAAGCCTTTAACTTTGTCAACTATTTTACAAATCTTGCAATCATTAATTAGATGCTACTGAATATATATGACGTTGTACACCAAATTATTGTAGAAGTTTATTGTTAAATCTTAAAATTTTTACACTTTAAACAGTTTTAAAAATAGGTTCACAAAAAAGGTTTGCAGTTTTAACTGCTATGGGTCTGAAATACAATGTTTTCTCAGTACAGTCCTCATTGTATTATTGAAATTAAAAGTTTTGATCTACATTAGAGTAACATAGTAAGATTTCTTGTCAAACAATGGAAAATTCCAGTCCATATTATGGGATTACATGTAGACTACATGTCTCAGCTTTTTCAGTTACCCTCTTCATACAATAATAACTAGAATGATTGTTGTTCTTTATTGTAAAGCATATAAATCTACCACTGTTAGATATTAAAACTGATCCTCTTCCTAGTCCATCAAACAAACCCCACCTTTACAAATCTTTAGACAGCTCATTATACAGCCAACAAAAGTACATTACCTGAGAAAATCTGTATAGTTCCAAGTTTAATGTTCCATTACGAATCTCGGTAAACCACAAATTTGCCGAAGGTCCCCTTTTAGCAAAAACCCTGGTACAAAGTCCAGCTGCACCTGTATGATTAAAGAGGAAGTGTGCGCAGGTAGGTTAAGACGCTAAATATGAGCTACTCGAATGGAAAATCCAATTTATATACTCTGTCCAAAGGTTGGGAACACCTTTTTTTGCCAAGCTGTTCGTAGGGGCTAAGATGGCGCATGAACTGAGAACAGCTGGAACGTCAATCTCCTGGATAATGAACTGGTGATAGCATTTATGGCTAGCTTACACTTGGAAATTGGAATTTGTACATGATGGTTGTCATAGTGCTGAATGTCAATAATTCCATCGTTCATATCAACAAGTGAAAACACAATAACTGCTCTTCTGGAATAAGCACACAGAAGCTGATTAGTGAATAACCAAATACTTTATTCAATGTGTATGTACACTTAAAGGACAAGATCAGACCATCTTTATGAGGACACAGTTTATTCATAAAGAAAAGCAGGTGGCTCCATTGTGGATTTGGGAGAGGTTCATCAACAGAAACCTACACTGTGGCTTTGGCCTGAGTGGCTTTAGCCAGTACTTTCAGATCTGAGATGCACTTCGCAATACTCTCCTTTTCCTGAAAATCAAACAGAGAGAAAAAAACATCATATGGCTCTGATGAATAATGGCTCCGTCTAGTGGCATGAGTCACTGTTGCATTTATAGATAGTTAACCAATTCCACCCCCCACCTTATGTATAAACAGCAAAAGAAAACCTTTTGCTATATAGGTGTGCTTTATGAAATGCTCATTAGTACAAAATCAATGCTCAAACCTGCCCTGAAACATTTCATTTATAGATATACTAAGTGTAGACCACATCCTCATCAGAAACAAATGCACAAACATCTTTACATCTTTATTTGAACAGTTCGTTTACAAATTCCTTGGCATTTTTATGTAGTAGTTCTCAGAGTTAAGTCTGTGATGCACACCAGTCGACTGTGACCTTTGTGATGTCTTTCAGTGGCGCAAATCCCAACCAGAATTATTTTTACCCAAAGTTATTATATTTAACTTTGAGTTATTACTCTTCAATCAAAACTGCCAAAATTCAAAATTGACCTGTAAATCATGTCAATTGAACCTGATGTGTTGTGTTGGTCAACATTCCAGGAATAAAAATCTGTTTCTGGTTAATAAATAGCTCCATTATTGAACACATTTACTAGACTAATATTTAAATACTTGCATTATGTTCTTATTTTTGTGCTAAAGATACCTTTGAAATTTATTTCATATTTAATGTGGTCCCTGTCTGCAAAAAAGTAACTTAAAACAACAACAAAAAAGCATATTCATGTATCATGAATTGCTGTACATCCAAAATGTACAGCAATTATGAAACTATTTTATTTATTCTCACATTAAGAGGCTCCAGAAGAATTAAATATCAATGTTATCAATAAATAATCAACCTACATTACTTTTAAGAACTTCAAGTGTATAGGAGGGTTTTAAATCCAAAGATAGGACAGTGATGAATCGTGTACCTGTTGTGGTGTGATGCTCTTGATGACACTCTGTTCCACCCAGTTGACCATGTGCTCCTGCTCCATGCGGTGCTGCAGGTTCTGAAGTGCCACCTGGTAATCCAGCCTCTTCTTTACCTCACTGGTGACCATGTGAAGCCGCTCCCTGTAGTTGGTCTCGAGCAGCATGGCCACATTGTTCTGTAAACCGAATATAAGAGGGACACGTTTAGATAAAAAAATTAATTACTGGGATGTGTTTGTCAGAGCACAGAAAGTTAGCGACTGACCAGGACAATGACAACTATAGTTTTCCATCATACATTTATAGCTTAAATGCTTGCTCGCCACAGTACTTATTGGTTGAACACAAAATACAGTTTGCGAATAAAATATTTCCTTTTATAACAAGTAGAACCCAATGTCAACGGCATTACCGGGGACATCTCTGATGCCAATAAGTCTAGTATTTCTTGTTACTAATTTGTATCCCTTAAATATACTTAGAATGTACTTCAAACTAGAAGAAAACCAAACGAACAGACAAACAAAAACAATGCCACTAGCACCACCTGGTGGCAAACACATAAAAAAAAAACATGTCTCTGACTTCCTCACCCTCTTGGCATCAAAAAGCATATGCCTTCCTTCCACTCTCCACTGCTCCTTCTTTTCTTGCTCGATGGCTTCAGCCAGGCTGCCCATGGCCTGGTCTTTCACCTCCTGGATCTTTGCCACTTTCTCCTGCAGGGTGATCAAACAGGAAGTCATGGTTTGTGGAAATTAACAATAGTTAAACCGCTTAATAGTTACTAAATTTGTGTCAAACTGTTCTAGATAAAAATCATTTCCTTCAAGGAATTTCTGTTTTCAGTATGGTTTTCTGTACCTTTATGAGAACACTAATCAAAAAGAAAATGTGATGTAAATAGACTGACAGTGATGTTTCACCACAGGGTATGGACATACTTTATGGTTGGCCATGAGCATGCTGGTCATAACCACACTAAAATACTGTAGTGAAACTTTTTTGTTTCTTGCATTTATTTATGCATTGTCATTTAATATAATTTCATATTTTGATTTGGTTTCATACTGCGCTGTGAGAAAAATCAACATAAAATCTCATACAGATTATATACATATAATCTCATCTCACCTCATCTCATGTAGCATGGCTACAGAAATAGCAACAAGCAAGTTTAGTAATACATACCATTTACCCATTATTGTTACAAGCATACTAGTTAACCATCATCTGATCCTACTTGGAGTTACTTTAGCAAATGAAATTCAAGCAATCATTAAATGCATTTAAAACCCACCTTACTCTGCTTTCATGCTAGTGAGCAACAATTTATTTGTCCTGCTTGTAGACTGTCTCTTGTGGACATGGTGCAAATGCTACATTCAGTCTCTACTGGGCGTGCACTGTCCATATAGAGCTTTTTGTTCCTATCAGTAGTAGCCGAAATGTACAGTCTACATTTACATTTACGGCATTTAGCAGACGCCCTTATCCAGAGCGACTTACATTTTCATCTCATTTTTTTATACAACTGAGCATTTTTGGGGTTAAGGGCCTTGCTCAGGGGCCCAGTAGTTGCAGCTTGGCGGACCTGGGATTCGATCACACAACCTTCCGATCAGTAGTCCAATGCCTTAACCACTAAGTTACCACATCACCACAAGTCTACAACACATTTGCTACAATGTATGATTTGCTTTTATTTAAAATGTGTACTAATGTTTTAAAAAAGCAAAAAAAGTCAAAATGTTGTTTAGCAGACTAGCAAAGTATGCTGAGTCTAATACTGTAATTGTTGCACTCACTAAGGGCACCACCACATGCCTATACCTAAACATCAAACACAACTTAACTATTGCACTAAAGCAGTATGATCATATTAGCAAAATACAGTTAGCAGCCCAAGTCACAAACTTTTTATTCCATTTTTTGTTGTGAATTGGAAAATGGGGGGAAAAAAGTGGTACTACATTGGGCATATGATTTGTCAATGAACAAAGCAGAGAAAATCTCAAAACATTTTGTGCTGTCGAATATGTGAATCTGTGTTCTACATATACCTAGCAAACTGCCATGTCACTGTGTCTCTCACTAGTGTGAACAAAGTTTTATCAAGGCTTAACAACCAGTGTGTACCACAATGTACACAAGAATGAACATGACTATAAAAAAAATAAAACCCACCTCATTTAATTTGTCTGCAAAAGCTGCTACTTGGGGACCAAACTTCTTGACACCATAAATGAGAACGGCACCAATGGAAGCAGCAGCGATGGTCTCATGGTTGATGACGTAGATCTCCTTAGAGAGCAAGTACAGGAGCAGACCAGTGCCGAGCATGTAAGGTCCTGGAAAAGCAAGTGCGTCATTAGTATGAGGCATTGAAGTGACGTTCAATGGGCTTTCTCAAAAATATCAACAAAGCTACATGATCTTTACTAGATCTGACACCTGTAACAAAACCCTGAGACTTATTTGAGATAGTTGAAGACTGTGTTTGTAATACATATATACATACATATATACATACACACACACACACACACACACACACACAAAAACACATCATGCAGCAGCAGCCAGAGCTGCCTAACAAATGCCTTACATCTCCTGTGAAATGTTGAATGGCTGCTGGCTGAAAGATACCTGCAAGAATGGATTTGCTTGGGCTAAAGAGAGGTAGAGCTAGTGCAATGTGAGAACAGATGGTGAGCTAGTTAGCTGCTTAAGTACAGCAAAAAAAGGCAAGTAGTACATTCATTCTTGACCAGCAGGACTTTAGGAAACATGGGCTATAAGCTGTGGTGTTCTCTCCACGCAATGCAAGTAAAAATATTATCTTAATCTGAATAGAGCATTTCCACAGGTGTAAAAGCAATGTGATGTTCTGTATTAGTGAGTTCAATGGTAGGGGTGTGCTACAATTCATATTGCAGTTGCATCAGAGTTTCCACAAACCTGCTAGCCAGATCATCTCGGCCAGCGTGTGTTCATGAGCTACAATTACAGCACAGAGGCGCATCACACCAAAAAGTAAAAATGTTTTTTTTTTAAACACAGACACCAAATAAATACTTTTGTTTTAAGAAGCCAACAGGACGTAGTATTCATTTTCTTTGTCTGGTTGTAATCTGCTAGTAAACTAATGCTCCAATCAACTTGACTAGTAAGGAAATTTTCAGGTTGAAATGTCATTTTCAAGCTTGATTAATAAAGAAAGAAAATAAGACAGATGCCTTCATGTTAGTATTTTCTCAGCAACAAGCTAGCCAGCTAACCTTGATGAGTGATTACATTTTTCTTCTCAAACATGTGTATAGTCAATATCTGTATAGTCAATATAAATTAATTATTATTAATTATGTTACAAATATGTCTATGTTGATTGATCTAAAGTAAATGTGTATACACATACAACATAATGCATTCAATGGTAAGAGCTACTTTGTTTACTTCAGACACTGTGTGCAGCCATATTGACCTAACATCACTCCCTAAACAAGGAAGGAACTGTTGCTGAGAAGACTAGTTGAGTCTAGCAAGTTCATGTGTTGGAATTTCAAGTTTAGGGGTCATTGGCTTTTACTGGTTGGATGTTGGGAATTACAAACTGTAACCTCTAGTCAACTGCTGCATAATATTTTCTGGAATCGCTAAATTGTCCACAAACAAGAGACACAAAAATATATACAATTACCCGTGACACCAGTCTTTGGGTACAGCAGTGTGAAAAGCTCCTCTGGGAAAATTCCATGGCGGACTTTTCCTCCCTTCTCTGGCAGAGGGGGTACAGGTGCCAGGCTCTGAGGAGACGTGTGGAGGGAACGAGACGCCTGGATCACACTGAAAAGACCAGTTTTATTTATTTATTTTTTTAAACAAAACAAACATTTAATAGACTTTCACTTCCAAGATTAGTAGTTGCTTTCGGCTGCTCCCTGTTCGGGGTCGCCACAGCGGACCAACTAGTCCGCACAACAACTTGGCAAATGTTTTACGCCGGATGCCCTTCCTGACGCAACCCTCCCATTTTTTTTCCGGGCTTGGGACCGGCACTGCATCCAGTGGCTGGGGTTGAGGCATTGGCTGGAATCGAACCCGGGCCTTCCGCATGATAGGCGAGTAACCTACCACTGAGCCACCAATGCCTCAGTTTTCACTTCCAAGATTAATTTAAATTAATTTCAATGTTCACATATTTCAAGTTCATTCATTTGCAAAACAATCACTGACTCAAAGCATACGTACCAGGGCCCAAAGGAACCAGTGTTTTTCAGGGCTGAACCTGCAGACAGATAACACACATGGTCCATTATGTCAATGTCATTCTCAATGAGACTCAACACTTCCATACAGAGTTGCTCAGGTAGCAAGCTGAATATAAAGAAATGTACACGACCTCGACATGATTAAAACACACTGAAGTATGCTGTAGCAGAAGATGTAAACTTTTGCACATCTCACTTTGCCTGCCTCTTTCATAAGTTGCATCTATTATAGTCTACTGTATCTGATACATTAATCCTTTTCTTTGTTGATCACAACCACAACCTACCATTTTATCTACAGATCAGAAAGTCAGTGCAATACTGAGCTCCAAAAATGAGATTTTTCACTAGAACAGTGCCTAAACTGTCCAACAACATTAAGCCTAGTTCAGATACATTCTGCATACTAGCTTGTTATATAGTATATAAAAACTACACTCCAATATTCACAGCTCTTCTGATGTAGTGTGTAATACACGAGCTTGGTCTAAATGAAGGACGTCTAGTCTGGACAACTGACGTTACCGGTATTGCATGGTTATGTAGCTAAGGCTAATAGCGTCTAACCTAATAATTAGTTTGTTGACAAATATCAACAAAAATCTACGGAAAGTATTTTAACTCCAACAATTAAACTACTTCTGAAATGTCCGTGCATATTTTCCCTGAACTCACTGGGAAATTCATTCAAATCATTAGCTAGTTAGCTAGCTAGGCCTGCTCTTTTTACCCTTCAACTTTACATTCGCCATACGTTCCGACCAGCTTAACTGAAACAATTGTAAAGCAAAAACCTTAACCTTTTTGTTTGTTTGTTTAAACTGACCAACCTGAAACTATTACAAGTCTGGACAGCATATCTGGAAGAAGGTAGGGCGATAACCCAGGCCGAAATGTATCCTTTAGCAGACACTGGCGCTCCTCGGCCTCACTGTGCCCTTCTGCAACGAGCAAGGGTGCTACAGAAATCTCATTTGTGATATCGCGAGAACTCGCGTAACTGCTTCAGTAACATCCGGGTCCTCGCGATACACTCTCAACCAGCAGGTGGGGTAGTTTTGACACGACATATTTGGTAGGATGAAATGGCGCCTAATTTGCTAACGTTAGAGTTGTCATTTTGTAGACAGCTTGGTGGAGAATATTCAGTGACCATATAAAATCCTTTATGCACTGTTTAGGGTTAGTGTCCGAACAAAGTATCAGATAAGGTCTGAAATCCATATTTAGTCGTGTTTAATCACATCCTCTCAACCTGAGCACATTCACCTGTGAAATATTCCACAAGTCACATGCTCATCGAGAGATAAAATCTGAATTTCAGGATCACGGGAAGAAATAAAAAACCTTGAAAAAAAAAAAAATCTTTGTTTGCCTGAGTTTTAACTGTTATTATGACTGGTTACATGTATGTTTATTTCAGATGAAAAATGATACTTTTCAATCCCAGACATTTTTGTCATGATGTTATGATCACATCTGTGCTAATGTGCTGCCTCTTTCAAACTCCAGCAATTCAGTTGTGTAACATCATGTGAACACACCAGCCATTTCTAATCTAAAGGCCCATCCGTGTGCTACAGCACTTTCAGTATGGGTGGCTGCAGAGATAGAGTAACTCATGCAAGACTGTGTGCTTCCTCTTACTTCCTGTAAACTAGCAAGGCTGAAGAACTAACCGCTTTTATTGTTCGAACTCATTTTCACTTTCCCAGCTGTAATGTTTTCCCAGATGCTTTTTTCAGCACTGTGTGTCTTCCAGGACTCACATAAAACAGGTATTTATTTGATCAAAGTTTATAGAACTAGGTTTATTACAAATATGTGTTTCAGTTAGTTTCCTTCTATGCTCTCGTTAATGTAGCAGTGCAGTTTTTCAGTTACAGCATGAATACTCAGTGTGTGAAAATGCAAAATTTTCCTTGTATTTTATGTAATTGTGTACATTGTGAGTAATTAGAATTGAAAATGTTGCCTAGCATGTTATATAAGTTCATGTGAACTTCATAGCATTGGGTAAATGAATGGATGTGAGCAGTGGATGAGATACTGTACCTTTTGGAGGTTTTTTGTTTACTTACTAAAAGATCATCTTTTCATCTAATCATTTATTGTCATTCTTTTTTTGTCATTTTGACATTAGTAGGGAAAATGGTTTATTCTAGCACTCCAAAGGGTCTTTGATTGGTACTCTTTAAAGTTCTATTTAATATCATACAATGTAGGTTTTCAGTTTCAGAAGAAGTCAAAGCTAGAACTGCTAATAAATGTAATAATTCATAACAGGGCTTGATATGATAATTAAATGATGCTTGATAGCTTGTTATGTGTTTGCAGCTGTGTGAAGATCAGCAAGCATGTGCTCGTGAACCAGAAGAAGCTCATAGGTGAAAAATTCAACATCTTTCTGCTAACCTAATGGTACATTTAACATTGCTTTAATGGAGCTTTGTCTGCACAGTCACTGAGAAAACCGCCATAAAGCAAACGTGTAGAGCACCAAAACACTAGACTCTTTCCGACTAGGGCACAATGATCACTCTTGATAGCAACACAAGTCCACAGTGTGACTATGATATAAAACTGGAACAACGTGCTGTAAAGCACAGAAATCTTGGGGATCGAAACAACGTAACAACATGTCGAAGTCCAACCCGGGATGTGGATACGAAATGGATTAAGAATGAGTTACACCGCAAAAGGCAGGATGAATTTTCAAAGAGACGACCAGCTGACTGCAACGTGAGCGCTGTGTTATCTCCACGGTCAAGACGTAATTATGCACAAGAGGGTGTTCGTATGACGCAAATGTCTTCGACCTACAGGCATCCAAAAATCAGCCCAGTTAAGCAGGTGAATAAGAGTAAACACATATATTCTGATTTTATAGCTTGTCTATGAGTTATGTTTGTAGTTGTTTTAAAAAGAATAACAAAAAATTAAAATACAAGGGAGATGTGCCGTTATAGAAAAATAATCAATCTCTGGAGAGGCTTCATGTAGTCCAATGCAAAGTTAACTATTTTCCCATAACACCACAAATTTGCAAATGATTACAATTTTACAGTTTTACTTACTTTTCTTTTTTCTCTCTTGAAGTTAATCACTCAAAGAACTGTTGTTACCCAAACCACAAAATAAGCTTTTATTTGTTTTATGATTAGTCTTGGATAATGTGGAGCAATTATGCAATAATAGATTCTGACCAATCAGATTTCAGAATTCAACAGCTCTATGGTGTGAATAACCACAACTTTAATCATTTTATTTTTAAATATCTTTGTGAATATGTTTGGTAACATTGCACTGTGTTTATATAAATCCCTGCAGTCAGTGTCCACTGGTTTAGTGAATAATGAAAATGTACCAAAGATTGACAGAGTTGCAGCTATCCTCGACTCACTTCATCAGAGAGAAAAAGCAAAACATGAACGAGGCAAGCCGGCTTTTTGGTTTTTATTCATTACATACAGCATATTTATCGAATAGCTTATAAGTAGAAGGCATTGCTCATGTGAGACTTTTTTGATACTCTTAGCTCTCCTTAGAGACATCACACAGTTTACAAACAAGCACAGGACACTACACACTGCTAGTGTGCAGACTGAGTGAGTAAACATCCTTTATCCTGTACACAGCATTCAGTTATAGTGTTAGTATGGTTTCATTTACAAATTCAATCACACTTTTGTGACTTTCTTTTCTCATAGGTCAGGCACTTCAACGATCAACAATGAGGTAAGTTAATTGATTGAGACACTGTTCACGTGACTACAGCAATTTCAAATTGTCCTTAATCAATGTAACAACTGCACAGTTTTCTTTTCTATTTATTAATTTCTATTAAGTCTGTCTATTTCTCTTGATCTTGCCTTCTGTAGGATATTCAGCAGTTGGCGACTTATTTAGAGGTAATTTTATGTGCTATATGTCATTGTATGAATTAATATCACATCCTTATAATTTATGTTGTGGCATAGAATAGACTGCCTGTATCAAATTTTTAGCTTTGTAGTGTATAGAGTTACTGTGTTATTGTGTTAATTGGATCATGGATCCAAATTTTCCCTGCCCCCATGTAGGCTTGTCACGATTATAAAAATGATGTCTGAGAATTTAATTATTTTGCAATTGTGCAATAATGGACATCTAAAAAAGTAAAAAAAAATTGTCTTCATGTATAAGTAAATCAAATAATTAGCCGTATTCAAATCTGGCCTGATTTACCTCATGTGCAGGAGGCGTTGTATAGAGAGGAGGTTCTGAAAAAGAAGCTGACTGCCCTACAGAGGAGTACATCAACACTGCTGCATGCCACTGAGCTGCTGTGGAAGGTCTGTGCAACACAGCTTTATTATTTAATTTTCTTACACCAACTGTCTGTTAATGTTTACTGTTTTTTACTAAATAAAATTTTACAATATTCAATTCAATTTTATTTGATAGTGTTTTTTAACAGTGGACATTGTCTCAAAGCAGCTTTACAGAACATAAAAAATATAGAACAAATAGTTCAAGATAAATATTAGACTAATATTTAAATATATTTGTATTTATCTCTAATGATCAAGCCTGAGTTGACAGATGCAAGATAAAACTCGCTTTAAATGGTATGAGGAAGAAAGCTTGAGAGGAACCAGACTCAAAAGGGAACCCACTCTCCGGTGTCACCCAATGAGGTTTGAGCACAATAGACGTGAAGTGTACTCAAACCAATGAACATAGTCGCTTCATCTAAGTCACTAGATCTTAAAGGCATTTTTCAAAATGGCTCATGAAAGCATGTACTGGAAATTTACATCATTTGGCTCTCTTTCCTATTTGTGTCAGAAATATAAACGTATGAGTGGCGTCTGTGGTTTGCGAGTATCCGGCTGTTTGCTTTTCAGCTTGAAAAAAAGAGAACAACATTTACTCACTCAGAAAAATGTGTCACTTTTCAGTTTTCTTATTTTCTGTTTGTATGCATACGTACACAGATGATTATAGAAATATAATCACCTATGATCATACATGATGTATTTAATGTTTAATAGTCATCCATGTTCAGCACTTATAGCTGACAGGGTTTTGCCTCAGAATATTTGTTTAAATATTCTTCGATATTGGAGGATTTCTGCATCTATCCCTTCGTTTAGTTAAATAAAAATAATATACAGTGGCACACAGTAATAAAACCTAAGATATATGCTCAAGTGCATACACCCTGACTTTCAGTGGAAGCTGCATCCGTTGTAGCTGTGCCTGTGTCACACCACATTTCCTTTTCCTCCCACAGACTCGCTGTGATGAAGATCTGCTGAAGAACAAGATAAAGACACTGGAGGCTCAGCTACAGCTGTGCATGAAGGTAAGTCTGAGTCCTAGAAATTTAGATTTATATGTTAATAAGAGATATGTTTATAAACTGAATATAGAAATTCATACCTACATCAATATATCAGCCAGTTTTGTGTAAGCATACATATTTCCATCTAAAAATCTTAAATTTTTGGAAATTTTTAATCACAACCTGTTAATGTGTTCTTATTCCTTAGAGAGTTCCTCAGGATGGACTACAGAAGGAAGTATTAATGATGGAGAAACAGAAGGAGGAGTATGAGAAAAAGGCCTTTGAAGCCATTCAGAAGGCCACAGAGGAGAATTCAGAAGCACAGAGCAAGCTGCAGTACCTGCAAGTAAGTGGCAGTTGAAGAGGCAGTTATGTTTCATGCTTGTTTATAGGCACAATCATTTGAAATTTATCATTTAGTTGTCAACTTATCATGCCAGCATTATCTTTCCACTAGGAGGCACTACAGGTGACCCAGGCAGAGTCAGTGCGGTGGCAGAAGCTGTATGAGGAGCTGAGAGAGAGCTCCACCGTGCTGAGGAAGAGTCAGAATCAGTGCACCGATCAGATTCAACAGCTACAGCATCAGCTACAGGTCAGACCACAGACACAGATCAGTGGAGGTAAAAATGTAGCAATTGCAGGGGGCCAAGCACTATTTGATCACATTAAGTTGCTGTGTGATTTTCCAGCTTTTTGTTTCAGGAAATGTAAATGAAAATGTTGTCATGATTAAATTTAAGGGAGGAAAATTAGCTAATGTTTTGAAGGAGTTGTAAATGGTTGATGGAGCATGGATGATGATGAAGCATTTCTAGCCACTTGCTGATAAATCACTGTCCACAGTGTTCATCTATATACCTAAGTCATATAGGTAGTATAAAGTAAAACAATGCAGATTTTCATTTATGGATATTTTATAAGTGTGGCATAGTCCTGCAATCCATATTATTGTTTCCTTACAGCTCTGTGGGATGCCTCAAGGTTCTATCTCCCAATAACATATTGGTAGGTGGATTGATTATGCTAAATTCCCCAGGTGTGTGAATGTGTGTGTGCCAACATGCACTATGATTGATTAGCATCCCATCCAGGGTGTGCCCTTGTTTCTCATCAGTGTGTAAGTGCAGTGTTTTCAGAATCCTCGACCGAATAAAGGAGTTACTAGGCCTATTTTGGGCCAGAAATTGTTTATGATAGTAATTTTGTCTGCTGGTGGTAGTATGCAGCTGAAACTATTGTCAAATGTGTAGGACATTTTTTGACAAGTTGGTCTAGTTACACCCAATTTTACAAACCTGTCATTCTGTCATCTAAGCACTCTAGCTTATCATTTCTGTTTTGCACTTTTGCAAGAAAACTACTGTTTAAAAATGTACACCATACAATGCTAAGACGTACAGTAATGGTGTGTATTTGTGTTGTGCAGAGATACAGGGAGCAGGAGGAGTCACTGAGGGAGCAGTGCGGTAATCTGCAACAGGATCAGGAAGAGCTCCGTACCGCTGTCCTACTGCTGGAGCAGGACAACCAGACCCTGAGAGAACAGCTAGAAAAATTCAAAGGTACATTTCAAAACTGCATATCAAGCATATCACTTTAACCTACAGGGCTGGATTTTGTTTAAATCATAGAATTTTACTTAAAATATTCACTCAACTGTTTTACTGAATATTACAAATATTAATAATAATAATATATTCTGGTTAACGC
This sequence comes from Hemibagrus guttatus, assembly GCA_033459395.1. Classification (NCBI taxonomy): domain Eukaryota; kingdom Metazoa; phylum Chordata; class Actinopteri; order Siluriformes; family Bagridae; genus Hemibagrus; species Hemibagrus guttatus. The sequence continues at coordinate 17,796,602 of JAUCMX010000007.1, forward strand.
TCTCAGAAAACAGTCATGGCTTCTGGAATAATATCACAGAAGTGTACAAGCAGGGACAGAAGCCATACCAGTTTGTTGGGATGGATAACAGCATGGCTCAGCAGCTCCACCAGACTGAGCAGAGACTCAGCCTGAAGGACAAGGAGGTATGAATACTCTCTAAACGGCTGCTTAACCCTCAAGCCTGCTTCAATATTATAATACTCCCTGTATCTGCCTCTTATTAAATAATATTTATGATAATAAATACACAAAAGTCCTTGTTGTGGTTTCACCTAACAGCAGGTGTGTGTGAAATCTATATAAGTGATTTTAATTTATATGTACAGTGGTGTGAAAAAGTGTTGTCACACTTTAATGTTTCAGATAATCAAACACATTTAAATATTAGTCAAAGATAACACAAGTAAACACATCATGCAGTTTTTAAATGAAGGTTTTTATTATTGAGAGAAAACAAAATCCAAAACTACATGGCCCTGTGTGAAAAAGTATTTGCCTAATAACTGGTTGGGCCACCCTTAGCAGCAACAACTGCAATCAAGCGTTTTCGATAACTTGCAATGAGTCTGTAACAGCGCTGTGGAGGAATTTTGGCCCACTCATCTTTGCAGAATTGTTGTAATTAAGCCACATTGGAGGGTTTTCGAGCATGAACCACCTTTTTAAGGTCATGCCACAGCATCTCAATCGGATCGAGGTCAGGACTCTGACTAGGCCACTCCAAAGTCTTCATTTTGTTTTTCTTCAGCCATTCAGAGGTGGACTTGCTGGTGTGTTTTGGATCATTGTCCTGCTGCAGAACCCAAGTTCGCTTCAGCTTGAGGTCAGAAATAGATGGACGGACATTCTCCTTCAGGATTTTTTGGTAGACAGCAGAATTCATGGTTCCATTTATCACAGCAAGTCTTCCAGGTCCTGAAGCAGCAAAACAGCCCCAGACCATCACACTACCACCACCATATTTTACTGTTGGTATGATGTTCTTTTTCTGAAATGCGGTGTTACTTTTACACCAGACGTAATGGGACACAGACCTTCCAAAAAGTTCAATTTTTGTCTCGTCAGTCCACAGAGTATTTTCCCAAAAGTCTTGGGGATCATCAAGATGTTTTCTGGCAAAACTGAGACGAGCCTAATGGTCTACCACGCACACCATTTTTGCCCAGTCTCTTTCTTATGGTGGAGTCATGAACACTCACCTTAACTGAAGCAAGTGAGGCCTGCAGTTCTTTTTATGTTGTTGTGGGGTCTTTTGTAACCTCCTGGATGAGTTGTCGCTGCGCTCTTGGGGTAATTTTGGTCGGCCGGCCACTCCTGGGAAGGTTCTCCACTGTTCCATGTTTTCACCATTTGTAGATAATGGCTCTCACTGTGGTTCGCGGCAGTCCCAAAGCTTTAGAAGTGGCTTTATAACCTTTCCCAGTCTGATAGATCTCAATTACTTTCTTTCTCATCTGTTTTTGAATTTCTTTGGATCTCGGCATGATGTCTAGCTTTTGAGGATCTTTTGGTCTGCTTCACTTTGTCAGGCAGGTCCTATTTAAGTGAGTTCTTGATTGCGAACAGGTGTGGCAGTAATCAGGCCTGGGTGTGGCTAGAGAAATTGAACTCAGGTGTGATAAACCACAGTTATGTTTTAACAGGGGGGCAAACACTTTTTCACACAGGGCCATGTAGTTTTGGATTTTGTTTTCCCTTAATAATAAAAAGCTTCATTTAAAAACTGCATGATGTGTTTACTTGTGTTATCTTTGACTAATATTTAAATGTGTTTGATTATCTGAAACATTAAAGTGTGACAAACATGCAAAAAAATAAGAAATCAGGAAGGGGGCCAACACTTTTTCACACCACTGTATATGCATAAGTCATGTTATTCCACCATGTTACTGATAGGTTAAAATAACCTAAAACCTGTGTAATATGAAACAAATTTTACCAAGAAAATTACTGTATGTTAAGATCTTAATGTTAATTCTATAGACACCTCACCTGCCCAGCTATATATGTAATATTTTCATATTAAAGCTTTAAATGCTGCTTAGCTGAATGATAGGTGTGTTGTCTTGTTCATAATGGTAGTGTGTGGAGCTGAAGACTGAGCTGGAGACCCTGGAGCAGGAGTGTCGCAGTTATCAGACTCGTTTGGCTCAGTGTCGAGAGGAGCTGAATACACTAAGTGCTCGCAAAAGCAGAAACAGTAGAAGGGTAGGAATCATAGAGCTGACACAAACATATGCTCTCATGCAAAACTGTATGTGTTTAAAAAAAGGCCTAAAAACTTGGTGTTTTCTTGATGATTCTTTAATATATTTCCTTATTCATATTCTTATTAGCGGTTATCATTACAGGTTTTAATGAATTGGAACAAAACAAAGATATACTAGAAGATCCCGATATAGAATTAAAAATATATATTCAAAAGCTGATGGCTTAACATTTTACAAGATAAGCCCATATGTGCTAAACCATCACATTATCGTTAATTTCTCAGTGGAGAGAAGAATGACTATTTGGGAAAGCCATAACTTAGCAAAGGAGCCAGAGAGAACAGCCATGAAAGTACAATCCTTTTTTTCACTACAGACCAACAGAAGTGGTGGTCAAAAGTGTCTTCCAGTTGGTTATTATGAAAATATAGTGTAGACCGTAATTCAAACTGTATTTAAAAATCTTCTTGAATAACAGAGTATACTTTTCCATAAATACTTTTTTTTAATCGTCATTTACTTCACAATAACTCCTTAACTCCTGATAATAAAGTGTGTTTTTCCCCTTATCCTTCTCTTTCCTCACAGAGAGGTTTCTGTGGCACTTTGTGCTTGACTCTCTTCTTCATGCTGATGCTAATTGCAGTAATGTTCGCTGTCTGGATCTACCATCCGTCTGTCAGTGAGCAGCTGCGTGAAATTTACTCTGCAGTGGAGGAGAGAGTGGAGGAATATTTAATAGAGTCAGCATCTGCACAACATGCGGGCTGCTTGAGACCTGTATGAGAGAGACATCAGCACATTCACATCTGTTTTAGGTTTAGGTTGATATTTATTGGTTGTATATCATATATTTATATAACATATATTTATTATGATATGAGCCAAAATACACCATAAATAATGCTAGTTAAATGTTGCACAGTGTGTGTAGTGTATAGAATAGATTATGAAGTTCTGAACTTGTACCCATAGTCCAAGCAATTTGTTTTAAATGTTTAAAAAGTGATATGTTATTCTTGTAAGGTTTCAAAGTGGGGCCATGTATCCTTCCTACATAATAAGGTTTACTGTTTATTTGTGATTTTTTCTTCAAGCTTTATCAGTACATTCTAGAAGTAAATGATTTACACAGTTATTAAATAGTTGTGCAAATGTATAGACTTTGGTTGATTAAAAATCAATAGATTTGAATAAATGATGTTTCCAGAATTAATGGTTTACTGAGGTCATTTTAATGATGCGATTTGAATCAAAATATCCAACTGAGCCAAAAAAAATGATAAATACAAGGGCTCGATGGTGAATCCTGAAAGGCCATTGTGTCGTACCCGTTCCCTCTCTTCAGCGTTCCAGACGGAGCTGCACTGTGCAGGATCACTGACACAGCTTATTTTAAAAGGACACACATTTACACACATTCACACACTCAAACAACACTGTCCCTCCCACAGGCCTTTCACCATATTTCCTGTGTGATCTAACTAAAGCCTTTAAAAAACATGCACTTCAACTGTACAACTGTTACAGTATGTGATGACCTGTCACTCATGGTAAGTGCTCTATTTCTCAAATGTGACCAAAGCTATCATAAACTGTAATCAGAGATATGGGATTTGCTTGACCAGTTATTAACTTACGTTCATTTATTAACTGTCTGATGTTAACCAGGAAGTGCAACATCTTTGTACATCTGTGATCTGTTAGTGGTTATGTAGCACTAGTGTTGCAATTTATGTTACTTATAAGCTACAAATTTACAAAGTGTCGTGGCCTAGAAAAACTCTTCTCATGGTCAAATTTAAGCTTCTAGATGTTTGAAAACATAGTTTAGAAAAGTACCTGAACTGAGATATTTTTCTATCTTGCATGTATCTCAAATACAGAGTTATAGCGTGTTGAAATATTGCTACGTCTAACAGTGAAAAAGGAAAAAAAAATGCATTTAAAGATTCTAATTCCACTGTAAGATGGCATCTGCCTCTACGCTCAAAGCCTAATTTTGGTTATCAGCTATATCAGTAAATATCAATCACTAAATGTTTCTCACAACACAAGATTCATCATCATCAACTCAAATAACTCTAGTGAAGAAATAAATGCTAATTCATTCAGTCAGTTTTGCTCTGTTAACTAATTGTAACTAAAAGTTGCCTATTAATATTAATATAAAAATGACTAAACATTTTAATACAGATTGTTACATCGCCTGTTATAGCTGGGGAATTTGTGGTTGTTTTTTGTGTCTTCCATTCCCTTTTTTTTGTATTTGTCCCTCTTGCTTGAATCTTTCGCTCATTAGGGTTCCTTTGGTCCCTTTGTCCATCATCAATGCCGTCCACAGAAACAGCCAATCACATCCAGGGACCTGGATAGAGTGATCCCCCCAACCCCCCCCAAGAAACAAAAAATATATGAGCATGATATTTATTGTTTTCCATTTACTCTAGGTGCTGTGAAAATGAGATCTCTCTTGCTGATAGGCATCGTGGGAATTTGTTTCCTAACAACTGTGCTTTCCCTGAAAATTTGTGCCTTTAATGTCCAAAGCTTTGGAGAAGCAAAAGCCAACAATAAAAAAGTTATGAGGATTTTGACAAAGGTAACACAAGCATAAAACTGAGTAAACAATTAATAATATTTGGAAAGACACTCTTTCATTTTCCTGTTAATGATGTTACTCTTCTTATTGTCATAGTAGACTCTTGTGTAGAAGTTGTTGAGCAGTAGGGATGTGAGAGGTATGGGATATTATAGGAAGTGAAACAGGGAGGTGACGCTTCAGACATGGACTTTCTTCCAAAGTTTTATTATACTGAATTGCATTTTTCAGATAATTTCGCGCTGTGAACTCACCTTGATCCAGGAGGTACGAGACTCCAAAGGTGAAGCCATTCCTGCACTGCTTAAGAATCTAAACAGGTACTCCTGATTTAGCCCAATATATTAAATAAGTAAACTCTTCTTTCTATTTTTTAAATAATATTTTTTTGCCTAGGTTTGAAAAATCTAATGTGTACTCTCATTTAGAGAGTGCAAGATTGGGGAAGAACACATACAAAGAGCAGTATGTTTATATTTATAGGTAAGATGAAATGACATGATCTATAAACTGATCTATAAATATAAAATTCAGTCAATGGTTTTGTTGAGCCTTTGGTCAAATCCCAAATAGATGTCATTCCTAAGTTGCATTAAATCTTCTTGCTATGACCTCAGGAAAGATGTATTGCAGGTCCAAGAGCAAGCCTATTATCATGAACTGAAACAGTCAGAGTTCAATTACACCGAAGTGTTCTCCAGAGAACCATTCATCATAAGGATCCACTCACCCACAACCTGTAAGTGTGATAAATTTTATTGTATAATTAACCTAGAGTAAATAGTTTGTACCTAAATTGAGCTGGAGTTCACAAAGAAACCATTTTGTACAGTACACTATAAGTGTGTGGACACCTGATGATCACATCTATGTGTGGGTCCAAACTGTTAGCACAAATTTGGACACACAATTTTATAGAAGGTATTTGCATGCTGTAGCATTACAGTTTCTGTTCACTAAGCCTAAACCTGTTCCTGTGTGACAATGCCCCTGTGCTCAAAGTACAGTGTGTGTTAAAGCTAGGCTGGAAGAACTCGAGTGGCCTGCACAGAGCCCTGATTCATGATTTGAAATGATGAATTTTCCCCAGGCCTCCTCACCCAACATCAGTGCCTGACCATAGAAATGGTCTTGTGGCTGAATCACCAAATTCCCACAGCCACACTTCAAAATCTAGTTGCAAGCCTTCCCAGAAGAGTAGAGGTTATTATAACAGCAAAGCAGAACTAAATCTGGAATGGGATGTTCAAAAAGCACCTATGAGTTTATCACTTCCTATGTTTCACTTGGCAAGTAATAACATTTAGTCAACTTTTTTTTGTGTGTGTGTTTGTGTGTGTGTGTTTTATAGTTTACAGTTTTTAGCTCCTGAAGAGAGTTGAAATTTCTATGGTTTGTGACATTTGGTTAAGGTTATCATCAGGGTACAACTGAGCTTCAGTGCCATAATTTAATAAAAAAAAAAACTTTTTTAATTATAAATTTAAAATGTAACATATTGTGACATACTATCATTTGATCATGAAGGCGTTTCAAATTGCCTTATAGAGGAATGCCCTCATTTAGTCATTGTAAAATAGAATCCTTTAATCAAGGAGATAACTGCGGTATCTGCTGTGTACATACTGTATATACATATAAATTACAGCAAAAGTGTGTTCCATGTGCTTTAAATGCACAAAAGATATTTTTATATTATTTTTTTATGCAAAAACTGGCAAACACAGAAACCCTAAGCTCTTGTCATCCGGCTTGTTTTGTTCCATTAGACTCATACAGAATCAGATGTGATATTTAAAAAAATTATTTGTTCTTATCACATATATAATAACTGTCACGTCCGGGCACCCCAACCCTATGCGAGGCTCGAACCCGGACCTCCGTGGTTGCCACGTGCACACGCCTGCACGCCCTGGAAGGAAGACCCATACACAGGATTCAGTGAAGCGCTGCTTTTATTACATAAAAACACAAGACATGGGGAAAACTAACCTAACACGAGACATGACCCTTACAAAGCAAAACCTAACAAACAGAAACCTAGCACATGAAATAATCACAGATGCAAAAGGATCCTTATTTATAGGGCTAAACATTAGGGTTAATTGGATACAGGTGACACAATCAGGAATGAGAACAATGGGCAGGGAAACACACAGACAAGCAGGCTTCCAAGATTCACCTGCCAGCACCCTCTCCAGGCCTGGCAGGGAACTGTCCAGCTGTTCCTGACAATAACACATGATTTGAGTGTAGTATCTCCACACTATTTGCCTTCAGGAAAGAAATCTGGCTCCATCATGCCCTGTATCCCAGTTTAACCTGCAAAATTTTGGACTGAATTGTGCTCTCTGAGCAGAAAACATCATGATCATCATAAAATCAATCAACTGCTGCTCTGATTATACAACAAAACCCAGAACTCATGAGCACACTGAAGCTAGTGCACTAGTTACTGTGTGAACAAATGCAGCTTCATATTACTGCATTTCTTAATGTGACTGCTAATTTGCCCTTGCAGATGTGAAAAACTTCATTATCATTGGTCATCACTCATGTCCTAAGAAAGCCATGAATGAGATGGAAGAACTTTTTGAAGTCTTTCAAGCTGTCCGAAAGAAGTGGAAAACCGAGGTGCATTAGTACTTTTTTTATTCACAAGTTAGATTCTTCAAAATTTCAATGGTCGATTCTCAATATTTCAGATGTTTCTTGTTTTGTAATGTCACTGTAGAATGTGATGCTCCTGGGAGATCTAAATGCTGACTGTGGCTATATCACTATTAAAGGCATGAAGAAGCTCAGATTGAGGAATGACCCAAAGTTCCTCTGGTTGATTGCTGATGAACAGGACACCACTGTTCGTGACAAAACACACTGTGCTTATGACAGGTCTACAGCAAATACCACATGATTACATTCTGCTTAGAAATATTATAACTTTAACAAACTTGGAGAAAGCATTAGTAAAGGTCACAGTTCCTTAATAATATTTTTAGCTAAGACACATTTTAACTGCTATAATTAGCTAGGCTTCAAGTTTTGTACAAGTTGAAACCTAGCTAATTATCATGTGAGTGATATGATTCTGGTAGCAAATACATAATGTTGTGTTAAAAGAAATTTAACACTAAGCATATTTGGCAGTACAGTACAGTTAGGCCTTTTTAGCCCAAAAGTATGTCACTAGGCAAACATTTGTTTCACTCTTATTGCCATTAAAAACTCTAAAAGGTGCCATCTTACTGCTGCACATTCTAACTTTTCTAACTTCTCTTTTTCCACTTAGAATAATTATACATGGAAAAACACTGATTTCTGGGATTGTACCAGACTCAGCTCAACCCTTCAACTTCAAAAGCGAGTTCGGTTTAACAGAACAAGATGTATGCTACAGTTTATAGGTTGCTCAAAAACATAACTGATTGTCAAATGCCACTTTTGTCACAATTGGTTTCTTTTTTTAAGGCTTTGGAAGTCAGTGACCACTATCCAGTCGAGGTTGACCTAAAGTCCAGTCATCACTACCACCTCCGGAATGAGCTCTGAACAAAAACCTGCACTTTTTTGTTGAAACTTTTTCCAAATATCACAAACCCCAATTTTAAACCCTTTCCAAAAAATCTGTGTTCCCAGTCGCTACAAGCCATTTTAATTAGCTGTCATAATATAATATAATACAAGTCCATCTTAGTAAGAAAATGTCCATACTCATTTGTAGGCATGCAGCCATTTTTTTCCATTAATGAAGCTTTGTTTCATTCTCTGAATCGGTAGTATATATCTCTGATCCTCATTATAGATTTCTTTGGGAATTAGTCCAAACAAACACACCAGTAGCTCTAGGAGTATCTCCATTTCTAATATGTTCTCTTTTTTCCAGAACCCTTGAATTATCAGACAAAACCCCAAAAATGTGTGTGTGATCTCCTATTTTAAAAATCTGCACTTTTGTGACCTTTTTATTTTACTGTTTCTTTAAATCCTTGAGTAGCTTTTTCAAATTTGATGATTTGTAATAAAATATTTTACCTGTTATTTGGTATTGCTTATTTTCCACCACATAATACAGTCATATAGTCGCATTGTTTATAGAAACAGACAATAAACCACAACATGGTTATTTTTTATCAGAATTGAAAGTTACTATATGTGTAAAACAACTAACCAAGAGCATTTTATTTCTGCAAGATAGAACATGTTTAAGTCTTTGAGGTGGCTAGTAAACTGGAGAATATAAAGCTAGCCAACTGAAAATGCTGAAACGATGAAATGATGCAGACATTTTTGCAGGCCTAGTTTTTGCAGCATGCATGTACAGCTGTTCCTGGTACTAAAAGAGGATGTACCTTTTCTGGGGTACTCAGTTGCATGCGTTTGAAACCACAACTCAATCAGATTTTACTCAACCAACGACGCAAAACAGGTAATTTCATGATGCGTTTTTATTTCGAATAAACACATATCAACAGTTATGCAATATCGTTAACCGGTCCAAAGTTTTTTAACCGTAAACTTAAAATTACGTTTTTTTGGGTGTGTGTGTGTGTGTGCGTGTGTACTAAAAGTGTATGGAGGATGAAAACATTTTCATGACCTGATTTTAACAGGAAGTGACTGTGAGACAAAGAAGTAAGCGCTTGATTGAGCACAAATTTGTGCTCAAGGTATTAAGAATCACATGAAATTCGTCAAATGAAGCTACAAGTTACAGTTTACTACAACTAAGATGGAACAAAACATTGCAGATTTGCTTAAGGATGCATTTTCAGGTAAGAATAATTCAGTATCGGTTTCGAACAGCCTGTACATCAGTTTTCTGTCTAAAAACCTAAAGCGTTCTTCAGGCAATCCTTTAAAAAAATTCAACAAGAGGGTGTGTCCCTATCAGAGAGGAATTTTAATTAGTTAATTAATAAAAAAAATTCTATGTGTGGTTATGTAATCAAACTATAATATACTGACTGACTATATATATATATATATATATATATATATATTGCACATTTCTCTGTCTCCATTAGAAATTGATTTTGCGCAGCTACAATCGGACGGGGACACACTTAACACCTCACAAACAGCTCTAGTTATGGATGAGGATATGGAAGATGTGACTGGTGATAGAAAACTCTGGACTCCAGAACAAGGCTCAGTTGAGACTTTCACTGCTGTTTATGAACCAGAAGAAAATGAATCCAGCTCTGATAACTGTGAGAGTGAGTCAAGTAATTCACTGTCTATCAACACTGAGTCTACATTTTGTCTGTCTCATGATGAAATAGACAATCTGGTTGTAAACATGACGATGGCAGAAGGACAACAACTAAACGATGCAGATGCAAGTGCTTGCGAGTGTACTGCAGAGGAAGGAAACATGCTAAGTGACTTAGAAGCAGGTGTTTCTGAAAAGGAACACACAGAGGAGGAACATATTGAAACGTTGAATGTAGAATATGAGCCACAGGCGTCACCTCCGATGTCCAGAGAGTGTCAAACACCCGAAGAGACGTTATCAGAATCAGATGAAGAATTACCAGAGAACTACAGCACAACACAATCTTCTCTGTGTAAATCTGTTGATATCAAGGAGGAACCTTTTCTTGCAACGAGTCCAAAAACTGCTGACAAAAACTATGTCAGAGATGATATGAAAGAGTTTACAGAGGAAGACCAAGAACAGATTGAGGAAAGCCTTGCAGATTATCCATCAGATTTATCACACAGTGAAAGTGAAGAACCTGCTGAAAATGCTACAGTGCAGCCTTTCACCCTCATAGACATCAGCTCTAGTGATAATCACTCCACAGACAGGGTGGAGGAGCTGTTCAATGCAGAAATTGTGAATTTACAAAACCAAGACAGTCCTAACTTGGATTATAATTCTGGGATTAAAGGCCTGGAGGTTGAGCTGATCTCTGCATCCGAAGATGTAGATCTGTCTATCCAGAGAAAAGATGAAGATGAAGATGATGTCCAAGAATCTTCAATAAACGATATAAACACAGAGGAAGATGTAAAGAATAAGGAGGATGCTGTAGATCTAAGTGATGTTAGTGGTCAAGCAGACGACATCAGTGATAGTAGTAGTGATGATCGCAGCTCCAGCCAAGAAGAAACTAATTTTCTCTCATCAGTAAACCAGGAAGAGGAAATGAATCATGTTAAACAGTATAACTACTCAGCAGAGGACATGCTGAGGGTGGATAATGATATTGGTTACATGTGTAAAAATACAGGGGTCTTGGACGCTATCAGTCCTGAGAAAAAGGATGAGGAACATTTATTGTTCTGGGAAAGCGGCTTCACAAACACGAGCTCTGTTTCATATTATGAGGAATCCAGTACAGAGTTACACCATAGCACAGAACTGGTCCAATCAGACACAGCCTTTAAAGACCATGAAGTATCATCTTCAGAGACTTCAGATAATGTAGAGGATACCAAAAATGCAATAACTGAGGTTTTGTGGTCCTCATCTCTGCTCATGGATGAAGACAACCTGCGCATAGAAGAATATGACTGGGACTTGACTGGTGAAGGTGAAGATTCATTTCCAATCACTTCAGGTGAAGGAGAAAGTCAAGAGAATGAAGAAGAAGGCCTGGAGGAGTTAGACATTGATGACAATGAGGAAGGGAACGAGAGGGACTGGGAGCTGGAGAAAACTAGAATTGAGGCGTTTTATCGGTTTTATGGAGATCAAGCTGAACCAGAGGATGAAGTGGGTAAGCTCTACAGAGGACACACTTCTGTTCCCCCAGTTACCTTTTCATTTGATGAAATTGTGATTGAACTGAGAGTGAGACATTTTTACTCTTTTATCCTTTAGGCAGGAACCATAAGGTTACCTTTCGTTTGGATCAGGAATCTTCATCATCAGAACGTGAAGAGGATTCTGACAGGTAATGATATGTAGATATAGCCAGTTTCCATGGTTACTGAAAGCTCATTCCTTAAAGCGTCAGATAGATAATGGTTCTAGTTTATCTTCTGTAAAATACTCTGATATTGGATTACACGTCTCTCAGAGGAACAAACCAAAGAACCTTTGTGGATCCCTTGTGCTTAATGAAAATTTTTTTCAAAAAGAGACTGCATATCTACCTGATTGGCCTTGTTCTTCATCTCATAGCTCTGAAGAGGAAGTGGACTCAGATCTCCACATACCAGAACTCAACACATTGAAACCAGAGGTATTCGGCATAACGTGTCTGAATTACTCGATTATAGAAGTGACGTGATCATGCAGTGTTTGTGAGCTCACGTTAGTGTTTGTCTTGTAGTATATCAGTGAGTCAGATGATGACCCCCTGGAGAACCCTTACTACCTTGAGAGGCCAAAGCTGCAACCAAAGGAACAGCAACCTGTGAATGTTCCAGTGAAGCAACCTCCTCAGAGGAACAAGGTAAAAATCAGCACTGTTATGATCAGTTCGACTTTAAACAAAGAATGAGAAACAATTTGAGCCTTTTCAGTTTTTTTGCAGCCATTGTGTTTGAGGGAGAAAAATACAAATAAATGTGTAACACCTTTTCAGATCCGAGAAGGTGCTTTAGACAAACAATAGTTTTGTTTTTTTTTACTGATTGTTAGCTATTTCTGTTCATCATTTAAGTAATGAATAAAACAATCGAGTTTGGTGTTGTAGGACAATAAAGGTGTGATGCCTTTCTACCCTAAAGTCTTTTATTCTTCTTATACCAGCACTTTGCCAAAGCAATAATAAATTTTCATTTAATTGAATAATGATACATAGTAAATTTTGTTGAATTTATAGTTTTCTATACGAAAAACAAGTTTGATAATACTTATATTTTAGCAATACACAGTTGGGGTCATACATTCACATATGGCTTGCAGAATCTGCAAAATTTTAATAATTAAAAAATAATAATAATTTATTTAGTTCTGCCCTGAATACAAAAATATGATACACTAAATTAGATGCAATTGATTCTTAATACTGTTAGGTGACTGGATGATCAGTGACTGTTTTTATATATTTTGATAGTTATTCATAAGTCCCTTGTTTTGTTTGCCTTGAGAAGTTAAAATGCTTACTGTTCTTCAGAAAAATCCACCAGGTCATGCACATAATTTGGTTATCCAGTATCTTCTGCATATTTGACCCCTTTCCAATGGCAGCTATATGATATTGAGATCCAAAATGGTGCAAACATTGTTCAATTGATCATCAAACTTATTTATGTCTCTGTCCTTCTATTTGCAGTGTCTTGCTGTGCTAAAGTCCATCTTAGCGTTTGGCTTTCTGACTGCAGTAGGCATTGTATCGTTCTGGTGGGCAACAGAAAATATGGACTGGATTCACTGAATTCACACCTTATTGTTCCTGGTTAAGACAAGACAAGACAAGAATGAGTATTATACTTAATTACACCTTTTCGGTGTAGGTATAAATGTAGATTAGGATGTTTTCTGACGAGTAGAAGTAGTTTAGTAAGGTTCGTAAAATAGGCAGCAGGCAAAATTCAATGTACTTTGGACCAACTTTATTTCTGGTAACATTGCAGCCTTCCAACATGCTCTACAAAAACCTTTTGAAATGCTATAAAAAGATTGTTTTTTCTCCATAACATAACAGCTCTTGGACAACATTAGTGCCATCAGTTTGGGCATTAAGGGAAAGATTGTAGTTGAATACAAGAAAGTTTTCAGCATTTTTTCTCTACTGGCATAGAATCCTGTATTACCATTATCAGTGATGTCAAACTCCTCTAAACATGCCATGCAGTTAGTGTAATCACTTATACTGGGACTGAAATACTTTGAGGGGTCTTTAATAAAGCATAGTGTATGATTAGTTGTGCCATTACTAGGAAACCAAAATTCACTGCACGTGGATTGAAACTATAATGCTTTTCATAATGATTTACTGCAAATTCACATTCACAGCTTCACTCTCCTTCAGTCTGAAAGCTTTGTTTCTTTCTTAAAAGGTTTGCATGTACGAATATGCTAATAATAATAATGCTTTTACTTACAGAATGTGGAATGTTGGTATATATATTACAAGATGCCAATCAAATGTCTAAGCCTATTAACCACTATTTCTCACAGTTTTTTTTATTTAACAATAAATATAATAAGCTTACTTGTATGATGATTAACCTTTGATGAGATATTACCCAAATTGAAATTTCGATACAGATTGGCATGGTGATGCTTATAAGATATTTAAGATAATGATTATAATAAACATTTAATTGAATGTAAAATGTAAACATTTTTGCCTGTAAAAACTCCTGTAAATGTATTAATAAAAATAAAGTACATGCTAGGTTTATAAATATATTGCAGATGGAAGTAAAAATTGTAAATGTAAATCGTGCTCAGAAGTGCTCTCTCTGTATCTTTGGTTGGGGTAATCTTTTTAAAAAAGTGACAGTTTTCATTAAATGTGTCACACAAATTTATACATTACTCTTATGTTTGTTCATCATTACAGTCTCTTATGTTGTGTATAAAAGAAGCAAAAGGAAAAATAAAATAATAGCAAAAGCAGGCATATTGTCATTTAATGTCAATGTCATAATAATGTCAATTATTATGATGTATATACAATCAATAAGTAAAGTGCTTCTAATATTGCCTTGGTAATAAGCATTGGTATCATAACTATACATAACTACATTAGTACAAACAAATAACCCATGAGATGAATAACTCATGCCAATACCTGCTTACATGAAAACTTTTTTTTCCCCAGTGTGCAAACAAGACGAATGTCTTGATTTAGGAGGCCACAAAGTAGGTTATATTTTTTTTGTTAAATTCACCCTCGTGCCAAAGTAAATATTGTCATTATACCAAATAACAAGTGTTCATTGAGTGGATCATATTCATTAGTTTCTAACTGTGTTATTTTAGTCCTCATGCATTAATCCACATTGGGTTCTTTGATTATGTTTTTGTTGCTATTATCCACTCATGAACTGAAGGCTCTTGTTGCAATTTGAAGGCTCCTTTAGGCATTTTCTTCTACTTAAGACCTGGCCAGCCCCTGTCTCCGAATGCCACCTCCCCTGTGAACGATAGAGGTGAAGGAGCACCAGGTGTGTAAAGATCTGAGTCTGTGTCTGATTCCCCTTCAGCCAAGTAGGGTCTGATACGATTGCAGAAGAGCATTCCTCTTCCTCCTCCAAACAGTCCAAGATTCACTGGAGGAAGGAACTCCTCCTCCTTGGCTTGTGAGATGCTGAAGCCACTGAATGAGCGGTCTAACTCCTCATGGTCCACTGAAGGAATGGAGAGGGATGTGTCGCTGTCAACACCTGTGTTAGGCTGTGTACGTCTCTGTCTCCTTTGGCGTCCACCCTCTCCACTCTCATGTATTGGTGGAGGTGGGATGCGGTAAAGTGATGGGTCATCAGTGCCTGGTGATGCCCCACGGCTGTTATTCCAAAGAGGTACATTGAGTGGCTGCTCGTTCTGCTGATGCCAAGATGTGGATGGGCGGCACATGCAGTTGGCAGGTGTCTCAGTCGGGCTGGGCTCTGGGTTATTCTTCTCTTCCTTTTCATCCTGCACCTTCTCACACTTCTCTTCTGGGCTATGGTAAGGTGGTGCTGGATCAGCCATCTTGAAGCCCAGCAACGCCTCAGTTTCAGAGCGTGGAATACCCATGCGTGTGGTGTACACATTCACCAAGAAGTCAAGTTTGCGGTCCATCGCACCCACCTGAATGGCCAAAAGTTGTTCTCAGCTTTTTACTTCACTCATATTTGGAAACTGGTCCTCTTTGCACTATCACTAATATCACACCAATTAATATTTGTCAAACATCAAACATTAAACAATTTTAAAAAAGGAACTTACCTGTTTCTCCATCCTGAAAAATCGGCCCATCATGCTGGGGTCATTTTCCTGAGCTGTATCACTCTTGGGTTTCTCCTTATCCCCTGATGATACTCCCTTTCCCACTATCTGGTCCACCCTGACAATTCATGAAACAATCTCTTCTATCTAGAGCTAATATACAGTGTATCTTCCTCACAAATATTTAATGTTCAAAAAAGCCACATAAGCAACAGTGAACTGTCCCTTGTATTAAAAATAAAAGGGATGCAAATGTTTAAGAATATGCACTGGATCATGCAAGCGAAAAATTGTTGGTTATTATGGACATATGGTTATTAAGGACATAATGGTTTGCCTTTTTCTTTAGTTTTCTTTCTTTCTATTTGTTTTTTTTTGGAAAATGAAACATGCAAAACAGTGCTGCAGTGTTCATCATGATCATGCTCTCTATGTCACACACAACATCTGATTAAAAGAGTTAATGCCACAGTCTCTGCAAGAGCAAGATTGGAGAAAGTATTAAACGATGATTCTGTATTCCAATACTGTTTTCTTGTGCCCTCATCAATTTCCCTTTGCAGTTCCCTTTGGGGGGATGGGAGAGGTTCATATTATCACCTTATTGGAGGTTTGTTTGTAGAGCCAGAAATAGATTTTAGGAGCTGAACAGGTATCAAGATTTTAACCCACTTGTGTAGCACCATCTAAATCTGTAGCTGCCATGCCCAAATATGTTGCTGACAAAATTGTAAAAAACATTGATCAGTTTATTGATACGCATATTTCACCCTCATAAACATTTTCCAGCTTACTGTGCCATCTGAAGCTTAACATCAGTCAGTTTGTATTAATGAGAAAAGCACATGATTTATCTATGTGGGTATACTCTTGACCAGATTTAATTATCTATAATTTTCCATGTCTGGTCTTGGTTATTGAATAATCAGCTTTATGTACAATATTATGCTAATTACTAACAAATGGTTGCTGTAGTAGTTACAGGGAGTTTAAAAATGAATTCCTGCTTTCAATTTGTCATTAGGCTTAAAGAGTGCACACCTGCAAGATAATATAAATATCCTGTTTAAGGTTTTGATAAAAAAAATTATTTTGTTGTTCTATACATTATACCATGCTTCATGTTATCAGATGCTTCACATCTTGTCTGGCTAGTGCATGGACTATTTTCATTATGCATGGAGCTACATATGAATGTAAACAGCATTAAAGCATAACTGATTACATTTTAAAGATAGCATCTTTTATTTGAGGTGCATGTGGTTCTTATTTGATTAATTATAAGCCAAAAAAGTGCTAAACTTGTCTCAAAATAGGATTCTCAGGATGGATTTTACACAAGCCAAGACCAATGCATTAATACATTAATACTAATACATTTCCATTTAACAAAGGCATTATACTGTAATGACGGGGAGAAAGAAGGGGCGATTATGGAGTGTATAATGTCTGTACATCAAAAATGCATGTGCTCCACAGTGACCTGGTCCCACACAAAGGAAAATGCATCTCGTCTAAATACTTTTTAACTAGTTTCAGGTGTGGTGGAAATAGCTGGCTGAATAGTTTACTGAAACCTGCCAACTCTGGTTAATGACATTAGCACTTCTGTAAATAACTAAATAAAATAAATAAAAAAGTGCTGATGTGAAACACCCTGCTGTAGATACCTAACCTAGCTGCTATACTATATGCAATATCAATTTTCGATTACTGGGCTCTATTATGAGACATTAACCTATATCATACGTCAAGTTTCTCACCTCTATTTAGTTTGATGCTTTGTTGCCTGCCCCACCAATGCAGTCACTTCTGTTAGCAAGACCTAGTATAACCAGAATACCTAGCATAACTAGATCTAGTTATCAAGCTAGCTAGTTATCTCAATGATAGAAAAGCAAGTGCATCCCATGTACTCTGGCTGCAAGTTATCATTCTGTCAAAGTTGACAAGGTCACATGGAAAACAATTTTGCAATGCAGAGAGATCCACCCAGATGAGTGAAGTATTAATTATACTTAATTCCAGCCATGAAATTGCAACACCTTTGACATAATTACTAGAAAAAAGATTTAGAAAAGAGAACAAATGAAGAATGTTCAAAATATATTACCTGGTACCATGCCTTATGATGCTTCATGCTTCACTGATTCTATCGTTAATGGTTGGGTTGATTTTCCTTTTCAAATGCAAGAATGGCATGCATAAATGAATTAGTCCCCCACTAGTTAGAGTATATGCGCACTGATGTGAGCACAGAATTATTGCACAGCATTTACATGGTTTTGTAGCTTTAACAACCGCAGTTTTTGTGTATTTTGCATATTTACAGGCATTTAAAGACTATAGTCATGACAAAAAATACTACTACAATGCTGTACTACAATTAATTTGAGCAGAAAACATTACATTTAAAACCATGGCATTGCAATGCTGTTCAATAATGGCAAACTGCAAACCGTTTGTGCCTTTTGATTACGTACTTCTTATGGCGAGGGGTCGAAGGGGGTGGGGGGCCCACAATCAAATCTATCCTGCCAAAGCACATAGAGAAGAAATGGGGCAAAGCATCATGAAGCAACACATGGATAGCAATCACAGTGCTCCACAGAGAACCAAGGACAAATAAGTGAGAATATATTCCATGCCACATTTGACATGACGTACAGGCAATGGTTATTTGCTGTTGGAATATATTTTATATGTGTGGAAAGATGATTTGATTTCACAACATATATATGAATCTTATTTGAGAAAGAGAAACATGAGTCTTGACTCACAACAGAATTTTGGAATGTGAGATAAAAAAATAAAAAAAAACTAGGGAGGTGAAACTTTGATCCATTCTTGCATAAAAATTTTTTCAGGGTGCATGGGCGCTCAAAGGTGAGTGAAGGTGTCATGGGTATGACAGCTTCAAACCACTACGTTTAGTTTAGCATCAGGAGTGCTTCAATTGTAGCAAAGATGTGACATTTTCTAACCACCAGAGAGCGCTGTGCCTGATTTCAGAAGAGGCAATAGATCATTTAAAACGCAAATTATTGTGTACAGTGAAAGCATGTCTACAAGAACTCTGGAATTATGAAAACAACTTGTTATGTGAAAGTAAATGCAGCTGTGGTTGGACATTGGTCTTGCCTGGACTGCAGGTTCTTGATGCGAGACAGCATGTCCAGATGGCCTGCTGAATACTGCTCAATAACATCCATTACATCATATGGCCTCAAGCTCTCTTTAAACCTCCTCTTAGACACCAGAAAACGCATGATACTGAGAGCAAGACAAGCACATCTTTTCAGTTAAAACAGCAATATCAAGTGACATCATTAGATGTGACATTACTAGAAACGAGAAATAATTAATAATATTTAGAATATATTAGTACTGGAACAGCAAAGCCCTTTGACATACACTGAAGAGACATTTGGGATTAAGATTATAAGACAAGGAGAACAGATCAGAATTTCAGTTTTCCTGATATTTCAGAATTTCCTGATGTATGTAAATATTATACATTATAATGTATATTATATTGAATAGTCTGATATAAACTGATAGGAAACTGATATTTATTGCTGTTTAGCTTTGTCAGTGTCTCTCTTTAATGTACAAAACATTTTAATTAATCTTTTTTTTTTTTTTTTTTTGCATACAGTGGTCTCTTAACTTATCTTTAAGAAGATGGGCCATAATGAAGAGTCAAGTTGAAGCAAATTCACATCAAGTCCACTAACAATTACTGACTACATATAGATTATTTAATAACCTGGTCACTGAAAACCTTCACAAATATTATTAAAAGGCAGTTCATGTGTCCATCTCCTACCAGATTCCCCTTATGGTGGCTTTCAGTGCAGGAGACAGATCTTGCAGAAATTCATAATTTCTATCATCACCAAAGTCCTCAGGAAGACTTGCTTCTATAACACACAAATCCAAAAATTCTCTTAAAAACTAAATATAACTATCAGGCTTTCTATAAGAATGCTGTTTCAGTTAGAACATTCTAGTATTAGGCAATAATCTTGATCTTAAAAGCACAAAGGCTCAAGAATATAGTCATGTTATTACTTGATAGATCCGTTTATTGCATAATTATCTTTTCTTAGCAGAAAATTTAGACATGCTTCATTGTTCTCATCTTAAGATTAAATTGCATTATTAACCATGCACAAAACACTTACCTGACACACTGAATATTAAACCACACTATGCACATAAAAAGACTCACAGCAAGGCACATTTGGACTCGCGTGTTCTACTCTACTACCGGCTGGCATGTTAAGATGGTAGAAAATGTAACAGGAAAATGTTTATGTCATATGAATTAAGATATTAATATGAGTCATATGAATCATATGGTATGAGTCATATAAATTACACATCCAATTCAAATGACATAATAGTCAGTGAGTCTTTGATGAAGTCACTGAATATTGTAAACAATTCAATTTGTTTCCTCCAAAAGCACAGCGAGGTCCTCATGCAGGTAAATGCAAAGAATTTGGGGGGGAAAGAGCAAAAAGACAATTTATTTGCAACACATTCAGTCATAAAAACACATTAACTGCAAAATGCATTATTGTATGTTGTAATACCCAAAAAAGAGACATAATCATTAAAATATCTGATGATTAATGACTCTGCAGATATGCATATTCAGGCATTTCTGATATTGTTTCACTACCAGGATTGGCCTTTAGAAACCTCTGTTGGTGAGACGCAGGACTCAGCAGAGTTTATGACAGAGGGTGTTGCATGCAAAGCAAATCTTGTTAATGCAAGCTGCAACTCAGTAATTAAAAAGCCATTTTTAGACATGCAGTCTTTTCCTTCTTCAGCTGCTCCTAGCTGAGCTTGTGTTATTGTGGTTTACAGTTAAAGCACAACCCTAAAAAATATGATTTGTCTTACTGATCAACCCCTCAATTGCTGCCAAAATGTGGAGAGAGAGAGAAATGGGAAAGAAATGGTTAAATTGTTTCAGATGAAAATGGTTTAAAGAACCACATGTCAATCACAAGTTGCAGACATTATGTGACTAATCATTGCTCTTTATGAATGAACACATCATGATTAAATGATGTCATGGCTTTGATGCTGAAAGTGAACATTTTGGGCCATATTTTCAAAACAAATTATTTTCATCTACTAATGTAGAAGTTTATTAACTCCCCAAAACATTTATGTTTGAGGCAGTAATTGGCTAATAAAGCAGTTGCAGTTATTACATATAAATAAATAAATGAATATATATATATTTTACAGCAAACTGCAATGTCATCTTGATGCTTTCTGGATCATATTTCTGGATCACAGCCTAACCTGGTGAACGCTTCATTCCGAGGTCTTCATCCTGCATCTCAATCAGCACTTTTTTCAGTGAAGAGAAATGAGAAAGGAAGCGATGAGAGTGTAGACTGTAAGCAGGAAGAAATGAAATATAAAATATCTTTTTTTTTAAAGCTGACCACAGCATGGCATGAAGATGCAAAGAAACTAGCTAGTGGAGGAGAGCTATTCAAATTCTTGTGCCTAACCTCTAGACCAGTACAGTCAATGAAAACTTTTGTTATAGAAATAATTAGGCCTCAACTGTTTTTATATAACCAGTGTTAATTAGTAGACTACAGTGTATCTGACAGCATGTGTTGAATGTGAACGAGTGACACATCTGAGAAAAAGCTGTGACAGCTGCTTCTGTGCCAGTCAATACAATCTGTTCTTATTAAACACATAGTACCCATATTAAAGACCACAAATTAAACACAAGGAGTGTGTGTGTGTGTGTGTGTGTGCGTGTGTGTGTGTGTGTGTGTGTGTGTATTTGCCTGCATGGGTATATATAATGTATATTTAATATATATTTATATATTAAATATATAATATATTTTTAAAAAGAAAAACAGTTCTGACCTTCTGAGGTCTTTCCCTCTTTCATCTTAAAGGAATGTCTGGAGCGGTTTCGCTCAGTGAAGCTCCAGCTCTTTGGCACTTTGCTTGGACTTTCTGCTGCTCCCTCATCTGCTCCAGGTGATTTGGTCTCCTTTCCCCCTGCACTCTTAGAGGGGCTGGTGAATGCTTTGTCTTTTATGCTTGGTTTACGGCTGTATGGGAAGCATTTTTGGGGTATACGAGTGAAACAGAAGCAAAGAAATAATCAATCAAATCATTAAGTATTCACAATAGACATTAAAGCACACTGCTGAAGAACTGGCACATACTCCTGTGAATTAAATAGAGTGTCTAACCTTCTGTACGCTGGAAATATGATTCATAATGAATATACGCTAGAGTATATTAAAATATTTAAAAGAGGCTTCTATTTCAATTTTACTTCATCCATTTTAACTGTAGCTGAGTGTCAAAACCTGTCATTTTGGACACGAAAGAAGCCAAAAAAAAAAAAAAAAGGTGCATAGCTGCAATATGCATGAACTTAAAGTTGTATGAGGTCAGAATGTAAGTATTTTTTCATTGACTATCAGTGTCAAGATTCACATTAATTCATATATTAATACAACAACAGAATTGCGCTCTTTATATAACAATAAAACCATTTATATTAAGACTTAATTTCAGTTCACATTTTCAGTTCACATTGCGTAACTGCTTCCACCCTAATTCATTTTCTTTCACCATGAAAATAACTCTCACACAAAAAGAAGGAAAAAGAAATTGTAATGATGTTTCTCAACATTTACGCCCATGCAATCTACAGTCCCCTCATGCTGCCACAGCCATGTATAATGCATTGACAAAAGAAACCATGCACATTCTAGCATGCTGAAAGTGTTTGTATGCAGAGCATGCTGAACGTGTGTTCTTTACTGTCTTCATATTAGATTGCACAAACATTGTATGTTAGGTCTCTTAAGAAATAATAGG
The DNA here is from genome assembly GCA_033459395.1 of Hemibagrus guttatus. Taxonomy (NCBI): domain Eukaryota; kingdom Metazoa; phylum Chordata; class Actinopteri; order Siluriformes; family Bagridae; genus Hemibagrus; species Hemibagrus guttatus. The sequence goes on from JAUCMX010000007.1 coordinate 17,819,145, forward strand.
CATTATGTAAAAAAAAAAAAATGAATCTAACACATTGATAAGGTGCAAGATTGTCAAGCTTGCCTTAAATTACTGCTCAAATTTGATTTGTGCCAAGTCATTTCAGAAACTAAGACAAACAGTGAATTAAGCTTTGTGTAGAGCCTGCAATGACAAAGATGATAACACAGAAATAGGTTCAATTTTATAGTATATTATTGTTTTTTGGTTTGTTGTGGGCAGCAGCTGCCAAATGATTCAATTCCAAATGTCATTTAGACATGATAAATACAGATACAACTGTGTCATTCATTGCAAGCTGAATCTTACCATTATACAGCAGATTACTAGCTTATAATAAAGCTTGCTAGCTTGCTATAAAGGCAAAATAGTAGGCTTCATGGTCTAATGACACAGACACTATCTGTATTTTCCACAGCTCTGAGCATTTTATACAAAAGACAAAGAGATCCCCAATAGAGGTTTTGTCTAAAGGTGGGATTGTAGGCAATTTCCAAACTGGGTAATGCTTGAGTGATTGGCATTTACATTTTACTCAGACCTAGACCTACAAATAATTCACAAAACCCCATTGGGCAACTTTCAAGCTGTTGAAAGGTCTCTTGAAATGGTCAGGCTGTGCCATAAGCATCTCTCTTGCAATTTCTCTCTCTTTCTATCCATCTATCTGTCCATCCTTCTAAAATTCCCTCTCTCCCATTCTGTCTTCACTCAAAGCTAAAAGTCTGATCTGCATAGTGATCACAGTTTACATATCAGACCAGAATATAACTGACAAGAAAACAGTTGGTGAAATAGGACAAACTGGGCATTGAAATGCACTGAACTACTGTATATATCTCCAAAAAAAGTGGCACTTGACATATTTAACTTACAAAGAATAAATTGAAGGAACATATTTGTAAATAGGGTCAAAAATGAGAAATTATAGACAGGGAAAAGACAAAGATCCAAGTGCTGGAGAGAAATCTGGGCGTGCAGATGTTAGTATCTGTGTGCTACGGTACCTATTGGTTCTCGGGCAACACCCACAGAGGGTGTCTTTGTGTGAAATCTCACTACTGCAAGTGTGGTTCAGTGGGTGGTGAGAGACACAAGAGATTGTACAAGGAATCAAAATGGTGGAGGCTATAATTAAGAGATAATTTATTGAGAAGACAATGAAACTTTGAAATATGAGCTGCACTTAATATTACAGTACAGTATTTTACAGGGTACTCACTTGTCAAACGTGTATAGTTCTAGTAAAAATGTAGGAATTCAATTAATCTTTGCAACTATTGTTAACTTTAAAATAAGGTATTTATATAAGGTGTTAAAAGTGTTGTACCAGAATCTTTACCTTGTAAATACATAAAGCAGTACTGTAATATAAAGTGCTACTTAATTCAATTTATAACTGTTTTGTATAACAGATATCCAGAGCGTTGGACTTGCATTCCTTTGCAGAATAATGCTGGTGCATGGACCTCCCAAAAAATCTGTGATATGAATAATCTTTGTAATGAGTGGTTTCTGGGAATTGCCATTCAAAAACCCATACCAACTTTAGTTATTTAACCTACCTGGGGGAGGCTTCAGGGTGTGAGTCCTTCCTATGGTTTTAAAAAAAAAAGAAGAATAGAGAGGGAGTTGTGAGACAGTTAGCAATAATGAAAGTCCTGATTGATTAAGGAATTGTGACTAAACCAAACCAAAACCAAAACAATCCAAAATACCAACAAAAAGAGTGAAGAATTGATTTTTATCTCTCTTGTACACTGATTACTGTTAGCATTACAATTTGAAGCAAGTCATTTAATATTAAAAGAGAAGTGTCCCTCCAACCTGAATCCAGACTTGCCCTTCAGACTGCGCAAGAGGTCCAGCTGATTGAAAGGGGGGATCAGTCTGAGGAAACAGGTTCACACAATATACACTTATTAAGGAAAAAATAGCTATAACATATTTTTATATGTATATATGTTATATGCAAACTGAATATAAATCTCATGTTTTTTATTTATCTATTTTTATTAAGTTTAAATAATAATGAATATATTATGCAGGAACGGAATCACGACAAGAAAGATATTAAAAAAGCAAAAAGTCTTATATTTTCAAATTTTAACAGTATTCCTGGTGAAGCTTTATATAAGCTTGGCATCTTCTCTATAGGCTTTAACTCAGTTTCCAACTAAAACAGACTGAGATACTCACAGGATCTGAGTGAAAACGTTCTTAATTATAATTCCATGTTGAATCAAAATAAATCGGTAAATGATCATTATTTTCACAATTTAACTTTTAACTTTTTTAATCATAATCCTTTATCAAAGCTCTGTGTACTTTTTGGTCATTCTACTAATGTACCAGAAATACCTGTAACAGAAATCTAAAAATATAAAACACGTATCAAAATTCTGGCAGGAGAAATGAAACAAAAACAAGACATTGTTCTTCTTCTTGTTTAATTGACAGAAATAGCAACTTGTCTTTCTTCTGCTTCTTTGAATAACATAAATGAAGTGAAACAGAAGAAGAGTGGCTTAAATCAGTTGTTGCAGAAATCGTTAAGTCTAGGCCAGCCAATATGCACATGTCTTGCTTTAGGTATGGCTTTCAAATAATGTTCTGAAATGATTATAGACATGGTGAGAAGAAGATTGCCCTGTAGGAAAAAATCTCAGAGATTATGACATATGATCATGCTGAAGCAAAATTAAAGTGAAGGCAATAACCCCAGATGTCACAAAAAAAATCAGAAAACTGCTGTAGGATTCAGTTCAGGCTTAGCAGTATTCATCTACTGTAATAGGCTACATAGTCAGTAATAATAAACCATAAACACAAATCACTTTGGTGTCTGCTATTTCTGACAGTAAAAACAAAAAATAACTTCTTCTTCATTTCATCTGCCAGGATTTGTAGTAATAATCATATTTAATTATCAATCGTATCAATTGCCATTTAAAAAGAAATTGGTTCTGTTACTATGAAATATAAAGGAAGTCCACTGACTATCAAAATGCCTTTAAGACAATGACAGATATGTAGTCAATCCAGTGTCTCCAGACTCTTGGCTTGTACTGTATGTAATTTAAGTCCATACTGTAAAATATGTCAACTTGGTGGCCATCTTGGCAATTTTCCCAGGTAGGTATTTTCAATCATACAAAACCAGGCTCCTATCTGCCTGAATGTGGCAAGACCCATAAACCTGAATTGTACTAACAAGGGCATCTTACATACACTTATCTGAAATGGCTGTTAAAATGTTGTAATGTAATTAATGTGTGGTCTTCAGGTTTGGAGTAATGTGCCTTGTATATGTTCATACATCACTATAAGAATCTGATACATGGATTCCAGGATTTTCACCCGAGGCCTGGTACAAAAACTTCCCTGTAGAACATTATATATTGCCTCATGCTGCATTTATATTTTAAGGACTGGCCTATAACACTATTTCTGGCTATAATTAGTGTTTGCAAGCTTCAGCCACAAATGTAGTCCTACAATCTCCATCCAGCCTTTCAAACTTTCTTCCTTGCAAGGACATTGTTTAATGATGATAATAATGATATTATTATGTGGCATTGTGTTTCAGAAAGTGCCGGTGTGAGTGCAGGCTTTTTCTACACACCTGATTTTAAATTTTATGACACTGGTTAAATTTGTAGACTTAGCAAGATGTGTTAAATCTACAAATGCTCCATTTAATTAGTCTGCTACCAAAATTATGCTTTTTCAACAAGAAATTGAAGACTTCTCACTGTTATAACTGCCTGACAATCACTTTAGCCACTATGTCGGCAGAGAGCCCTGAGACCACCTGTGACAGTATGAAGCTTAGTTCTAGGTATGACTTTAAACTAAACTGAATTCAAGCAGGTGTTTAGTCAATCTAGAGAATGCACTCTGTCTCTACACAGACTCTATGACTGTGCCATCAACCTGCCCTCAAGCACCATGCCATCTTGATCAAATATCCACCTGCCATAGGAAACAAAACCATGGAAGAATAAGACACTGATGCTCTGCAGAAAGGCTAAATCAGCCCTGGCATCTACAGGATTCTTATTTGTACAGAAACAGGGAAGAGGTCAGCACTCCTGCATTGATTATTGTGGGCTGAACCAAAACAGCAGTATAATATAGTTACTTGCTGTGTCTGTTGCCTTCAGCTCTGGAACAACTCAAAACAGCTATAGTCTTACTGCCTAAAACTTAGTTTAGAACAGAGAGAGTGACAAATGGAAGACAGCTTCCAACACAACCTCAGGCCCCTATAAATATTTTGTAATGCTCAGGTGTCAAAATCTCTATAAGGTTTTTTATAGATCTGCTTCCATCTCAAGGCACATGCAAGGCACTTGCCTACAGCATTTCAGGGCCATTCTACCATTTATGGAGAAACTATGAATATCTGTTATATTGATCTCTGGTTATCATCCTAAGTTAAAAGTAAAGTTGAGAGAGTGAGGAATTTGTGGACAGACATTTCTATGAGACTCTTGTATGGCTGTCAACCAAGGACATGTTCTTGAGGCATCTCTTGTAAGTTTATCTTAGTCTTGTGAGTTTATACCTGTTTGCCAACTGCATGCCCTTTTGCCAACTTCTCATTTACTGATTTTGTATTGTCTACTTTACTTCTATTTGCCAACTGCCAGATATTTTACATGCCTCATGATTACTGCCTAGCCTTTTGCTTTGTCTGCCAAATAGTTTTCATGATTTTTTTGTTCTTATGCCATTTCTTATTTTAGTGATATCTATCAGACTGTAAGAAGAGTTTAGCAGAAGTGTTCCTAGAAAATCTACTACAGCAGCTACACCTCATGGAAATGGTATAATGGCATGAAAATATTCATGGTACCATATAATCATACAAATAAATATCATGACTTCTGCTGCCACAGAATCCGATTACAACTTTGCAAGGAAATTAAGCTGTGCACCACTGCATCAACAATACAAGTGTATTTGGTATGTAAAACTACAAAGAAGTTCACTGTGCCTGGAAAAATGTTTTTGTAATACACTATATGGCCAAAAGTTTGTGGACTCCTAATCATCACACCCACATGTGTTTTTAAGCATCCCATTTCAGATTTAGTTCTCGCTTTACTGCTATAAAGGCCTTTGCTCTTCTTGGAAAGCTTTTTTTCTAGATTGTGAAAGATGGCTGTGGAGATTTGTACTCATTCAGCCACATTATTGAAGATGGTCACAGATATCAAGCGAGGAGGCCTGGCATGCAGTTGGCATCCAACACAAACATGTTTAGCTTGGTTGAAGTCAGCTAAACTTGTCTTCATTCATCAGCTTGCTTTGTGCACAGGGGCATTGTCATGTTGGAATATATTTGGGATTCTTAATTCAACTAAAGAGAGACTATTATTACAGTATACAAAGATGTCCTAGTCTATTTTAGGTTTCCTAATTTGTGGAAACAGTTTAGGAAAGTGTGTGATAGTCAGGTGTCCACATACTTTAGGCCATATAATGTATCATGGCATAACATTATCTTATCATGGTATATTGCCAAACAAGCATACTGTAGTTTCATTAATTACATTCCAGCAAAAACGAATGATTAATGGTTCATTTTCCATCCTATTAAGCTACAGTAGAACAACACATGTAAATGGAACCAATGACTCATTTAATATCTTAAAGGTAGAATTGGCCAGTGTGTTTCTGGCAGAGAAAGAAGAGAATGTTTTCAATGCTGGCTAAGTGAAAGCATCCTAGCACAGTAAAATAAAAGCTGCTGTAGACATTAATGCAGATTGTACTTATTTTTTCTTGAAGCTTGAAGGGCTTTAATTGATTATTATACATTTTTGTGGCACCCTGGAGACACTGTATTTATAGATTTGATCAGAACAAAAGTATCACATAGAGTAACTGCAAAATACCAAAAATGATGACGATGTGATGCAATTGCTGACACTGAAATAATAGCTAAAATGCATTGCCAATACCTGTACATTGGAACAGATACTGTCTGCTCGTAAAAATCCCAAGTTGACAGCAGGTCTGTTCGAGAGAGGTTTGTTGCATAGAATCTCCAGGCAGCCTGATGATGAAGCATAAATTTAATTTTGCCAATTAAAAATGCTAAAAAGGTTATAATATACGCACACCATTTTGAAAAAAAAAATCACATTTTTAGTGTTAGAACCTGGAACTAAAATGTACTTCATTGCAATTATATGTCATGTGGTCTATGATCAATATAAATACAAGTTTTCATGCATGACCAGAGATTGTTAGAGATTTGGATTGTTTGCAGCCTGGGAACATCATCCCCACAGTGAAGCATGGTGGTGAAAACACTAAGATGGATGGAGCCATATAAAAGGCAAGCCTAGAAAACATGCTATAGTCTGCAGGAGCCTTAAGGCTGCAACAAAGGTTGACCTTCAAGCAACACAATGCCTTTAAGCATACTGCCAAAGCTGCACTGGAGTGGTTCAAAATCGAGAACTTGACTGTGCTAGAATGGCCTAGTCAAAGCCCAGACCTCAAGCTGAATGACAATCTGTGGCAAGACATGTAAATTGCTGTTTCTCAGTGAGTTTTATTCCCCAGCAACTTTGCCAAGAAAAATTGGCAAAAATATCAGAATCAAGAGGTGCAAACCTGAAGGAAAATATTCAGTTCCAAGTTGTAACACTATTATATATATAGTCCAAGTGTGATGAATATTTATGCCAGGCAATGTACCATAAAGCATTGAGCTCATCTAGGCAAACCTAATGCTGTATGAATGAGATAAATGTATACATTGTAATTTTAGAGAATAATGTAAAATGCTAATGAGGCTAAGAGTCCACATTTCCATACGTTTCATTATTGGTATAATTTTGTGATTTCTTTCATGAACTATATGGTTGAATGGTGAAAAATATCATTCCAAAACCTCAGCATAAACATAATTTAATTCTACTCTTGCAATTGCACAGGATCAGCATCCCTGCGCAGACAAGACATTAAAATCCCTGAAAGCTTCCAAATATTCAGTTCAGGTCTGCAGCTGTGTCCTGCCTGTTGTGTGCGAGATGAGATTTACCTGAATCAAGCTTGCAGCAGGGTTCCGGCGTTTCTCAAAATGCTTCTGTCTGTGCTGTTCCTGGACCTTCAGAGCAAAGCCTGAGCCTAGAATCCCCTGAGAGAGTGTGTGTGGAGGATGGGGATTGTTTAAAGAACTGACTAAAGGAAATGATTCAAATGCATTTGCAAGAGGGACAGTAAGAACATCTGTCTCAAAGATTTGAGCCACTGATTTGAAATTTGGTACTGTAGTTAACTTACTGCTGGCAGAGCAAAGAAAGCCACACCAATCAAGCTGAAGGTTGCGGCAATCAGGCGTCCATTCCATGTGATAGGATACTTGTCCCCATAACCAATAGTAGTCAAAGTGATCTGAGGATAAAGATATGTTTCACATGATACCACATGATTCAGAAACTGTGCACTGGATTGCTTTGCTTATAGCTTTGAAAAATCTGGAATTTTTTTTTATTCATTTTTTCATTCATTTTTATAGCATTTTTTTTTTAGAAATGATAATATTTTAATATACTGTATTTATAATCATTGTAAATTCAGACATTACTCTTTGTGTGAATCTGATCACTTTCTCCTCATCAGTAAGCCTGATCCCCATTTTCACATTAGTGGATCAATAGCATTTCTAGTCAATTCAGACAGTAATGGGATAGATTTCCTCAGCTATCCTCATGCCACATGAGACTCTACAATCTCATTAGTCAACAGCAGTGCTCTAGTGCTGGAGTGCATGAATTCACAAAGGCCTGGGCTGATGTTAGTGGTTATGATACTCACCAGGCCCCACCAGAGAGCATCAGCATAGGTCTCAAACATCGATGCATTATTATCCTTCTCTACTGAGTACACCAGAAAAGAGGCCAGGATGAGACAGAGGAAGCCTATATACCATGCAGTGATGAGCTCCTATGAGAAATAAAAACAGGCAGCACACATTACTACTATCTTAGATCTGTTTCGATGTTTATAGCATTTACAATAAAGCTGATTATGGCATTAAACTCTGGGCATGTGCCAGTATCACATTCTCCAGTCACAATAATTCTGTAACCTTTTTAAAATTGGTTTACAATAACGTTTTGTTTCTTAAAAGTACATTTTAATGCAGCATTTTTGACTTCTCAGTAGCATGACACAGGATATATTATAGTGCTACTAAAGTAAGGCAGAGACACTCTTCCTCATTAAAAAAAACTTTATTTACATTCCACTTACACTGACTTATAATATTTTTAGGAACTTTGACTTCCCTACTGGCAATAAGCAAACTTTGTGATGTCTCAGAACAGTTATCTTCCTATCACTCACTCATATACACACACATGCAGACACACACCTTGCTATGTGCATAGACCACGGATCCCAGTAGTTTCCATGTTCCTGCCCGGCGGTCCATACGCAGCATCCTGAGGATCTGCAGGAACCGGAGACTGCGTATGGCCGAGGTGGCAAACACATTGCCCTGAGACCCAGCAGCCAGCACAGACACAGAGGCAAACAGCACCATGATGTCTACATAGAAGAAGTCTTAGTCACTTTTCATGCCCAACACACCCCTATGACATAGATTCTTTGACATTCAAGACAAATCCCTTACTCTTACAGTAAATGTTTTCCCTCTGTTATTAAAACTCTTGTAGTTATGGCAGAACCACTTCTCGTTGATTTGTACAAGGTATACATGTGAGCAACATTTCCCAGTATGCTCCATTAATTAGGAGTGATGAACAGGAACCAAGTCTGTGATTGAGACCAGTTTGACAGCCACTGCAGTTTCTCTGTATGAGTAAACGTGGCAGCCCGAATGGAAAGACCAAGCAAACAGCCATTCATTATTTTGCTGTGGTTAATAGAGTACTGACATTTCTAGTGTCTGAGTTCAGAGCATGCCAAACAGCTTTGTGCTTTTATGTCCCTGAAAATGCAAGCAAGGCCGATTTTCCTGTCTCAGGAGTAAAGAGCAAAGTGAAAAGAGAAAGGATTTGGAGGTGGGGGGCTGGGGGCAAAAGTGAAGATGAAGATGTCTCATGTTCTCAGAAAAGAACAACTGGCCTCACCTATAACACAGAAGGGCTTGCGAGCGAATTTCAGCCTCCCTTTCCATCCTCTGTAGCGACAGCAGCAGCCAGCAGCCCAGAGCCTCACTATATACTCCACACCAAACACCACGATGGTCACAATTTCCTGAGGAGATGTGGAGACACATCACATTACCAGTAAAATCCCACAGCTCATCAGTGGCAGGCAGCAATATAAAAGCAATAGCAGAAAACAGAAGAATATACATTATTGCTATAAATTATAAATGAGACAGAAAGTGCAGCAAATCCCAAACCTCTAAATGTATAATTTGCAATTTCAATAAATCTGTGTCACTTATTTATCCAAGTTTCAAGCTTGAAGAATAGTTTTAAATATTTGTTTGTTGGTCAGTGAGCTTTTTTGACATTTCCTGGATTGGGTGTCAGCATAATAGTATCTAATAGCATGAGTAATATTGGTAAACCTGGTATGACTAATACATTGTAACTTGAGATTGCAGGATCTTATCACATATATGTGAGGCCAAGAAAGCCATGACACATCCATTGCAGACACATCATTAAGCTAGTCTTACAAAGATGATGTAGTGACCAATGTTTACAGTGGATACTCGTACTACCTTTGCTGGAAATCTACAATTAGCTTTGTATTGTATGAGCCTTCAGCATCATTAATGACTCCTCCAATTTCTCCCACAGGCTATTTCCCCTCCTGATGTCTGAGAAAAAAGGTTTTTAAATAGTTTCTTCCCTCAGGCTGTAAAAATCATGAACACACCATGCCCTCCAACAAACACACCTACCCTTTTACCTACCCCTAACCCTCCCTTCTACCTAAAACCTAAAAGTAGAAAGACTAAGCACACATAATCCAATGAGAGTACAAATTACACAGAAGTACAGATGACAGATCTGTAACTTTTTTGGTTTGAATGAAAGGGTTACAGCTATGCATGGCAGTGGTGGCTCAGAAAGTTGGGTTTCAAGACCCAGCGCTGCTAAGCTGCCACTGTTGGGCCCCATGTTTACCCTGATTGGTATTTGAAAGATGCATGCCATGAACCCAGTAGGACAGAAGTATGGACTAAAAAAAGAAATTATGTCAGACAGCTTTCTATGTGCCTATAGGTTTGTCCTCAATTTTTTTTTTTATTATGCCTTCAATGAGACATTGCATAACCATAACAATTTCATTATCAAGGTACTGATTTAGATTTTTAGTCATCACTGAACTATTCAGCAAATACAGTAAAACTAATGTCAGTGCTATGCTGTTAGAATGTGAGATATTTAAGTCTGGTCTCACAAACCTGAGTTTAAGAGGTAATAATATACTACTGCTTCTGACACAGCTATGATAAGGTAAAGAGCAGCCTTTCTAGCTTTCTGACAGAACAAACCTCAACGGATCCACGCTGGGTCATGTTCACAGCACTTAACGCTATATAACAGGTCCTGTCTGTCACTTATTCCAGTTTGCTACTGTCGCTGATTATGAGCAATAGGTGTGAAAAGATAGAAAAAGATTTAATGTGAAAGTCCCTGCTTTTGTGTAAAATACAACTTTATGGCACTTACCAGAAAAAAGCCTGTTTTAAGATACTTACCAGAATGTACAAGGCATTCTCTGAACTGTTTTTGAACTCTTTAATAGTAGCAAACACAGAAAGGACAAGGCAGGAGAACACCAGCAGGAAGCTGAAAAAGTAAAAAAAAAAAAAAAAAAAAAAATCAATCATATATATATTTAGATTTCACATTAAATGTATTTATTTTAGGTAAGCCTGTTTTTCTCGATCCAGATCTATTTTAGCAGCCCAGTCTTAGATCAGTCTCAGGGCCGAGATGTGTGAAGAAATTGATTTAGAGTGGCTTTTAACAATGTTAATTATATTACATTTACATTACATATTACAAGCAATGCTACTGGGATAGATGATGTAAGTTTGGAATATTTTTCAGGTTGTGTGACATTTAAAATGTGGCCACTGAAGAGGAACAGTGTAAACATGTCTGACTCTGCTTGGATTTAATTGTATTTACATTTAGCAATTTGGGTCTTTTCTTCTCTTGAACCAAAGCCAAGTGCAGTGCAGCTGC